>PVKZ01001456.1:50000-393423 GCA_004027375.1 Macroglossus sobrinus | reverse complement strand
GTGTGTGTGAAAGGGGGGAAGGAGGGATGGAAGGAGAGAGGGAGAGAGGAGGAGTGAGGAAAGGAGAAGAAAGGAGAGGAGAGGATAAAAGAGGAGAGAAGTGAGATTGAGACTGAGAAAAGGCTAGATAATGTGAGTAATCCTTTATATATGAAATAAATTATAATTGGAGGTGTAAAGCTTGCAATAAAGAAAACTTTAAGCACAAATGGCTTTACTGGTGAATCTGACCAATCATTTAAGGAAAATATAATAGCAATTATATCACAAAAGCTTCCAGAAAAAAGAATAGGAAGAAACACTTCCCAACTCAGGTTATGAAGCTTACATTACCCTGATGCCAAAACCAGACAAAGACCTTACAATAAAATAACACTACAGATTCGCAGATTTCATGGACAGAGATGCAAAAATCCTCAAGGAAATTATAGCAATTTAAATCTGTGAATTTTCCAAAACTCAAGAACTGTAAATGATGTATTTTATAGTAAAACAAATTATATACCAATAAAACAAGTAAAATCTGAAGCAGATAAGATTAAATATTACCTTTGGCTAATTTTGAGTGGCAGGTCATTTCTTTTTAGTTATGTTACTTTTATGCTTTTAAAACAATAAATATAATAAAAGTTACTTTGCTCAGTTTTTAGTGTAGATAACAATTCTCTCCATTCATGCTCCAAACATTATTTATAATCTTATCTCTCTTAAATTTTCTTTTCCTTTTCTATTTCTTTCACTTTCACACAATGTACAAAATCTTCAACAGTTAAACACAATAGAAGAGAGAAAAGTGAGAATTTCTTAAGCGACTGCTAATTAAAATATTGTTTATTCAGTTATTAAACATTAAATAATGTTCCATTTTACTTTGTATTAAAATTTTAATGCATTTTAGATGGCAAAATGTGCTAACAAACAAAAATTAAACTCTCTTCCTGAGGAGCTAGTGTACTGTTCGAGAGAGAGCCTAAAGATCCCTAACTCTTGGGAAGTGACATGTACATAAACCTTTTCAGAGGTCACATCACTGTTACTATTGCCAACATAAATATTTTATATATTATTTCAAATTTTAAAAAACACATTTTCAGAAATCTATCCAAACACCTGTTTTGATATGACCCAGTACAATTTGGAAGAGTAATTATTATTCCCTCAAAACAATTCAATGCTAACATTAAGAACTTAAGTTTATTTAGGAAGAGAATTCACACGTTTACTAAATAATCCAGTCAGTAGAAATTGTTTATGCATATGGACGATAATAAGGCCTGTCTCAAAAAGTGAGCTAAATAAATTATCATGAGTCTCCCATTCTATTCATAACAAATTTAGGCAATCTGAATAATATGACTGAGGCCTCAAAGTTTTTCTTTTAATGTTTGAAAAGTTATGATAATATTACTTGTTTTAAGATTTGTTGCATGGATTAGAGATATGTAAATTATCTCATGCAGTATCCAGGCTTAGCAGATGCTCAAAATGAACTGTTACAAATTTTATTATTGAGTGAAATAATACTAATTATGGTTAAGAAAAAAGGCTGAATCAGATAGCATAAAAGTTAATACACTGAATCTCATAGGAGCAGCTGTACAACTTACAAATTAAAAAGCAAATGGCTATATTAGCGTTACTATTACTACTACTAGTTATCATTATTATTATTTACTTTTGAATCAATATAGTACAAATAGAATAAAACTTTATATTGATTATTCATTGTTGAAGATTAAGTGATTTATGTTTTTTGGTGTTGTTCAATAGCAATAGATTAGATGAAATTTTTTTTCTTCTTCTTATCTCTCCACATGTTCCAGATCATGGAGGCTGACTTTAAAAACTCAAGAGCTCCACAAATTAAGGATAATAGGATTGCTTTGATTATAGTTTAGAATTAGCTGCTGAACGTAAGAACAGATTAATTGACTTGGTTGATGTGATAGTATTTGCTTACCCCATAGCACCACAGCATCTGGAAAAGTTGTGTTTAAATAACCTCTTAGGCAGTGTTGTGATTAAATATTCAGCAGTATAGATTGATGACTGCTTGAAAACAAACCATTAGTTCATGGACTTGAAGTAGAATTGAGGTAGCTATAATGTTTGTACACTTACACTTCATGAAACTATTATTCGTTTTTATATGCATATGATAGTTGTTCCTTGGTCAAACTAAATTATTCTTGAAATACTTGGTTCCGACCAAATGGATGTTTATTTTAAGTAAGGGAAGGCTAATATTTGCCTGAAATTCAAGGACAAATTTATTGGAAGCAATTGTAAAATATTTATTGGAATTCTTTTTTGCTATAAGCATTCCAGATTTTCAATGTGCATCTTTGCTTTAAGTTGATAGTTTCAGGCTTTACATAAACCATAATGAAATAGATAAAATATTGGATAATACATGGTAAATACCTTTACCGTGAATGAATGTAAATTTAGCTCCATGGTTAGCAGTGGATCTCAAGAGTTAGTATGCATCCGAATCACTTAGCTTTGACAAAGTTGTGATATTTGGCCCGCCCATACAGGTACAGTTTCAATTGATTCAGCGCATAGCCCAGACACAGGCATTTTTAAAGAACTCAGTACTTGAATCTAATATGCAGCCAAGATTGAGAGCACCTGAATGGAACACGAGGGTCTTTTATTGCTATAATTTTCATTTATTCAGAATAGACTAATTGCTGTAAAAAATAATAGCAACATCTCAGTGGCTTACACAATAAAAGTGTTTCTTCTGTAAGTCACAGACCAGTGTGAGTGTGGGGAGGGTGTGGGGAGGTTAGTGGAGAAGGGACCTATTCCTTTTATCTAGTTCTGCCATTGTCTTCTAAAGGCCTCCAAATTTTCCACATGGTAAATGAGGGAAGAGAGAACAAGAAGGATTGATGGGAGATTTTCTGTTCAGCCCTGAATAGGCAAAAGTACTTACATCTGTATTGCATTGGCTAGATTCAGTCTTGAGGTCTCCATTTAAGTTCAAGGAATCTAAATTTGTGCTCTGGAGGAAAGGAAACATAGTGTGTGAGTGTGGCAACCTCTGCTACAGTCTCTTAGTCTGATATCTAATACAGATTTTTATTAAAACAAACAGATATTCTTAAAGATAATAACAAATGATAGCTCATCAAAAATTGCTTTATTCCTTAAAACTTCTGTTTAGTGTCTTGAAAAAATAATATTTAAATATTTCTCTTGCATGGTCATAAATTTGGATTAAAGACTTTTGAAGCTGACAGCAGTGAAGGGAGAGGCATATAGTTAGTGGAGAGGGTTACGTAGTGTGCTCGTGAGTATTGAATTGAAATGTTTAGGAATGCAGAAAGCTGAAGAGAAGTTCGGAGTCACATTTTTCCACCCTTGATTATCAAAGATCACCTCTTAAGAAAGACCAGAAATCCTTACTTTTTGTTTGGTATTAATGTCTGTACATCCCACAGATATTCCATTGTATATATGTGCAACTGCTTCTTTAGCCAATCATCTATCATAGGACACTTCTGTTGCTTCCATGTCCTGGCCACTGTGAATAATGCTGCTGTGAACATCGGTGTGCAAATATCTTTTCGGATATGGATTTTCAAGTCTTTGGGGTAAAAACGCAGCAGAGGGATTGCTGAATCATATGGTAGATCAATTCTTCGTTTTTTGAGGAACCTCAATACTTTTTTCCATAGTGGCTGTACTAATTTACAGTCCCACCAGCAGTGTATAAGGGTTCTTTTTTCTCTGTATCAAGAGGCAACATTTATTTTTAAAAATTATTTTTCAATAACAGTTAACATACAATATTGTATGAGTTTCAGGTGTACAACATAGTGGCTGGACATTTACATAACTTACCAAGTGATCATTCTGATAAATCTAGTACCCCTCTGATACCATTCTGATAAATCTAGTACACCCTTGACTATATTCCCTATGCTATACTTTACATCCCCATGACTATTTCTTAATCCCTTTTCCTTTTTCACCTATCCTCTCAATCCCTCTCTCATCTGGCAACCATCAAAATGTTCTCTTTATGTGTTTGTTCCTGTTGTTTGTTTGTTCATTTATGTATTTATTTATTTTAGATTCTATATCTGAGTGAAATCATATGGCATTTGTCTTTCTCCATCTGACTTACTCCTCTCAGCACAATACACTATAGGTTTGTCCATGTTGTTGCAGATGGCAAGATTTTATTTTTTTTATGGATGAGTAGTAGTCCATTTATATTTGTACCACCTCTTCTTTATCCATTCATCCACTTATGGACACCGAGGTTGCCTCCATATCTTGGTTATTGTAAATAATGCTGTAAGCATTATATGGATGCACATGTTCCTTTGAAGTAGTATTTTGGGTTTCTTGGAATAAATACCCAGAAGTGGGATTACAGAGTCATACTTTTTCTCTTGTTACATCCTCTGTTTTAAAGACTATTTTGTCTGGTATAAGAATTGCTACCACAGCTTTTGTTTGTTTGTTTGTTTCCATTTTTATAAAATATCTTTTCTACACCTTTACTTTTAGACTGTGTCTTTTGATCTGAAGTGAGTCTCTTGTAGGCAGCACATGTAAGGGTCTTGTTTCCTTATCTGTTCAGGTACTCTCTGTCTTTTGATTGGAGCATTTAATCTATGTACATTTAAAGTAATTGTTGACAGATATGTTGTTATTGCTATTTTATTATTCACATTTTTTTTCTTTTTTCTTCTTCTTAAAGAAGAAAATATTTTCTGTAATTCCATCCAACATTTTCTGTAATACTGTCTTGATAATGATGAACTACATTAGCTTTTTCTTGTTTGGGAAGCCCTTTTTCTGTCCTTTGATTATAAATGATAGTTTTGCTAAGTAAAGTAATCTTGGTTGTAGGTTTTCATTACTTTGAATATTTCTGGCCAATCCCTTCTGTCCTGAAAAGTTTCTGTTGAGAAATCTTATGAAAGCTCCTTATAGGTAACTAACTGCTTTTCTCTTGCTGCTTTTAAGATACTCTCTTTGTCTTTAACCTTTGGCATTTTAATGATGATGTGTCCTGATATGGGCCTTTTTGGGTTCATCTTGTTTGGAACTGCTTCTTTGACTTGTATGTCTGTTTCATTTGCCAGATTAGGGAAGTTTTCAGTCATGATTTCTTCAAATTGGTTTTTAGTTCCTTGCTCTCTCTTCTCCTTCTGTTATTCCCTTGATGTGAATGTTGTTACATTTGATGTTATCCCAGAGGCTCCTTAAACAATCTACATTTTTTTGGATTCCTTTGTCTTGTTGCTCTCCTGATTGAGTGTTTTCTGCTACCTGTCTGCCAAGTTCCTGATTCCATCATCTGCTTTATCTATTTTACTGTTGATTCCTTCTAATGTATTCTTTATTTCATTTACAGTATTCTTCATTTCTAAGTGGTTCTTTTTTGTATTTCCTATTTCTCTGTTGAAGTTCTCAATAAGATTATTGAGCATTCTTATAACCAGGGTTTTGAACTCTGCATCTGATAGATTGCTCATCTCCATTTTGTTTAGTTCTTTTTCAGGAGCTTTGTTTTGTTCTTTAATTTAGGACATGTTTCTTTCTCTCTACATTTTGGCTGCCTCCTTGTGTTTATTTCTATGTATTAGGTAGAGCTTCTATGTCTGCTGGTCTTGGTGGAGTGGCTTAAATGGTAGGTGTCCTGTGGGAGCCCAGCGGCACAGTCTCCCTGGTCACCTGAGCCAGGTGTTCCAGGTGTGTCCTTTATATGAGTTGTGTGTTCCCTCTTGTTGTAGTTAAGTCTTGGTTGCTGTTTGCATGTAAGTGGGAGGGATTAACCCTCAGGCTAATTGGTTGTGAGGACTGGCCGTGACTACAGTGGAGAAAACTGTGATGCATGGGCTGAACTTATGGAACAGGATTTACTGAACCTATAGAGCAGGATTTGCATTAGCAGGGCTCTGGTGCCTGCCCAGTCTGCCCTTTGATGGAAGTGGTTGGGTGATACTTTTGTGTGGTCTGAAATTAGTCACTGGATATGTTGGTTCTGGGCTCCTTGGAGGTGCTTTGTTGCAAGCCAAAGTCAACTGCTGTTTTTGCTCAACCCAGGGCCTGTTGGTATGAGCTACAAAATGATCTGCAGATTGTTGCCACTTATGCTGGTCTTGGGGGTTTCTGGGAGAGGCTAAGCTACAAACTGAGACTGACTGCTGGTAGTCCTGGGCTTGGGCTGCTTAACAAGAGTTATGGATGTGCTCAGGCCAGATGCTATTTGTTTGGGGTTTTTGGATATTTGAGAGATTTTAGAAACATCCACAGTTTGAGCCATGACAATGTATGAAAAATCCACTCAAAATGGCTTCGGTGAAGTCAGCAGTTGAGTGAGACAGGGTTTCAGAGAATCACCAGGGTGGAGTGAACCATGTTAGTTAGGTTGATGGAGATTCAGATATGGCACCCAACTCTGGTGCAGGCCAGGTTGGGGCAGGGCTCATCAAAGGAACTGTGGCTTCTGCCAGCACTTCTGTCTTGGAGAAAGCTGGAGAGGCAGCATATTTAAACAACAATGGGTTAAAAACCATAAAGTTATTTAGAAACTTCTGGAAAACATCAATATAAAACATTATAAGATGATTTATTAAAATTGAGTAAGACAAATGTAAATGAGAAGAAAGTTTAAATCATTGAATTTCTTAAAGCAATAGCATCTTTCTAATTCTAACACAAGGGGTTCAAAGCAATTGTTACCATGGTTTTGGGAAGAAAAACCTTCTATTTCTACCTCAATGAATGAATAAGAACAATTTTAAATTACCTCAGTACCTTTTATATAGGAATTAATTTAGTAGTCCTTTTAGTATAGCTTGTTTTTCAGATAAATAACTAATAAAGTACTTTTCGAACCTATGACTCTGTGATTCTAATTTAATTACTTTATCTCTTAATAAATAATCTTCATTGAATAAAAGTAAATATTAACCTATGACAGATTAAATTATCAAGTCCTAAATTAACAGAACTAGAATCATTAATGTTTTAATATATAAGTATTTCTTCATAAAGAGCTAGGAACTGGTGAGAACTGAAACTGTAGAAGAATTAATGCTGTGGTGATAAGAGTAAATTTTTGTTGTTTTTGTTGTTTGTTCATTTATGCTCTAAATAAATATTGGTTAAATGCCTACTGTGTACCTACTATGTGCCAGGTACTCTGCTGGGTTCTGGAAGTATAATGAAGATGAAGATAAATATGGTTAGTGATATCAATTATTCATAAACTATTGGGAGAGAAAATTAAGTGGATCATTGCAACTCAGGAATTGGTATTGACAAGACCCAGTAATTAAATAACCCTTATTTCTCACTCAAGTTTGGATTGAAGACAAATGCTCTGGAACTCAAAATATGAGCTCTTTTACTACTGAGAGAGATCTTGAAGAACAAGATTTTTAGCTAAACTCTCCGAGGGGCCTTGTTAGTATATCAGTTCTGAGTTGGACAGACTTACCCAACAGAAGCAGCATACACCAGTGACCATTTCTCAAAGCCTGCCTTCTAATACTGTGTGGCAGAGAGGAGCAGAGAATGCCAATGGAGACTGGTGTGTTCCAGGCAGGTGTGAAAGTTGGGGAAGTGAGAGATGATGGACTTTAGGGAACTCAGTGTGGTTCAGATTGGTATATAAAGGAAGAGTGCTAGGAGAGGTGTCCCAAGGAAACATGTCACCGTACTGGGCCTTGGGGTTGAGCAGTTTCAGTGTTATCCTAAAAGCAGCATGAAAGCCATTGGGAGATTTTAAACAGAGTCGACATGGTCGCATTGCTTTTTAAAATGTCATCTAGAAAGCCTTGTGTGGATAGATCTGAAGGAGACAAACAGAATAAGATCTACTAAATAGGCTGATTTTCTAATAGAAGACAGAGTTGATGCAGTGTAAACAAGACTAATAGTCTGAGAGGACAGGTTGAGAGAAGTTTGCCGTTTCATCTTCTGGGCCTCTTAGTCATTTCTCTGCTCATTAGCATTCCACCAAGAGAGGGTGGTTGAAGGAGCTGAATTAGATCTTTCTAATGTTCTTTCAGAGCCACCGTTCTGAAGAATGCTTAGTAATTTTTTTAATTGCAATTAATAGTCACAGTGTGGTTTGGGATTAACTGAAAATTTCATCTATTCATCCTGTCTTGGGATCTCATTAGCATGTATGATTGAATTGGAAGTAATTTTAATTATTTTGTTGACCCTTTTAATTACCTCATTTTGCCTATGACAGTTTGTAAGCTTTCTGTGAATTTTTAATTTGATCGCATCAAAGGAATCACAGCTTCAGTAAGATTGGCCCTGAAAAGCAGCACATACAGCAAAGCCATGTTCAAAAGTTCTGTGAAGTTCATTTTGGGAACAGATAAAAAGCAGAATTGTTTCTTGGATCATACTAATTTTTTGAGAATACCCTTTTTTTCATTATGTAAACTTTATTGGAGTAGATTGCTTTTGGTTTGAAGACCTAGAGTGGACACTTAATGCCTAAAGCCTAGGTAGTCATAGTAGTATCTCATCCCTGACCTGATTTGGAAGCTATTGTATCTCCAAAGTTAAGTCTCTTAATTTTGCTACGTCATTTCTTTAACCATCTGGTTCCATGTTTTAGCACCTTTTTGAGAAGGGTATTAACTGTAATGCACAGATTTTGTTTTCACTGACATTGTAGTAGTGTCATTAATAGTTGCAGGTGACAGTTATATGATCATTCATTCATTCCACTAACAGTTAATGCACACTCATGTTGTGCCCAAAACTGTTTATTGCCTTGTGGTCCCAAAGATGATAATAACTAATAATTATAGATACAACTGCTCATGGTAAATATTAACAGAGATATCAGCTATCACAGTGTAGAAGATGGAGTGACTAAAATTTTCCCTCTCAGAGAAGGAAACATTGATTGGATAAGGGTTCGAAGAATGAAAGAGTGTGCCAAGTCACAAAATGTAAGAATAAGCCAAATGGAGGTATTAGCATATGTGTTTTTTTTTTAAAAAAAGAAAGAACGAAAGAAAGAAAAATAAGCCTAGAAACAAAAGATAATGGAAATATCCTATATTTTTGTTTTCCTCTATATAATCAAGGAGCATTCTCTTTAAATTTTAGATTGTAGACTATATACTTGGAGATCCTAGAACTGTTAGAGCTGTAAATTATCTTTGGAGACCCTAGTCTGAAACTGCTTAATTTGTAGTGTAGAGCCTGAGACCCGGAAAAGCAAAAAGAAGATGTTATGGTGGATTGAAGGCAAAGCAAGATCAGGGCTGCTTTGACTACACTGCTGATATCCCCAGTGAACATACCAGAAGCTTTTTTACTCTTATCTTTGATACCTTATTTTCTGTTTCTTGTTTGTAGAATCCTTAGGCAAGGTTCTGAAATTTTAGGCTCGCCTCTTGTGAGAGGAGAGGTGTTTTCAGGGTTATGGGAGTCATAGTTTTTGTTGATATGCTTAGCATCCTCTTTGCTCAGAGCTGTTCACTGAAGAGGACTCTGAGAAAAGTTCATATCCAGAGAATCCAACTAAGAGTAGTTTTAGCCCCACAGCTAAAGATGTAAACTCTTTGAATGAGCGGTGATTTGTTCTGCTTTTTTTCTAGTGTGGACAAAATATGTTATGAAGAAACAGTGTGAAAGTGGATTTGAGTCTGAGACTGAAGTTCCAGTAGAGTTCTCATAAATAAAGGAAGGCTGTGAGGAAACATTTTACATTTGTCTTTCAGAGGAGCAAAAGGAATTCCAGAGGCATCTGTTCTATCCAAGAGGTTTACATTTTTCCAGCAATGAGTTCAGCAGTTGCAGGCGCAGAGATTATTATGTTGAGTGTCCTCAATGTAGTTGCCATACTTCTTAGAATATATAAACATATACCAATTCCGTTATCTTAAATGATAGGATTCTAGGGAGATTTTTTTTTTTCATTTGCTTTTATCGGCCCAGGCAATTTATATTACAATTTTATCTTTGACTAATTCCATCTAATTTTAAAAAATATGTAAACTAACAGTTTTCAGTAACAAAAGGTTTCAAAAAATTTTAAAATGGTGAGGTAATACAATTTGGTAAGGTAATATAGTTTGCAAGTGAAAATGTTTGTATTTAAGATCAATTTTAAAATTCCATGTTCAGGATTTTTCTTCCTGTTACTATCTGTGTGTCTTGTTAGAAATAATTACTGGCATGAATTTAATAATCTTCAAAGATTCTGCATTTTGATGCAAATAAAGTCATTTTGAGCAAATTAGCTATCCATTTTATTATTTATTAAGATACACTGGAATATTATATTGTTTTAAAATATATTTCCAGCACAAGAAAATTTAAAAGTTCTAGTGCTGTTGGTTGCTGCACCTAATACAAATCTAAAATCATTTGGTTTTTAAATAAATTTTGGAGCTAAGCTAGAGTTCTTTGAACGGATGAAGAACAGTATGTGCAGAGAATCCTAATGTGAAAGGAAAGGAAGAATGAATAGTAGCACCATGGGAGAATTTAGGTCAATTACACTGCACGTGACTCTCTTCTGACTGGAAATATTTCTCAAGTAGAGCACATCGGACTCAGCCGCAGGCCAGGGAAGTGTGACAGCACTCGTCATGCCAAGGAAATAACTCTGTTTCTACCGGCCAAAGTCAATAGAACCCATAACTGGTTTTCACAAGATGTAATTTTTATCTCTATTTGTTTCTTTCTAAAACCAAAAAAGCTAGAAATTAAGTAAATGGTAGCCATTCCATATTTCTGATTTCAACACCATCACTATTCTTTCATTTTTCTGAGAAAACACATGAAATATTTTATTTCAAAAACTTTAATATAAAAAAAGTAACCAGAGACTTCAAGGTTGTTATTTTTTTTTTGTCATCTCTCTTGTATTACCTTGTACACCTTTTTCTCTGTTTTGTTCGGTTCTCTTGTTAGTTCTATCCTGCTCTGTTTTCTCTCCCAAGAGGATCCTATAGTAGAGTTGGAGAGAAGTATAAAGAGGAGAGAGGGGGGACAAGTTGGGGTTAGGAGTTATGAGATGTCATTCTTTAGAAAAGTGTTTGGTTCTCATTTTTATATGGAAGAGATGCATTTTTTTAAAAAAAGTTCACACACTAATTAGGCACATCAAGCCTTTATTTTATTTCTTTATTCAATTCCAGCTTCAAAAATAAATATGGTTCAGAGGATAGGCTTATCTAGGTTTTGATGAGTTGTAACTTAAAAGCAAGTACAGGCTCCCTTAAATGACCCTGGGTTTTTATAGCAGATAAAGACAAAGATCCCAATACTGCCTCAAAAGATGGGTTTCACAAGAGCTCAGCTACACAGTCTACAATTCAGATCCAAGTTGCTAAGATATTAGGAATACAGAAAATCTTAACATGTTCTATATTATAAAATTGGGCTGATAAAAAAATGCCTGAAGGTGACTGATGCTGCAGACAACCAGGCTTATTCTAGCAATTGGACTCTTTCTGAGGTCTGTATCCTTTCTTAACTGAAGCTGTATTGTATTTGCAACTTTCTCTGAATTCCCCAGGAGTGTTCTGTGCTGGTCACGGGCAGGATGTGACTGCCGGCTCTGGCTTACTTCTTTGTACTGCGGCTTGTGCTCTTCAACTGTACAAAAGTGGGCTGTGAGTATCAGGTGATGCTGACACTTGGTGAGCACAGTGGACGTAACATTCAAAGATTGAGTCTTCTGACAGCTTACAAATTTAAATAGAAGGTGTGACAAAGGACATGAAATCCTGTTTTTCTTAGAGTTGGTGTTCCTGCCTTTTACTGTGACCCTTTATTTCAGCACAAGGAAGTTTCTTGTAGCTTTGAAGGTAGGTTTTCTGAGAGTCCTTTCTCCATTTTTTTTTTCTATTTTTAAACTTCTGATAGTATGAAGCCTCACAACCATGCATATTGACCCTTTAGAACTAATTTAAATAAGGAATAAGCTTAGAATGAATTTGTTTTTTTCTTTCAAAGAAGGAAAGAACCATGTCCAACTCCTTTAGTTTATCTATGGCCTTTCTATCTCCCTATTTAATAAACATTTGTCAGTGGATACATTTGTGAAAAAATACACACATAGACATATGTGTACAAACAAAGGAGTATATTAGTCTATTGTTATTGTTCAGTAGTACTTTTTCTTCATTTCTCCTGTTTTTTTAATACATATATTTTCCATTAAGGTTTTCTTATTTTATCTCTGAAAACAGCAGAGTTTTAGGCAGCTGAGAGGCCCATGTGTTCACTGCAACGAGAATGTGACCTTCAACCTTTGATTTCCTTCCCTGTTATAAGGCACAAGTCTGCTGTGTCTTTGTAAAAACCAAAAAAAAAACAGATTTCCAGTGAAAACAAACTTGTTTATTGAGAGACGGCAAAGTGCATGGGCAAATTGTTTTATTTCCAGAGAATTTGCCAAATATTTTTTGGTAGGAAGTTTTCTTTGATGAAAAAGAAAAAAAAAAGGGAGAAAGGAAGGACACAGTGGAATATGTCAGTGTCATTGTGTTTTGAAGAACAATAATCTCTGAAAGGTATTGCTGGGTTGGCCTTGAAAATAAAAATAATTTAATAGCTTTATTTTTCAAGCTTAATGATTCCTCATCTTCAAAAATAATCATGTTGTGCTGTTCTGTGGTACTTATTTAAAAAATTGATAGACTTTTTTAAAGAGCGGTTTTAGGTTGACAGAAAAAACGAGCAGAAAATACACAGAGTTCCCACTTGCCCCTTCATTCTTCACATGGGCTCAGTATTATTAACATTTTCTATTCGTGTAGTACATTCGTTAGAATTGATGAATCACTATGAGTACGTTATTATTAACTGAGGCCTATAGTTTACATTAGAGTTCATTCCTTTTGTTATACATTCTCTGGGTTTTGTTAAAGGTACGACAAGTATCTACCATTACAGAATACAGAACATGCCCTGCGCTCCACCTGTTTATCCCTTTCTTCATCCACCCAGATCCCATGAAACTTTTCACAGAAACCACGGATCTTTTTGCACTCTCCTCACTTTTGTCTTTTCCAGAATGTCATATAATTTATATCATACAGAATGTAGCTTTTGTGATTGGCTTCTCTAACTTAGCCATACTCATTTAAGACTTCTTGTTTCTCCTTGTCTTTTCATGACTTGATGACTTGTTAGTTTTTATTGCTGTATAATATTCCATACTATGGGCGTACCACAATTTATTTATCTATTCCATCTACTGAGAGATATCTTGGCTGTTTCTAAGTTTTTGCAATTATGAATGAAGCTTCCATAAACATTTGGGTGTAGATTTTTGTGTGCACATGTTTTCATCTCCTTTGGCTAAATACGAAGGGATATTATTGCTAGATTGTGTGGTAAGAGTATGTTTAATTGTAAGAAACAACCAAAGTGTCTTTCAGAATGTCTATATGATTTTATATTCCCAATAGCAATTAATGTTTCACTGAAAATTTCTTCTTCCGAAAGGACTGAGACTTGTATCTTTTTCAGTTGAACTTTCCTGTTATTATACAGGAGTCCTGTTGGTGTAGTGGTAATGTGAGTGAAGAGCATTCTGTAGTTCCATGACTAGGTCTTAGGTTTAAGCGAGTCTGTGCCCTTGGCCTATGACCTTTACTGGTGTCTGTCATTTTCCAGTACCACCTACATAGGTGAGACTGGAAATCTAGAGTAACTGGAACTGGGTATTTATTTCTCTTCTTCCGGGTCAGTTTGGCTTTCATAAAATATATTCCTTGAAGAAAGGTCTTGTTAAGAAGAGAATGCTCTGGGTGTTTTTCAGAAGAGCTGTGCCCCATCCCCACCCTCCCTGAGAAGCACTGCAGAATTTTCTCTGATCTCTCTGAGAACCTAGTGGGGCTCCTGGGAATAAGAAATAGTCTAAGACTGTGTCTCCCTGCCCACCCACTGAGTTTTAAACTCTCAAACTTGCTACACTGAGCCTCCGGCCATTCGTCAGTTGCAGTTCAAGTTTTTCCACATAGGCACTGGTTCTAGTGGAGGTTTCTGTCCCTATAAGCTGTTATTGTCTGTATCTACCTATCTCTCTCTCCAGGTTTAAGAGCATACTTCTCTGATGGATCTGAGAAGTATTGTTCATTTTCAAGTCCACCTCTCCTCTCCCAGTTCCTTACTTGTTAGAACAGAGCGGCAGTTGTAAGCTCCTTACATGCCAGACCAGAAACTAGAAGTCTATTTTGTGGTATTTTGATTTTTGTTGAATAAACTTTTTTCTTAAAAGTAATCTAATGGTGATTCTTGCAAGCACTTTGAAAATTCCTATGTTTGAAGAGGATGATAAGTTTCCAATAAAAGGGTTTGTGTGAGTATCATGAGAGGTAACCAAATGATCCTGTCTACAACTGACAGTCCATCAACTGGAGATGTATTTCATGGTGTTTGCTACATTTAAGAATGTTTGGGTTCAGAAGTTAGCATACTGGTTTGCCAAATTTTGAAAGGCAGAAGCCAGTAATATTATTCCTTATCAGGTATACATTCTTGTATATTAAAAATATGGATGTATCAAATCACATTATTTGCTTTTGACCCAAATTCTCAATGGAAAAGTAGCTACATCTTACCATTGACTATCATTTCCCCAACATTAAAAACTTTGTAGTTAAGTGTAACATAAATTTTGTATGCTGTAATGTATTAGTGTTCTGGAATTAATCATGGCCCCACAGAATTTTAGAATTTGAAGGGATCCTTGAAGTCATTTAGTTTTGTTTCACATTGTATAGTTCAAACCTATAAAAATTAATTGTCTAGGTTTAAAAAACTAGTACTATATGTGACATGACTTATATTAAGTCTTTTTTAACATGTGACTTTCAATCTTAGTCTTAAAACATACTTGGATCATTTTATTCTTATTTTTTACTAGATTAGGGGATTATGGTACAGTAGAATTTATAATGATAACCCTGAAACCTTGAAAGATTTTAAAGCAATATCTGACTCATCACAAAAAGGCTAAATTCAATGCCTAGAACTATTCTAGTTTTAAAATATTTGTATATTTTATATTTGGCTTATTTGAAAACTTACCCCAAGTTTAGCAACTCTGTTAGAAAAAAAAAATGTTTAGTTAGAACACAGTGGTGCCAACCTATGTGACTTAACAAGAGCTTTTTTGAGAAAATCAGCCAGGATGTTTTCAAATTTCAAAGCAGAATGATTTTGTGGTATTCAGTACATAATGGCCAGGTTAAATAACCATGGCCAGGTTACTTAACCTTTTAGTGCCTTAATTTTCTTCTCTGTAAAATGGGATGTGGTTAGTAGTTTCTCTCTCATAGTGTTATCATAAGGATTAAGCAATTTAAATGTATCTGTTGTTTAGAATAATGTCTGGCAGCAGTCTATTAATTAATGTTAGTTATTATAATTAAAGAGGACAGACAATCAGATGCTCAGCATTTGCATTTTGAGCCCTTTAAAATTCTTTCTAAAACCATCCTGGATGGATGATCGACCATTTCTATGTTACCTCTAAAATAATTCCTTTTATTTGGCTCATTTTGTGTAGAGAGGAAGTGGTGAGACAGGAATATATCCAATGAGTCTTGATAACTGACTCTGCTGTCACATAGGGCATCTGAGAGCAGTCTTGAAATTCGCTGCACACAATCATACATCAGTGATGACTCGACTAGCGCAATTCTCAAATTCCCAGTTTCCCTAATTCTTTGATGCCACGCTCATCTTTTCTGTTGTCTAATTTTAAGTAAACCTGTGTAATTGCAGCAGTCACTGAATTATGTGCATGTGACTGTGTGTGTGTGTGTGTGTGTGTGTGTGTGTGTGTGTGCGTGTGTGCGCACGCGCTGAGGATCATTTCTAGGTGCACAAGAGGTCATTAAATGAAAACCATGCAGAGGTACTTCAAACCATGAAGTGTGATGTTGTCCGTATTGTGAGTTCTCATTATGAAGATGAGGACGTGACTGTTCATGAAGTGCGAACATGGAGCCTCCGTTCCAGGCCCCACCTACCCGGACCTTTTGAAAGCAGTTAATTTCATATTTGCTTTTATGATTCATTTCAACACCCCACAAAGTATGTCTCTTTTCAGCCAATATTTCTTAAACTGATTTTGTAGAATGGTTTGGTCTTTCTTCCACCTACCATTCTCATTCTACACTGCAACTGTCCAGTCCTTTCGACAGTAGGTTGAGAGGAAGCGATTTTTGAAACTGGAATTCAGGGCAATTTCGTATGTATCCAGACACTAATGACACTCTTCATCCATTTATCTCATTTGCAAGCCTGTGAGATTCAGCCTTGCTATGGAGACAAGAAATCCTGGTCATTTGTTGTGAGGAGAAAAGTGAATCAAAGTCGTTTATTGTCCAAAGGGAAGATTATAGTAAGGCAGCAGTAAGAAGTTCAACTGGGACTTGGTAGGGTGAAACCAAAAAGGGTTCCTTAAGCATAAACCATGCCTCCTTTTGGAAACCCTAGTGCTCCAGCAAAGTAGATAACACAGATGTAGGTAGATAACACCAGATATGAGATATGATCTACATTCAGGCTTAATGGACTACTAATATACTCAACTTGACCAGAGCCGAATGTTCTCCAGAGATCCCCAGAGATCTGTGGAAACTTGTCTTTCTGGTCAGGGAAGGGAAAAAACAAAAAAGACCAACATCTCTGTTTAGGATACAGTTTCAGCCGTTTTTACATGTTGCCCTATCACTTAGCAGGTGAATTTAGAAACAGGGCTTGAAAGCTGCTTTATAGTTCTCAATGTCAATACATTTCAAATACAATTGCCCTTTACACACTTGAAACCTAATGCCACATGGTAGAACTGCAAACTTGCCTCTGAATTCACAACAGTTTCCTAAACTTCGTGGCATTTTGTTTCTTTAAGTGGCCGCCATTTGAAAAGTACTATAAAGATGGCTGATGCCATTCAAGTATTTTATTTGGCCGAACTAACTTTTTACAGGAAATAAAAAATATACGCAGTACTCGAGAATTCACAAACAGTGCGGTGACAAGATTACAAGGTACGTTAATGTTGTCATGGTAGGCACAGACAAAAATTAGGTTGTTTTATACTTCTTTTAAGTGTGAATCAACACAGGAGAAATAAATGCTTTGGCTCTGCAGAGAATTAATAAGTAGAGGTAATCCACTGCTTTAAATTCCACGAATCCAGAACATTTATTTAACACCATGTAAAAATTTCATTTTTGATATTTCTTTCCTACATTTTTAATGGGGATACTATTTGATGTTGATTTCAAATTTTTATGTGGCTGTTGGGGAAAAGACCTTTTGACACACAAAATTCACTTTGGATTAGTTATAGTTGCTATATATGTGATGAGCTGCCTTATGTATTTCTGGTTGTCCCTACACTAACTCAAAAGGCGATTCTGTACTTTTATTCAATCTCTCTTTAACATTTTATTTAAAATATTATTCTGCTTGAGACCAGGCAGAGGAAACTCTATGGAGATTTCTCTTCCCTTTGGTGGTTTTTATTCTTTTTTGTGATATCCATCATTTTTTTCCCATACAAATAATTACAGAACAGACCTGCTAAATTGAACTCTACTTTGATCTGAAAGTTCAAGCAATATTTGCATCCTATTTTATTGTCCTCCTAAAGGCCTTTGGACTGCTAGAATAAGTTCTCTACCTCTATACTGAAGCATCTATTATCAAGTAACTGGCTGCCTAATGGATTTGGGTGACAGCCTTTAGTGTTTTGTGTTTCTAAGACTGTAGGTTGTGCATACAGTGTCCCATGGTAAGTCTGGGTCATAAATTTGGGCTTATTGGACAAGCTCAGAGAAGTGATCCATGCTTTATTTCATGTTGCTTTTGTATGTGTACTTCTGTAATAAAGTTATATACATTCAGAAGTTGCTAGGGAACTGTTTCATCATAATTTTGCATTTATTATATTTGCTGGCCATTTAAAGGCATAACAAAATTGCTTTTGTTATTCATACCACTATCCATAAGATTCAGAAAAAAGAAGAAAATGTGTTCTTCTTGGCCTGTATCTTTCCTTAGAAGCCTGGCCTCCAACACCCCCATGTAACTTCCTTTCTCTCTACTCACTTCTTCCTTTCACACAAGCTGTATATTGATTCTCAGGACAGTCTAACCACGTTCCCAAGTGTGTTATATTCATCATCACCTTCATGTCTTGCCCCTTATGATTTCTTTTGCCTGCAATAATACTTAGAATTTATCTATAGAGTGATTTACTGTTGAAAGTTACTTTCATATACATTTATGATAATATTTCGTAGAGGGGACAATTGAAAATCAGTGAAGTTTATTGCCTTAACGACACGACATATTTGTCTAAATGACACATCAGGCTCACAGTGTGGGTTGTGGTAACCTGTCTCTGAGTTGAGCTCTACTTTTAATGCTCCAGAATATATTCATGTTTTTACTGCTTTTTAAAGTCATAACCACCCCTTCTCTGTGTGATTGAGTTCCTGCCTTTCAGTATGGACTATATCCCCAATATGTCATAGCATTATAACATATACTATCTTGTTTGTTTCCTTGTTCATTCTCCGAGCTCTCGAGTTGGCCTTCTCCGTGTCAGTGCCAGCTATTACACAGTGAGACTCTGCTCTCCAGGTAGAGGGTGTCACATTTTAGATGTTGATTGTCTACTGACTTATTTTACGTGAGTGACATTCATCTCCACTCCTCTTAAGTAGCCTGTCCTCTAGATCATCCAACTGAGAGCACACAGGGCTTTCTCACTTCTGAGATAATAAACCCCATGACTTTATTTTTTTACAAATCATGCAACATTAGATATTTTAACTTCTCAACCTCATCATCTCTCTTTTTTCTTTTGGCATAGCCTTAATTCTGCATTTATTTCTTGCCTTGATTATGAAGATATCTAGCTTTAGGCTCCTTTTTTTTCCTCTGCAGGTTTGTCTTCTGTCAATCAACTTCCTACTTGCGGTTCTAGCTGTGCTGTCCAATCCCAGAGCCTTAGACACAAGTGGGTATTGAGCAGTTGAAATGTGGTTAGTGTGACTGAGCAAACACATTTTTAATTTCAATTAAATGCACTTAAATTTAAATAGCCACATTCAACTAGAGTCACTTAGACAGTGCAGCTCTAGATTATACCTCCTCTCGACGAGTTAGTCAAAGTACATACTAGGTCAGGAAGAAGAGCTAAGGAGTTTCATTGTACAGATTTCTATCACCCAGCTCTCATCACAGCCAGTGTTTATTATGACTGTAGAAAAAGGTGATTTTAAACTAACCAAGGTGGTTCAAATGTATTTGCTTAGTCACACTAGCCACATTTCAATTGCCAGCTCCCTTCAAACAGTCACCGTGGTAGTATTAACACACACCATAAGTCAGCGACGTATCAAGGCCACAGAGTTATGTGGGATGTCATAATAAAGCAAGCAACAACACTATAATAACTAAGAATACAGCAATTAAGGGAAGTATCTGTGAAAATCCCATCATACACTGCTTTGTGGGCAGTGGCTGTTCCTATTATGGCTAGAAAGTTCTTTTTTTCCCCAACTCTTTGTACTGCATATCTTAAAATGGATATAATTTAGGTTTCTGAAAGTGCTATTTTCTGAGCCATTTTCACACCTAGTGTACAAATCATTATTCTCTTATAATACTTCTCTATGGAAAATTGTCATGATACAACAGAGGTTCCAATACAACCTATTTATAGGTTTTTCAGCTGCAAAAACTATCGAATTTTAAAAACAGTTTTATGTAGAATAAAATTTTCCTCCCTCTTGGTATCCTTCTTTATTTGATAAAATTTAGTCTTGTAGATATTCAGAATGTGTGCTGTAATCTTTGATCAAAGCACAACCTGCCTATTATTTAACTCTCATGATGAGGGGGCTTCTGTTTTCTTTGGGCATTGTACTACAGTGGGACCGAACTCAACAGAGGACAACATGAGTCATCAACCTTATTATTGCATGATTGCATGGGCTCGGGGAAGGTACTTGAACAAAACTTTGCGTCAAAGGGGCTCTTAATAATATCCATGGAATAGATGAATAAATTAATGATTTCTAAATATTCCTAGTTTGATGTTGGTTCAATAGAAGAACTTTTAATTTTTCCTTGAAAAATCTATACCCTAACAAAGCAGAGCTATTGTGGCCTCTGCTCCTTGTCATAAGGGGTAACTGGGAAAGTCATTGAATAATACCTTAATTAAGTTCCTTTTGGGGCACGCGTTTGTGATTGTTGCCTTGTGCCAGAATCATGGGAATCCAGTATGTAATTCACAACTCAGCTATAGTATCCCAGTGTCTAGCTTTGTAGTTTACACAGAAATAAACTTTCCTCTAAAACTTCTTGAAGAACATAAATATACTTTGTCTTTAAAAAGTTTTGCCACAACTCTATAATATTTCAAATCTAAAAGAAAATTCTCAGAAAGACTAACAGATTTGACTTTTAAAAGGTATGTTTTTGTAATTTGACTCCGAAGTATTTGTTAGCTCCCCAGGGCCTTTTAATATAATTGTATATGTCATGGTTCTCCAGAGAAATAAAATTAATAGAATATGTTTACATACAGAAGCAAATTCATCATAAGGAATTGGCTGACATGACTTTGGTAAATTCAAAGTCTGCAATGTGGGCTGGAAGCGTGGACATCCAGGAAAGACAATGGTGCAGATAAAGTTGAAATACTGCCTGCTGGAGAGTTCTTTCTAGCCCAGGGAGGCCAGTTTTTTTTTTTTTTTTTTTTTTTTTTTTAATTTTAGTCAGACTTCAGTTGATTGGATGAGGCCCACTCACATTATGGAGGACGATCTGCAAAGTTCACCGATTTAAATGTTAATTTCATCCAAGAAACCCTCCAGATTGACACATAAAATTAACCATTACAAGTTTGCTTTATATACATAAAACAAATATCTTTATTCATCCATCCAGTGTACACACACACACACACACACACACACACACATTTATAACAAAATAACAAAATAGAGGAAATATTCTTGACAAGTACAGTCCTCATTTCTGTAACCAGTCACATGCTCATTGCTAGTTTGTATAACTACCCATTCTGTATTCTCTTTGCTTTCAATAAGCACCTCAACAGGTCATGGTTCTTTTTCTGGTGAAGTGACCCATTTTATCAGTCCTGAAGGGTCTGGGCCATTGGTAATCCAGCCTAAACTGGGTAGTTGTAGTTTTCCATTGACTTTAACCACTACATAGTGATAAGCGAAGACATCCTAGGAAATCTCCAGCATTACAGACACACTCCTTCTTACATCCACCGTGAAGCAGCAGTCAAGTTTCCCTTGGTAGCTGACCAGTCACCCTGGCCAGCAAGGGAACTCCCTTTTTTGACCATTAATTTGAGGCTTGATGAGTCCACAATGGCTGGGGGGAGGTTTTAACTTCCAGTTCAATGGA
Source organism: Macroglossus sobrinus (assembly GCA_004027375.1). Taxonomy (NCBI): domain Eukaryota; kingdom Metazoa; phylum Chordata; class Mammalia; order Chiroptera; family Pteropodidae; genus Macroglossus; species Macroglossus sobrinus. The sequence continues at coordinate 371,979 of PVKZ01001456.1, read as the reverse complement.
ATCATTGTTGTGCCTCTTGGTACTAACATTCCTGCCTTTAGAATTAAGACCTCAGGGCCAGCAAAGCATAAAGTCATAGGGACAGGAAATAAAAATTTTATTAGTGTGTCACTAGGTGTAATAGTGAGTGCTGCCACTACCATTTCCACCCCTTGATTCCTGAACCCATGAATTCTGGCTATGAGAGCGAGGTACCACGTGTTGGATGCTGATTCAGAGCATATGCAGCCTCCTGGAGAACCTTGCCCCAGCACTACAAGATTTTTCCACCAGTTGGCACTGTAACTGTGTCTTCAAAAGGCCGTTCCAACCTTATATCAAACCAGCTGCTTCAGGATAGTAGTGAACAAGGTAAGATGAATGCATTCCATGAGCACGGGCCCCTTGCTGCACTCCGTTGGCTATGAAGTGCATTCCTTTACCAGAAATGATGGCATGTGGAATACCATGACAGTGACTGAGCATTTTATAAGTCTATGGATGATAGTTTTAGCAAAAGTATCACACACAAGGAAAGGAAATCCGTATCCAGAGTACATGTCTATTCCAATAAGAGCTTCCCTTCCATGACGCAAGTGGTCCAGTGTAGTCAACCTGTCACTAAGGAGCTAGCTAGCTCGCTGATCCCCCCAGGGAATGACGTCATATTGGGCACTCAGTGTTCATTTCTGCTGCTGGCAGATTGGGCACTCAGTGGTTCTGGAACCAAGTCATCTTTGGTAAGTGGAAGTCCACAATGCTGAGCTCATGCATCGCCTCTATCTCTGCCACCATGGCCACTTCATTCATTGGTCCATTGGGCGATGGCAAGGGTGGCTGGGGAAAAAAGCTGGTGTTCATAGAACGTGTCATCCTACCCACTATAAACATAGTCATCAGTATCTTTCAATATAATCAGATGAAAATGCCAATTCTAGAAAACCCAGAACCAATTCAGAAGTCATTTTTAAATGACTTAGAATCACTCTAAGACCACATCTTTATTTGGTCAGGTTTCTCTGGGGAAACAGAACCAAGTGGAGTGTGTGTGTGTGTGTGAAGGAGACTTATGATAAAGATTTGGCTCATGTGATTATGGAGGACTGTCAAGTCCAATTCTGCAGTGTAGGCAGGCTGGAGACCCAAGAGAGCCAATGATGCAGATGAAGTCCAAAATCCATCTGCTGGAAAATTCTTTCTTGCTTGGGGAGGCTAGTCTTTTTCTTTATCTATTCAGACCTTCATCTGATTGGATGAGGCCCATCCACATAACAGGGGGCATTTGGTTACCCAGAGTTCACTGATTTAAATGTTAACATCATCCAAAAGCATCCTCCAAGATGACAAATGAAATTAGCCTTCAAAGTACCATAAATATAGAGAAGCCTTGACTTATACAAAGCTGCATAATTCTGAGATGGAACAAGGTATTTTTTCAGAAAATTGTTACAATTCACATTTGTAATCAGCTATTACTTGTTAACTTTATATATTATAAGTACTTTAAATGCCTAATCTCTTACTATTTTAATAATCTACCAATGCAGGTGGTATTCTTATTTTTAATCAAAGACACTGAAGCTTCAAAAGATCACTTGATCAGTGAGTGGTAGAGTGAGAATGTAGTCCAGGTATGTCTGTCTGTTCATGACTTGATGATTTAGAAATGATCAGTATTGATACCCATACCTATTTCTATTGTTGTGCCTCTGTCTTCAGTGCTGTATCCATGAAGCAAAGAATTCATGTTCTATGGATCTTCCACTCATTTTTCCTATTGAAAATTCCAGGCAAATACACTATCTATAAAAAAAATGACTGTTACAAGGGTTGGTTGGACAGATAATCATCTTGAAAAGGTGATTTTTTTGCTCCAGGGTGAGTGCCATCAGCAGAATGAGAGATGAAGATTTCCTATCATTTCTCAACATTTTATGTTGAAGAGTAAATTCTAGGTTGGTGGAGAGAAAAGCCTCTTGTCTAGGGTTTTTTTGTAGTGGGTGATATTCAATATAACAGAAGCCTGAAATAATCAAAAAGGGTTTTTAAATATTCATAGGAAAGAAAAAAAATGTCTTACAAATACTTTGTTTTTTAGTTCAACATTATTCAAGCCCCTAGTAGCATTTTCCATTTTGAGATCTCAACTTTCTGACATGGCTAATTATTTTTGATACCTTGCAAATTAACATAGTTGAATTTATGGCTGGTAATCTTTGCTGTAATAAGATTCTTGCTGTTAATCACTTAAGATGACAGGGAAAATGAAGGCATTTAAGGTATTGTGCGCCACATAAAAATGCTTTTATTAAAATGATACTTTTTAAAATTAAAGTGAGGACTTTGTCTCCTTGTCTCCCCATCACTTCTGCCCCCTCCACACTTAATCACTTAGGCATAGCAAAAAATAGTTTGGCAGGCACTGCCCAATCTGTTGACTGCAGCAGATTGTCCTGGGTTTTTCTGAGTATAAAGTTATATCAAAAAGTTCTCCAGAAGCTATTTTTTCACCCTTGAAATGTATTTTAATGACAAGAAATTATCTCGTAATTCCTGTCCTTGAAACTTATGAATGAACCTGGAATATTTGAATTTTGTTAAAAGTCAGGAATAATCCTCAAGTATTATCGTCTTATTTTCATATTTCAAAATTACCTCTTAGTAACATGGGAAATATTGTTATGTGCATAAAAATTTTTGTCTTAGGAATTAATGGCATTTGCAATTATATTTAATTTATAAAGTCATTAAAATGGTGTGAATAAAAATTGAATAAACATAACTATAAATTTATAAAATCTCACTGGGCCTGTCTTAGACCAACAGTCAATATAATTTTATTTATTCTTTACTAATGATATAATTGTCTGCATTTGGATGAATGATAGCTCTCTTAAAATATCACAATACTGTAGAAAAGAGATATATTAACTTTGGCAAAGTGTATTGAATCTTCCCTTCACACTCACCCCATCCTGATATTCAATGTAAAATGAATGACTTTTCTTAATGGTAAACTGTGTGTGCTTTCAAGATTTTTCTTAGGGAGTTCTTACTCTTTTTTTTTTTTTTTTTTTTACGAAATCATTTGTCATTCAGTGGTGCTTGTACGTGGTCTGACTACTAATAACTTTATCTTCTTTCACTCACGGATATTTAAAATATGATGTGAGAACTCACAAAGCTGCAAATGCTTTTCCTTTTTGCTTTCATGGATTTTCATCCCCCAAAAACTTAATGCGGATAATCAGATAATTTTTAAATGAGCTCCTTGCAATACCACCTATTCAAAGAATGTACTAAATGTGGGGAATGAACAGATACTGTGAAGCTTATCAGTTCAGCTTTATCTTCTTTATGCTCTGAAAATTCAACTGGTGAAGGACTCTGGAAGGCTGGGCCAGAGGATACTCATGTCTCTTTGCTGGGAGGATACTCATGTCTCTTTGCTGGTTCCAAGGAATCTTTATGAAGGTCAGCTCTTGATAAGAAAGAGTGGAGTGCTAGGTATGACTCATCTCATAGCGCTTGATTACTTAGCTTCTTAGATTAAAAAAAAAAACACACACCTTTTTTTTTTAACGCAAAATATATGCCAACATAGCTAAGATAGTTTTAAGATCAGATATGAAATTTATATTATTTAACTTAAAAAATGTTTCCCTTTTATTAATAAATTAATTCATTTTTCATTGTAAAAAATCAGAAATTATAGAAAAGCAGAGAAAGAATATTCGTATCCTTTGTGATCACATCAACCATTGATAAGCACTTTTTACTCTTCTGTATATTTCTTTTGAAAATATATAAGCTATATTGGGATTATATGAAACTTTGGGTTTCCTGTTCATTGTAGGAGCTGTTGACTCCTGAGCTTTATGGAAAGGACTTTAGCTGTGGGAGAAGAGTGGCTAGATTCCTCTCCCTTTCCCCATGCCTGCATGCACACATGTCACCAAATGCAGCCTTCTTGGTGGAATGGGAAAAGTATCTGGTCTTTCTCAGGAAATTATCGCTTATTTTCAAGGAAATTTAGTTGATTTCAACAATTGCCCTTTACTTACTCCAGTAACAAGTGAGTGGTGGTGATCATTGTTACTATTATTAGTAGTAGCATCAATATTTTTATTCTACTGGGAAGGGCATACGTTCAGATCATGGCTCTGTGGCAAATGCTTCAATATTCCTGCAGAAGGAAAGGGTAGAGTCTCTTCTAGTTATTTGTATCTGACTGACTCAGCAGTTGTCTTATTAACTCATGTGATTTATTTTTGTGTATGAGTTATAATAATACTTTATGTAAAAATTAGTGGAATAATCATAATTTCCTAGTTTAAATATTCTAAAGTCAAACAGTGTGGCAAAGGTGGGATAAGATGAGTGTATTAGTCAGGTAGGGCTGCCAGAACAAAATGCCACAGACTGGATGACTGAAAGAACACATATTAATCTCTAACAGTTATGGAGGCTGGAAGTACACAATTGTGGTGCCAGCATGGTTGTGTTGATGGTGAGGGCCCTTCTCCATGACTGTAACCTCACATGGCAAAGAGGAAACCATTTCTATATCTCTCTCCTTAAAAGGGAACTAATTCCATTTACAAGGGCTTCACCCTCATGGATTTCCCAAAGGCCTGACCTCTCAATTGCAGGGTAGGATCTCAACATGTGAATTTTAGTGGAAGCACATTCAGTTCATATCATGAGGATTCCATAATAATGGAGAAAGGGTTACGAAGTCCTGTCCTTCACAGGGCTTATTAATACTCTCTGCAAGTAATACCCTCAGATGTCCTTTGAAATAGGATGTGGTTGGAAAGTCAACAAGTGTCCTGTTACCAGTTGCTATTTTTGCCAAGTAAAAGAACAAAACTCCATTCACTCATTTTGTATTCATATGTTCACTCATCCGTACATTCTAATTGTCTACTATGTTCCGGGTATCTTGCTAAAAGTCTAGAATATAATGAGAAAACTGAGACTATAGGGTTTTCAGTTTTCTTAAAAAGAAGTGGGGAGATAATATAATGTACTTGAAAAAACTACTCAGATCTCAGTTCTAAAATGGATTGTGTGATTAAAATCTTGAGTATCTTTTGTTAAATGATTTGCGTTTTTAAATTTTAACTGGGTAATCATAATGCCTGCTCTGCTATTTATCCATTTGAAGAAGCAGATGAGGTAATGAAAGTAAGAGTATTTGCAGAATATATGTTGCAGCACAAATACTAATTATTGTCAGGATTCATTTAAAAATCATACAGGATTTATGAGATGCCTTTATAATATTTTATCTTGAGACATCATTATTTTTGAATTCTTCAGATTTATGAAATAAATGAAGATAATATTTCTAAACGACTTTCCTCAGTAGAAGTTTTCCCTCTAGTGGTTACTGTGGAAATCACATGTTTTCTAATGGTAAATGGTAAATGCCCAAATGGAAAACAACCAAACTAAAAAGAATTTAAAAAACATACTCTGAATCATGGAGAAGACGTTAACTAGTTTTTTTCTTTTTGACTGACTATCCAGTCAGATTTTTAAAATTTATATTACACTCAGTTTTTGAAAATGAGAAAGAAAATTCTTTGCTCCTTTATGATTTGAGTGAAAATGATGGTTAGGACATCCTAGGTGTGGAAGAGGTGACAGAGAAGGTGTGCATTCTCCAATTCATCATGTGCACGAAGATATTCAAATACAGGCTCAGATGTGATTTTGCCTGCTTTCATGATCTTCTAGTACAGCAGTAATCACCAATCTTGGCTTCCTCACAAGAAGCTGAACAGAAGTTCTGGGTGAATAAGCATACTTGGTCTTTCTTACAGGCACCTTTTAGGAAATCATTCCAAAAGAAAAAAAATTAATTTGTTGGGAAAATTGATACATTAAAAAAAAATCTAATTCCTAACACAGCTGCCAGGTCTCCATCATCTTCCCCTGCCTGCTCCACAGCCTCCTGTCTTTCCTTTGCCCACAGTGCTCAGCTGGGCTACCGTATTCATGTCCCTCAGACACTGCCTACATGGACTTGCTATCCCCTATTCTTGTCATGCTCTTCATCACATCTTTTTGCTCCTTTGAGCTCAAACCTCACCTGCCTTTTCTCTAAACGACTTAGCAAAGTGAGCTTTTGATGGTTAATCTTTGTCCCATCACCTGTTTATTTACTCCAGAGCTCTTATCACAATCTAAATTACCGTGTAACCAATTTATTTACTAATTCACTGTCTATTTCCCTCACAAGAATGGAAGCTACATGAGGCAGGAGATTTGTTTCATATTCACAGTGGATCCCAGAACCTAGAACAGTGCTTCACACATGGTAGATACTTAATATTGGTTGACACAATGAACAAATCCATGGAAAATGAAATTAACACCAACTAATTGGATCAATCATTTCAAAGTTTTATTGAAACATTAAGTAATCTTTGGTGCTCTGTCTTAGTTGAGACTCATTTTTCCATATTTGAAATAATTTAACTTCCGAATTTCTTTCACACTGACAAAGTTTGTAAAAGGTTTGTAATTCTTCATACAGGAGCTCTGTTATAGAAATATGAAATGTAAACGTTTGAGGAGAGTGCTTAGTGTGTTCTTGTGCTAAACAAGAACGTGATGTTTTTATGACTTTTTTTATTAAGTTCAATTTGACACTACAGCCTATTTAGTGAGATATTCAATTTTTTATACTGTACGATAAGATTTCATAAATTAAAATTGTTTTTCTGAAATATATCTTCTCCCATCTTGTTTTGTCTTCCATAAAGTGATAATCACTGTTGATACTCATATACTTGAATATCAAGTATATGGTTGGCTTCCTCAGAGTCTTTTCCAGGCTCCATAAATGATTAAAACAAAAAAAAACTCTTCTCAAATGGATTACTTTTTATATCTTTCATCAGTTTTGATTGATGTTCTCTTTTGAAACTGCTCTAAATAGTCCTCATACTCCTTTGTGGTTTCAAGCCCCATAAATGTACCCTGACGCCCGAGGGTACCATGTCTGGGAGGCTGAGGCATCTGTATATCTCCCAGCAGACTGCAATGAAGCCCACGAAATACAGCAGGAGGAAATGTGTCGTTGGTGGTTGCCTTTCCATTTTCCATCCATGTCCGTTGCCTACTAATGTGAACTCCTTGCCTCTGCATCTAAGAAACAGGTGGTTTTGTTATAAATTTGTGGTTTAAAGTCTAACACTACAAAAATTGAATTTCCTCCTTGAATTTTCTGCTCTGGCATTGTCTCCATGTAGCCCTATGAAACAAAGACAATGTGTGTAGATTGTAATACTGTTTCCCTGATCTTTTTAAAGAACTGTATATTTTAAAAGAATTGTACGCTCTCTAATGTGATAATAATGAGTCTATTTTGACACGCTGTGTGTGCGCATGTGTATGTGTGTGTGTGTGTATGTGTAAGGGATAATAGGTTTTAATCTATTGTCAATGAATGATAGGAATTGGAATAAAATTAATATGCATTTTATAGCTAGTTCTGCTTTTTGTAAGGACTTAAAAAATAAACAGATGAAAAACATCTTATCATTGGCTTATTTAGGCTCTCTCCTTTTGCACTTATACTTTCCTGCTTTCGTTACCATAGTTACTGGTTTAATCATGATGCACAGAACCATTTCTAATTACAGTATATGCCAGCACAAAAATTAATTCTTTGCATATCTTAGGTCACAAACAGCTTGTAGCTTGTTTTTAGGCACTTTATTACCACATATTCTGAAAAAGACAGTTATACATAATTTTAAATCTGTTATTTTCTGCTATTTGTTATTAAAATGAAAATAAGTCTCTAAAGTGGATTGGTGTCAAAATAAGCAATACAAGATTTTTATAAAAGATGAAGGGTTATTACAAGTGCTCTCATTAGTATTATCTATAACATGTTAATTAGTAGTAACTTATTGGCATTTGACATTCTTTTTCTATTCGAAAATATTACTAATAGGATGTTCATCATTTAGAAGCCAAAATTATTAGACTGCTATGACTAAGCAGTTGAGCCAGAAACCACTATTTGAGCTTTTATATTTTCTAAAAAAAATGAACAATTCACATCAAAATTTCCTTCATTGAATTTTTAAAGGCTCTTGGAGATCACTTAGTACAAACCATTATTTCTAATGTGTGTCAGACTCTTATGTACTAGGGACACTAGTGATTTCTTCCAACATCATGCAGTGAGATGGAGGACTAGCCAGAATTAAATCTGGCTTCTTTGCTTCTATTCCAATAATTCTAATTGTATCTATCTAGTTAGAGCAGATACTACTAGCCCCCACACAAAAAAATGTTATAGGCATTTCTGTTCACTTTCATTGTTATTTTGCCAGCTCAGTAGCTGTTTTAAAATATCAATGAATTCTTATCAAAAATGGAGATTTTAGATTTAGAGTATAATTACTTTTATGTACATTTTATTGTTGATGTGAAAATGCTATTATTATTTATTCTCATTTCAAATGTATTACCCTTCATGTCTGCCTTAGCAGAATGTCTGATAAACCAAAAGGCATTAGGTTTTCTTCACAAAATTACAGTATATCTTTTCCCCAAACCTATAGGAAAATGTTTTCTGTGAGATTGCTCAAAGTAAGTTTTATTTATAGACTGTTGTGATTATGCTCTCAAACCTATTTGCATCACATTTACATTGGTCGACCTATACATGTTTTACAAAGCAATCAGTGTATGATGCTTTCATAATTACTCTGGTTCTAAAACCTCTTACGTATTTTTAAATGCTAGGCCACCAGGCATTCTCAGTTTCACTGATAAAACTGGGAATGATCCTACAAAGTATATTTCTATTATGAAATAAAAATAAAAAATGGACTAGTGCACTATCGTCGATCTGCCCTTGTTTGGCAGTTGTATGCTGCTGTGTGTCTACCTCAACTGGCATGGGATCTTTATAGCTGTGTGCATTTTCCCAGAAATAATGCAGGTAGCCTGGAACCAGGCCCTAGAGTTCTGTTGGTGCTTATGGGAAAACCTGTGACTGCCAAAGGATAAATGTTTTTCCGCCTGTTAAGACTGAAACAGATAAATGTAAAATAAAAACATGTAAATTTCCTACTACAGAGACTAGGTTCTTTTTCTAATTTCTTCTGTTTAAAATCATCATACTCTAGTTCCAGGTCAAGATACATATACACTCATTTGTAGTTTGTTACAAAATAAATTTTAACTACTAATTAAACTTTATTCTGACCTTTTTTTTATCTGATAGACTCATATTACAGTAAATGATTACATATAATGAGTATATTATGTTGTTAAGTGAGATATCTTTAAAATTAGGGAATTACATAATAGCCATTTAAATTGGTGAAGAGTGGTCTCTGTTTAATTAGGAAAGACATTTATTGGCTTTTTATTTGGCACTTTTAAAATTCCTGGCAGAAAATGTAAATCAGCAAATGTAAATGTAGCTCTACTGATTTCAGATTAATTTGGGTAACACTTTTTTTTTCTTCAGGAAGAATACAGGTTATTAAATCATTCATAATTCTAAATAATCTAGAAATGAAATTGTAGACATGAAGATTGCTACTGGAGCTTGTCCTCCTCCCCCCAGGATTCTTTGTTATTTTTCTGGCAAACAGCAGCTGGGTGCCATTAGCTGTATTTGTTGGAACAATTTTGTGTCTTCTTCAGAATTCATTTCGAATTCTGAATCTAATTCATAGGTGTGACAGACATAATTTAGGCTTCTATGCAGTTGCTGTCAATTGACAATCATAAATAGGGTTGACATTTTAAGTACAAGCACTTTTAAAAACCATTAATAAGCAAATATAGAAGATTTTCTAAATTTGCAAAAATTCTATAACTTTTTAAAATAAAATGATTGTGGGTATGCCTGATGTATAGAAAGATGAAACCCAGGCTCTATGTTATCCATTCACTTGAATTAGAGTTATTTTTTACCAAATGTTTAGCTAATATTTTCTGTTCAATTTATTGCATAATACTTTATGGTCTACTGATTTTAAAACTTGAAAATGTTGCTCTAATGAATCAGCATGTTTCTAAACTTAATTCTATTAAATCAATAATATCATACTTGTTAAATTATTTTTTAGTGAGTGTAACATATTCACCCTCCAAGATCAACTTTGGATTTGCTCATTATGTTTTGCATAATTTAAAATATAAAAATTTTATTGGGGTTTACTGATTTGCTAGATGAATTAGGGAGAGAACTGAGATTTTTCTATTAATGAGAACTTTAATTCAGGAATATGAATTTATTTGTCATTTTATTCCTTGTACTAAGTATATTTCATGTTTTATGTTTTTTCATGAATAATATATACATATATATATATTGCTTTTAAGTTTTTTTGGTATTTAAATGGGAATTTTTTAAAATTCTAAGTTTTCTATGTATTTCTTTTCCTCTGGCTGTAGTTTCAGAAATCCAAGTCCTTTAATGGGTTTGGAGTGGCAGTAGGGAAAGCGGAGGATGTATACCTGGGCAAGCTTTCTTCAGTATTGCAAGGTAACTTCTTTTCTGTACAGTGAGGATCTGTACCTTTGAGTGAGTAATTCCTGAGAATGGTGATAAACAGCCAAATTCATCGGCTCGAAGGGATTTACCACCAAGAGATCAAAACTGTAGTTTGGAAGGTGACCTACATGCAGTCTCTGAGGTAAGGTGGACCAGTGAATCATGGATAGTGAATTAACGTTGCAGTGCCCAAACATGGACTGTGCTCTTGGGACTCAATACAAGCACATTACTGAGCTCTGTGGAGTCTGTGCTTAGCACAATGCCTATCACAGCCAGCCTTGTAGTAATTATATCATCATCATTCAATTAATCAAGAAATACACGTGGAATTAAATGGGTCTGAGAGATTATCATTCCTTTTTAAATAACAAGCAGTTCTTAATACCGCTTTGGAATTTCATGCTTGGTTGTGACCTCTGAGCATAAGGTAGAGATTTCAGCAAATAAAACTTAATTTTATTATTGCTTTTCAGGATATACACTGAGCATTAGCTACTTTAGGTGACAATCTAAAAAAATGGAACCACACTTTATGGCTAACATAGTGTGAAGCAGTTTGTTATAGAGTTTGTAAATATGCCTGGAAACATACATGATTGCTTCAAAATTATAAATGGAAGAAAAATAAATTAGATGTGACAGCTTTATTTCTTTGCTGTTATGTGATAGTGGCTGAAAGTATTTATAGGAAGTTAACTCCCTTTTTTATATTTATGTTTATTGAGATAGTTAATTTCAAACAGAAACCCAGAAATTTTAGAAGCAAGAACAAAGCATTGCTATATGCCCTCAGACAAGATAGGCACATTTTAGTGTTTAAACAGTATCTTTTGAAAATTATGATGCCCACATATTTGGAATGAACACAGACTATGTAATTTGTCCTACATCTTCAGATTTAGGTGATATGGTAGAGCAGTGGCCCCCAACCTTTTTGGCAGCAGTGACCGTGCGCCTATGAGAACCTAATATTTGATGATCCGAGGCGGAGCTGAGGCGGTGATGCTGGCTCTCGCTGGGGAGCGGCTGCAAATACATATGAAACTTCCTTCCCTTGCCTGCAGTTTACCTCCCGCTATACTGTGCGGCCCAATTCCGAACAGGCCACGGACGGTACCAGTCTGCGGCCTTGGGGCTGGGGATCCCTGTTGTAGTGTATTTCAGTCACTTACAACTTCAAATTAACAACTTAAACAAACAACTTAGTTTTAAAGTCATGATTTATTTATATGTTTGATCTATAACAAAATTCGATGTATCTGTGGTTTCCTAGATCCACAGATATAACTCTTTTCTCTTAGGTGTTAATGGATGAAAGTTTGGTTTATGAAAGAGTGTAAATGCTGTAAAATCAACATTTAAAAAATCAGCTTTATGGAGGAAAAATTTACCTCTAACAGAATGCACCCATTTCAAGTGTAGAGTTCAATGACTTTTGACAAATATGAAACCTATATTAATACCATCATCCTCAGAAAGGTCACTTGTGCCCTTTGCTAGTTATTACTCTCTTCCTGCTCTTAGGCAATCATGATCTGATTTGCCACCATAGATTAGTTGTGCCTGCTATGGAGTTTAATATAAATGAATGTAGCTTTTTTGTGTCTGGCTTCTTTCGCACAACGTAAAGCGTTTGAGATGTATACATGCTGTCGTGTGTATTAATAGTCCATTTCTTTTATATTCTGACTTGGCATCCTATTATATGGATTAATAACTGTTTCATCCACTCACCGGTTGATAGACATCTGGGTTGTTTCCAGTTTGGGGCTTTTATGAATTTTTTTTTTTCTAAGACCATTATGTGCAAAACTTTGTGTGGACATGTTTTCATTTTTCTTCACTAACTACTAGAAGTGTAATTGTTGGGTCATATGGCAAGTGTATGTTTAACTTTGTAAGAAACTATCACAGTGTCATACAAAGTTGTGCCATTTTACATTCCCACTAGAAGTGCAGGAGACTTCCTTTAACTCTACATTGTCACTGTTATTAGAGATTGTCAACTTCATTTTTTATTTTAACCATTTCGAAGATATATAGTAGTATCCCATTATAATTTTAATTGGCATTTCTCTGAAGATTGGCGATGTTGAGAATTTTTCATGAGCTTATTGATTATTTGTGCATATTATTTTTTGAAGTATCCTATCTTTTGCCTGTTTTTTTTTGTTGGTTTTCTTGTGATTGATATTTGCATGGTATAACTTTTCCAATTTCTCACTTTTAATTCTATTTCTTTCTTTGTATTTAAATTGTATATCTTATAGAGAGCATATAGTTGAGCATGGCTTTTTTAATAATCTATCATTCTACATTTTATTTGCAGTGTTTAGACTATGAATATTATTGTAATTAACAGAATGAGGGTGCTTAAAGTCCTTGCTATTTATTTTCTATATGTTTTATCTATTCTTTGTTAATTATTTAATTCTTTCCTGATTTCTTTTGGGTTAATTGAGTATTTTTACTATTTCTCTGTTTTATTTATTAACAATATTTTCATTTTTAGTTTTGGTTTTTTAGTATTTGCTCTAGGGTTGACACTTGAGCTTATTAATCTACCATCATATACTATAAATCTCCATGTATAATATAATAACCTTAAAACAGTGTTATAAATGTTGTAAATCCAGAATATTTTGCTATTACTTTTGTTTTAAACAATTATCAATAAATGTTCAAAAAATGAGAGCATGACTTTAAGATATATTTACATACTTATCATTTCTCTTCTTTTTCTTTTCTTTTTTTTTTTTTTTGATTAAGAATTACCTTAACTTTTTTTGGTAGTGCTTCTTCTAGAAATGAATTCTCTAAGTTTTGATTTTATAAAAAAGTCTTCATTTCACCATTATTTTTGAAATGTGTTTCCCTGTTTGAGGTTGATGGTTCCTGCTCACCCCCGCACTTTATAAATAATGCTCCCTTGTTTTTTGCATTGTATAGTATCAGATGAAAAGTCTGAAGATCTGATCTTTGTTCCTCTACATATAATGCATTTTCTCTGGTTGTTCTTAAGGTTTTCTTTTAATCATTTGTTTCCAACAGTTTGATTATGATATGCTTTATTGTGATTTTCTTTGTGTTTATACACTGTGAGACTTGTTAAATTTTTTAGATCTGTGAGTTTAGAGCTGTTATTAACTTTAGGGAAATTTTAGCCATTATATCTTCAAAATATTTTTTCTGACTTACTTCTCTTTTCTTTCTCAGGCTTTAATCACACTTACATTAAACTGTCCCAGAAGTCACTGGTATTCTGTTGTTTTTTTTTTAAGTCTTTGTTTTCATTGTTTCTGTAGCTATTTTTTTCAAAACTTTATTTCTTCATAATAGAATGGGCTGTAGGTCCGTCCAAGGCACATTGTTTTCAGTTATTATGCTTTTTATTTCTAGAAATTCCATTTGTTTCTTTTAAATTCTTTAGCATATTTATAATAGCTGTTTTAAAGTTCTTGTTCACTAATTCTATTATTCCTGGTACTTCCATTATCTCTGGATCTGTTGACCAGTTTTCCTTCTGGTATTCACGTTGAGGAATATTTCATTGGATGTCAGAGATTGTAAGTGTTTGGATTTTGTGTCTTCCATTAAGAGTGATGAAGTTTGTTCTGGCAGGGAGCTAAGTTATTTGCAGATCATCTTGGTCCTTCTAGACTTGCTCTAAAATTCCTTAAGGCTTGTTTACAGTTTTTACTTTAGAGCTAGTTCAGCCCTAGTGTTTAGACATAATTCCTCTATGATCTCTACTGTTTGCCCTCAGCCCTCAACAAGGATTGTCTGCTGTGGCTGGTTAAAATTCAAAACTCTCTGCACTTTGTTCAGCCTATACCTCCCTGGCTGTTATTCTATGTAGGATAGTATTTTTAAAGCAAGATCTCTATAGCCCATTGATTGCCCAAGCTCAGACCTAACACTCATCATGTGCTTTTGGCCAAAGTATGTAGCCTCTCTTTCATAGTCTGATTGGGTTGTTATAATAAAACACTACTGACAGAGTAATTTATAAGCACCAGAAACATATTTCTTACAATTCTAGAGCCTGGGAAGCCCAAGATCAAGGTACCAACATGGTTGTGTTCTGCTAAAGGCCATCTTCTGAGTTGCAGGCTGTTGACTTCTCACTGTGTCCTACTATGGTAGAAGGGTCTAAGGAGCTCCTTAGGGTCTCTTTTATAAGACCACTAATCCCATTCATGAGGGCCCTACCCTTACGACATAAGCAACCCCCAAAAGGCCCCACCTCCTAATGCTAGTAGGGTATCAACATATGGCTTTTGGGGCACACAATCGCTTGGACCACAGAATTTAACATGCTTTAATTTTTTTCATCTGTAAAATCGGATGCATGATAGTACTTACATCACAGCGTTATTGTGGGGAATGCATTAAGACATGTAAAACCCATTCATTAAGAATATGTATGGCACATTGTGAGTGCTCAGTAATATTTGGAAACTATTATCACAACTTTTATACTCTTTAAAATAGGATACTCAAAATTATCATGCAGGTGTGCGTGTTTATATAATGACATCTACATGTCTATATTGTATGCATTGGTTATTAAAACACAAGGCACAGAATTTGGGTTGGGAGATGGAAGGGGAACCCTAATTTAGGGTTGCCAAATATGAGTTTCAGATACATAACAACTAATTGTTTAGTATAAGTATGTCTCAACTTTCATGGAACATAATTATAATGTAGGATCATTTGTTATTTATCTAAAATTAACATTTAACTGAGTATCTTGTATTTTTATCTGACATCCCAAACTGCTTTTCATGAGCAGGGGAAGGATAAAAGCAGTCTTAACCCTCACACCAACCTAATTTCAGCCTTCAACCGTGGTTACATTAGATGATATTTATTGACTATTCTCTCTGCCTCAATTTCCTCTCCTGTAAAATGGGCGCAGTAATACTGATGACTCATGGGATGGTGTTTAGATTGAGGTGGGACAAGTGCCAGGTGCATACTCATAATGGTATTGATGACTGAAATAATAATTATCATAACAAGGCACTGTGGTTGCTACTGTTACTGCTTGTTTCTGTTGTTTTTAAAATGAGATATAATTTCTTGTCTCAAGAATCTGACAATTTAGCTAGGAAAAGCTAAATGCCATCACAATAATAGATAATTGATGTATACAATTCTATGTCATGTACTGTCTAAATCTCATACATGATAGTACATGATTATTTATCAGAGTATCATTTATTCAATAATATATTGTACTGAAATTATATAATATTAGCTGAGAAGGAAAAAGCTATGTTTAGAAAATAGTCATATTGCCTTTGCTGTTTGATATGTAGGAGGAATAGAATGCCCATTTTATCTGCAGGAAAAGTGCCAGGATTCTTGATAGAAGGTTTCACATTATTTGAATAGCTTTTATTCTTAAGAATTCAAAGAGATTAAAATGAGGTTCAGCATTTGAAACAAAAAAATCTCACCAAGTGAAAAAGGATTTCTTTAAAATTTAATTCAGAGTTGAATATAATTGTCTAAATTTAGCTTGTGAAGTACATAAAATAAGCTATATAATACTCAAAATTCTCCATAGAAAGATGAGTTCATGTTGAAACTTTTTTCAAAAATAATAGAAGATAGGTTTATAAAAATTATTTTAAGTTAAGGCTTCCGTTACGCTTTTTGTTGTTAATGCTGTGGCCTAGTCAAAACACCTTCTCTTTTAAAAGAGGAATATGTACAAGGAACTAATTGTCACCCCACACCAAGCAATTCTGACACTGACTGCCTGGAGTTAGCATCAGCCCCACATGTTAAGGGTTAACATCAGTCCCACAAGACCGTACCCCTTCTCTTCCAGATGCTAATAGCAGATTGTATGCATGCCCCAATCTAATTAATATGTGCTGGAATAATTTTGCAAATGCAGACCAGTATAATTTTATTTGTATTTTAATAACTGAATTCATCTTTGTTTTACCCAGAGTTCAACAAATGGTTATGCCTTTCAGTAAAAAACTATAGGCCTTTTTGAACAGACCCTGTACCTCCAAAGCACTCCTGACTCTTGAAGCACAAACTAATGAGGTTTTATTATGAAATTCAGCTTTCAAAATATTTTGATTGAGATAGCTGATTTCAGGAATATAAAGATGTTCCTTTTTGTTTAGGAAAGTGTCCTAAATCCAGAAAAACATCATTGATGTTCTAAAATTGAAGCCTGCTGCTGTGTTCCATGTCACAGGCTGTCATCTTTAATTTCCATTGGTATTTCTGGAGAGGCTGCTGTTTTTAAATTTTTGTTTGTTTCTTTTACTTAGTCACAGCTCTGAAACTATTGACAGGTAATGTATGTTTATTTATTCCACATAAGCCTTTGACTTGCAGCATGAGGTGGCCTCATCTGTGACTTCCTTCTGTATTGGCCGCCTATTAAAGTTAAGTGCTCTCCCAGAAATGTCTGTTACAGGTAGGTGCAATAAAATATATTTTCAGACAACCCTTTTTATGCAAATTAACTAAGAATATAACCAATTAAATAGTAATTATGGTGTTTCCCTTAGAGCTCCATTATTTTAATTGTGAAAGTTTGATATTAATTAGAAACTCTTGTTGTAAATCAGAGTTCTTTGGTCAAACTGCACTGCAAAAATGAGTATATTAAAATGTAATGAATCAGAGTTAAATATGCTTATTTGTATTCTCTTTTGTATATGATAGTTCAAACATGAAAAAAAAAATCTGACATTTTCATGGCTGCCTCTTTTGGCTCATTTTCAGTTCCCTGCACTGCCTACCACTTACCAGCCAGGCCCACTGCCGCTCCCACTCAGATGGTCAGTAAACATCTTCCTTCTGAAACATCTAAATATAGTCCTCATCTTTGCCAAGCTTTTCTGGATGATTTTTTCCATTTTCATTTTTATTATGGATGGAGGAAGTTGTAGTGGAAGTGGGAATAATATCCCTGTCTTTTAAACTTTTAATAGTTGTTACAAAATCATATATCCAGGTACTATAGATGAACAAGCAAACCAGAGAGAAAAATACTAGAAAATTTTCCCAGGTTAAGATTTATGTCTCTAGACAGGGCTTCTCTAATATATGTATTTTTTTAGAATTATACCTTCAAAACTATAGTGTTTGATTTTATTCATTGCAACTTTCTTGTCCCAAGTTACCATTGTGTTAATGAGAATATTTATATAATTAAAAGGCATATTGTAAACTTCTTTGGAATACGTCAGTATTCTCAAGACTTCAAGATTCATAAAGGAAGAATTTGTCCATTTCAGGACACTCATTTTATAAAGTAAAGTGTCAATTTTTCTTTCCTTGCTCTCATCTATTTTTTTTTGTTCCAGTTTATTCTCGGTAATTACAATTGACCCAAAGCGTTAAAAGCCAACTATTTTGACATTCCATTTATTGATTCCTTTGGGGAAAAGTTCAAAATTTATAGGTGTACATATAAAACATTTCAAATTTAGAGAATTTGTTTATAAATGCACACAAATATACATATGCACATGTAAACAGCAATAATTGTACTTTGATTAGTGTGATATAGAAACTAGAAACTAGTTTGGTGTAATTATGAATTATAATTAATCTCAACCAATTTTGAGTACATTTATTAGGAATATTGTTTTTATTTATAAAATACATATTCATATTACCACCATAAAAACAAATGATCTTTTGGCAATGATAATCTTTTAAACTAATTTACAATAGTATTTACTACAATGTTATATATTGTCTCATACAATCTTCACATTAACCCTGGAAGATATGTATTAGTAGCTCTATTTTATAATTTATATATTTTTACTCCATATTAGATGAGTCATACACATATTAGGGAGGAAAGTGAGATTTGAACTCAGCTCTCTTGGTCTTCAAGGCTTGTGTTCAGTTACTACACAAACTGGGCCCTCTACTGTTCATCTCAGAAGCATATTTTCTCTTCATTCTACTACTTGTCCCCTGGATTATATCAGGCACTGGAGAAAGATAGCCCACCTGAATAGACCTCTTGTACCAACTGTGTTAGTCTGCATAATTTGGGTTGCCATTTTTGCTGGCTATTTTGAACAATATGGCATACTCCAATAAGTAAATGCAAAACCCTACTCCAAAAACAAAACAAAGAGTAAGAAACTTAGTGTAGCAAACATACTGATAGATCATGATAAGAATTTGAATACTTTCTGTAATGTAAAATTTATACCATTCTATTATTCTGTAAAAAAAAATGGGTTTCCAAAAAGTGTTAAACACATTGCATACACAAATTTGGGGCCACATGTTATTTTTTCTTAGGAATTCTTTCATGCTTTAGTTATTTTATGTTGATTAATAGGTTACAGAATATTTAATTTTCTTTATATTTCTTTATTTTCATTGGGAACAATGGTCCTTGACTTTTTGGAAGGATAGGGCATGTACTTCATTGGAGAATATGATTAAAATATTGAAATTCTTCTATCCATGTATAAATAAAATTTTGTTTTCATCCTTAGGCAATTCTTGGGTGTTTGAGGGCATCCAGGAACCCATGGAACTCATATTAAAGCCCCTATTACATTGCCTAGTTAGTATATAATCTATTTCAGAACTCCTTTTCATTTAAGGGAAAGAAATTAATCATGATTGTGTATTATGAGTGATCTTTTTAAAGGATGGTTTTAATTTAGCAACGTTTATTGATATAAAGTTAGCATAGTCAGAATGAAGTCTGTGCCTGCATATCTTGGATGGGTTGCAGTTTGTTTTTAATCTTAGGAGTTTTGTCTTATATCTAGTTTTGCATATCATTGCATTTGCAGAGTAGTTTTTTTTATCCTTTACAACTTTCATTTTTAACATTTTGCAGACTCATCTTACATAAATCAATCAGAATTATCAATCATTGTTCATTTACCCCTGTCTTATATTACCATCTTCTCCCAAGATACTTGTGTGGCCCTTAAGAAAAATCTTCCTCAGGATATTTATGGGTAGTGATGATTTTTGATTTGTGGGGTTCAGAAGGAGTCACCTCACGACGTGCCTCAGCGGCATGGGGATTATTTTGACCTAAAGACAACTGAGACACTGTGGGCTCAAGAGAAACTTTTGTTCCCCACACCAACCTACCCCCTTAATTATCTAGATGAATTTGAATGAGAAGGCTTTGAATTTGAATGAGAAGGCTTATCCATAATAAGAGATTAGCAGAGATAACCCTTTTTTGACCTATCAATAGGGCAGGGCAAACTACTAATTACTAAACATGTGTTCTCTTTGCAATGACCTTCTGAAGCCCCAAGGCACATTACCTCATTCCTAGCTCAGAAATCTCTTATATGCTCATGTTTTCTTTCTGTCTCTGACCTCTTGTGTGTGTGGGGTCTTTGACTCTTTCATGTATGTGAGGTTTCCGTGCGTATAAAATTAAATATGATTTTCTCTTGCCAATCTGTATCCTGTTGATTTAATTATTCAGCCAGCCAAAAGAACAAGAGGAAGGAAAAGGGAATTTTCTCCCTTCCCCACAGTATCTGTGAAATATTTTTATACACTTTGTGATATATTATGAAAGTTATTTTGTTATAGAAGTGTGACAGGGATAATATTGTAATGCAGTACACCTTAATATATTAAAATTAAGTATGAATTGCAGTGAGGAACTACATAAGAGAAGGTTGTTTGACAAGAAGAGCCGATTGTTAAAGCATGAAAGGTACTTAGGAAATTCATCCTGCATCTGCTTTGTTCAGATAATATGTTTTGAAGCTCATCTTTGCAACAGCTATACCCATGACCCTCATACCAAAAAGCACTTTTTTTTCCTCGATTTTCATACTTTGATTCTTTGTCTTTGGAACTAATACCTTTTGTAAAACTTTTCTGCTGTGCATTTTCGCAATAACTGATGACAACAAACCTGTTTTTATGACCCCTACTGGCAATCATTATTGTTTCTACTGTGATAGAAATTTAAAGTCATTTATTCTGGCTAAAGAGCAGGATTTAACTACTCTTATCTAATACAAGATTGCCTTTTTGAGTGCTCCAGTGAATTGAAAAAATAAATGCACACCAAGTTTAAGAGAAGCAAAGCCAAATGTTGACATGTAAACCACAGTAAATTTAGGATTGAATGATTAGATGTGGGATACAGTTTTTTTAAATTAGATGATTAAAGATTGAATATGATTCTTTATGTAATAGATCACAACTGAATTTGATAAATAACACCATTGATTTTGAATCCTCTGTTACTGAAAGCTGTTAGTAATAATTAAGTCAGTACCATAAAGATTTTACTTTTTGTATCAATTGATACAGAGATGATAAAATATTACATTAAAAATATAAATATATTGATTAAGTGACAATCCTAATTTTCTTCATTTTAGAAATTGCTTTCTTATTTAATGAACTAATGTTGCAATTATGTCTTCTCGTATGCTGTTTAAGTATACGCTTTGGCAACATTTTGATGCAAGAAAATATTTGTAACTAAGCACCAAAATCAATATTGCAACTTACTAAAGAGAAATAAATAATATTTCAGAGAATTTTGGAATATGTTCAAAGCATAACAGAAGTGTATCTTATTTCTGTGACCACATTTTACTAAATAAGTTTCATTAGATTGACATCAGTGATAATAATACCTACATTTATAGATGCTTGCTGTATGCATGGGACAGTTCTAAGGTCTTTATTCTTTATGTCATTTGATAGAACAGCTTTTTTTAAGTGTGTATTATTGATAGAAGTCATATATAAATTTGTAGCCCTTTAATTCTTACTCTTGATGGCTCCCATGTTTTGTAATTTTACTTTTTTCTGCTTTATTAGGGGGAGGGTGTAATTGACAAAATTGTGAAATATTTAAAGTGTACATTGTGGTGATTTGATGTGTATATTCATTGTCAAAGGATTTCCCCCATGGAGTTGATGAACACAACCATCATCTCACATACCCATATGCACGTACCATGAGGCTAGGCCAGGCTGTCACCTTTAAAGCCCGCTTTACTTTTAATGAGACTAATTCATGACTGAAGATGGCCAGATGTGAGAAGACAAAAAGAGGAATCTGTGAAAGACTCTCTTTGCTTCACCGTGTCCTCCTTAGAGATCCAGCTAGACCTGAGAAAAGATCTGAACCAAAGGGAGTGTGCCCTTTACATAGATGGCACTCCTTAATCTAAACACATGAGGAAAGTCCTAGAACTAGAGAGCTATCCATATAAGAAAGTTCAGAGGTAACAGTAGGGTTTCATACTGAACTGGATCCCTGCTCAACTACACCTAACAGCTCACATTTAACTTCACCGTAGGCTGGGGAATGAAATGTGGTCTTTTAGTAGTGTGCCAAAATCTAAAAGGGAGTTCTCTTAATTTGAGAGAAAAGAAGAGTGTGTTTAGTAAGCAATTAGCAGTCATAAACTCATCTATAGACTATATCTCTTTATTAAAGATGAAAACTCTGGCCTAATTTTTTGTATTCCCTCTTGCATACTGTTAAGTAGAAGCCTGATGGAAAAGCTTAGGCAAACTTCACTGATGCTTGTAATTAAGGGTGAGTTATTTGATGATCAAAAAAAAAAATTTAAAGATTTGTTTTTAACTTAGAAATGTTTGGGTGAAATGTCAATTGTCATTTAACCTTAATGTGGAACAATAATCACTCTTTTTTTTCCCCCTGTGGATCCTACTCTGTTACTAAGGTGAGATTGTAGATTTAAGGACGTGAAGTAAGGCCCATAAGTAACTTTTATGTTTTAAGTAACTTTTATGACATACATAATTTTTAGAAGTTCCTCAACAGAAAATCACATTTAATTAGAAGTTCCTCAACAGAAAGTCACATTTAATGTCCTCATTAACAGCCATCTTTTCACTGTGTTCTTACGTGGTGGAAGAGGCAAGCTAGCTCTCTGGTGTCACTCTTATAAGGGCATTAATTCTAATCATGAGAACTCCACCCTCATGATTTAATCCTCCACCAAGACCCCACCTCCTAATATTATCATATTGGGGGTTAGGATTTTAATATATGAATTTGGGGGGTGGGGATACATTCAGACCATAGCAAGTGGTATGTAAGTGAGAAAAACCAGAGGTCAGAGGCAGATGCTCTGTAAGACAGACCAGGAAGAGGAAGCATGACAGCCAGAAAGCTACTACAGTAACCAGAGAAGCCAGATCACTTTGGAAGCACTATCTGAGCTTGTCATCTATAATGGCTGAGAAGCAAGCAAAGTGTGCCTATGAAGCTTAAGGAGACATTAAACTAGCTATTTAAACTGAAATGGTCACAGATCGTTTGTCCTTGTTGTGAGTGGTTCTGCCACGATGCTAAAGGAATTTTATAGTTTGACAGAATCTAGAAGACAGTATTTGCTTTTGAGGATGCCATAAATGCCCTTCACTTTGATTTATTTCAGTGATCTTTTCCTAACATCTGTAGCTGAGATTTCCCAGCTTAATTTGGCTCTCAACAGAGTAGATTTCTATCCAAGTCAATTGCAGTATCTGTGCCTACCACTCTGAGAAAAAAAAGATCTGCTTGATGGTCTCCCCAAGTCATCAGCATCAACATGAGTTCATTAGAATTACAAGGAATAAAATAAAGAAAGGTAAAAGTAGATTTCAAAGGAGTCTGAGTTTGGCGGCTATCACAGAAGTGGTGATATGCAGATATGCAAGCTTAGAAGCAATGCAAAGAACAGAGCTGTATTTCTGAATAGCACCATGGTTACAGTCTATAAAAATAATGAGAAAAAATAAGAGCAGTGGAGTTTGATGATGTTTTTTTCTAAGATTGGTTTTTATTTCTTTGTCTGATAAAAAAAAATATTCTGTGGTTTGCATTGCCTTGACTAAATCAAAAACCAAAACCAAATTATAAATTTCTCTTTAAACACTCATTGCTAAATATTCAAGAACATTCTCTCTCTCCCTCCTGTAGACATCATGAACCTTATGTTTAACAAATCGTTGTGAAATATCAAGTTTCTTCTAATCTGACTGCTGATCTACAATCAAAATTCAGTGATGACTGTATCTTTCACCCACTATTTCTCAGGCTGTTAGCACTGATGCAGTAACATAGTTGCTTGAATTTCAATGCTTCTTGCATCCAGCTGTGGCCATTGATTCACTCATTGAATTGGTGTTAAGCACAATAAGAAAGATGACTTAATGGGTCTTAAATGTTTACTGTTATTGAAACCATTCTGCAATTTTCATTACCAAAAGAAGTCCCTGTAGAAATGTTACTTTCTACTTCCCAAATGCTTCTTGTAAGCAAAGATACCAGGAAATGCAGTCCACACCAGCTGTTTCAGTCCAATTTAGAGAGAAATTAAATGCTCATATTCAGTAAGACTCCACTAAAATCCTCTTCTTAATGATGAAAAGACAAAAGGGCACTACTTTTTCACAATTTAATGTAAGCTTGAAAGTCGACATTTTTCTAACATTAGCATGCTTGTGCAATATGAAGACCAGTCCTTTTAGAAGATTTTTTAATGTTGGAGGGTATATAGTGAAGGAGATTAGAGTATGCTACCCTATCATATTTTTTCAATTTAGGCAAGAAGCAAATTTATTAGAGGAACCCAGGGTAGTGTTACTGGAGCAAAGAGGTTCATCTGCCTGCAGTGTCTAAGTCCAATGAGATACATACAGGTTTTGTAGCAAAGAGAATTTATATTAGAGAGTTGCAATTACAGAGACACAAGTGAGTTACCACTCAAAAGACCACCAATGCCCCCCGCACCCCCATCAATGTCTCAAGGAGATAGATTATATAGGGGAAAAATCCTTAGTCGTGGAAAGTAAGGGAATTGGAGTTGTGGGCACTACTGATTGAACGGGGCTGGGGTTATTGGTCATGTCCATTTCTGGAATCAGCCGTGGTACCTCCCCGTTTGGTTTTGTGGTGGTGGGGCTGTTCATTTTCCATGTACCTGGGGCTAAACACCCCCTGAAGCCAAGATGTTATCCTGAGTTTAGCCCAAACTTATTGTTCTCCTGATAGATAGACCTGAGGCTTTATTCTTAAAGGATTTGACACTGGCCAAACCTTATGTCTTCAGGCTTAATGGTTAAAGGAGTAAGCATACAAAGGTGGAAGGATAAGGGCAGGAAAAAAGCAAGTGAGTCTTAGTGCAATCATCTAGGCAAAAACAACTTGGATCAAAGAAAAAGTTATAAGTGAAATAAATCTGGGTGCAATTACGATCTTTCTTTGATTTTAGTGTTATCTGTTCCAGCAACTCTAGCCCCTGTCATTTAAGCCTGGATCCCAGGAGCACCATATCCTTTCAGTTTAGGAACCATATCAGCCTCCGCCTCTTAGTAATCCCTACAGTGTCTCACTGTCCTCTGACTTTTCAGCAATTCCATCAGCTATACAATCTATGCCCTGTATGAATTTTTCTGATTTAAATTCTTAGAGTGGTTTTTGTTTTCCATGTTGGGCCCTGACTGATTCACAAAGCAAAGGAACTCTTTAAGGGCTTGAATTAATCATCTTAAATTAAACATTTTTTAGTAAATATAATTATTATTCCTGTTACACTATTTAAATGAAAGATGCCACTTCACAGAAGAGGATTTCTGGGTAAACAAACAAACAAACAAACAAAAAGCAAAAAAAAAAACCCCAAAAAACAAAAACAAAAAACCACACATATACACACACAAGAACCAAAAATCTTGTCAAACTTCAACCTTTTTTCACTGACAAATACAGAATTTGATCTTGAATAGTAAATACAGTGGCAAGTTGCTTTACTTAAATATTAATTTTTGGATTTCTCCCAAATTCCACTCTGCTCCCCCAACCCGAGAAGATAAGCAGGTTCTTTTGTGTTTATTTAACTGGGAGATTTTTGCAAAGCAGAAAACAGAAGTGGAGGTCTCCATAAATCAGTGGCGCTTTGAATTTTGTTCACTCTTTAACAGTAATGCTAGGTCCATGACTGGAGTGGAATGATGATAGGAGTTGGAGTGAGAAGGCTTTTACGTAGTTATGAAAGGCTCAAGGCTCTGAAGGGCACAGAGATCTCTGAATCTCAGAAGAAACTAGGACCCACATCATGCTCCTGGCATCTCTCCAAGCAGGGTGCAGGATTTCAGAGGATTATGTTCTGGTGCATTTAGGAGGTGTTAAAGAAAAAGTAGTATACCATCTGTCAAAGGAAAAAAATTATTGATGGCACTTGTTATAGTTAGACAAACTTTCTTCAGTGGGGAGGCCATGGCAATACATGTGGGTATAATTGCAATGGGGTCTTGCAACGGGGCAGAGAGATTAGGCCCAACTCTGCATGCAGCCTGGGAAGTGGGAATTTACATCCAAGGAGCTGGGTGGGGCCAGCGGATGGGAAGTTAGTAAGAGTAAACATCAGGGGCAAGAGGCTTTCTGGCTAAACCAACCGAACAGAATTCTAGCTGAAAGCAAGCCCGGTAATCAGACATCACCTGGAGGAACCCAATCAGATTTCAAGGATGACTGAACTGACTTGGCAGGATCCTTGCTAAAATTGAACAATGCAGAGATGAACACAAATGCTTGAAAGTCAATTCTAGATGAAAAAGACTTATAAGAGCCTGATTAGAATTTGGTCAAGAGAGAACTTTACCAGTGGCAGAGTACAGGTGCTTGTGGCTCCAGGGTCCTAAGGCTGCCACAGAAGCTCCAGAGAAATCACATAGATTGTACTTATTCTGAACCCCCACTTCTAGAGGTCCTTTTCTTTGCAAGATGCAAAAGTATCTTTATTTAGATCAGATATAGATGGTTACCTATTCTTGGATTTATCTAAACACTTTATCTGAGAGCATTTAATCTAGTCTGTAAATGTTCCTTTTTCTTGAGTGAAAGTATATTCAAAGGACTCACAAAAGTCTTATAAATCAGACATGGTGATATTCTGCCATTCCCTCTTCTGTTTTCCAACTGGTTTTTTTTTCAAATTACAATTGAGATTCAATATTATTTTATATTAGTTTCAGGTGTACAGCATAGTGG
Source organism: Macroglossus sobrinus (assembly GCA_004027375.1). Classification (NCBI taxonomy): domain Eukaryota; kingdom Metazoa; phylum Chordata; class Mammalia; order Chiroptera; family Pteropodidae; genus Macroglossus; species Macroglossus sobrinus. Next base: position 345,424 of record PVKZ01001456.1, on the reverse strand, counting down.
TTAGACATTTATATAATTTATGAAGTGATTCTCCCCGATAAGTCTAGTACCTGACTAGCACTATACACAATTATTACAATATTATTGATTATATTCTCTATGCTTTACTTTATATCGCTATACTTAAAACCCCTTAAACACCCTCCCATCTGACAACCATCAGTTTGTCTTCTGGAGCTATGAGTCTGTCTCTGTTTAATTTTTTATTTTGTTCTTTGGATTCCATGTATGAGGGAGATCATATGGTATTTGTCTCTGTGTGACTTATTTTACTTAGATTAAAACTCTCTAGGTTCATCCATGTTGTCACAAATGGTAAGATTTTTTTTGTGTGTGACCAAGTAATATTCTATTGTATATTCTTTATCTGATCATCTATTGATGGATGCTTAGATTGCTTCCATAGAGCTGCAGTGAATATAAAGCTGTATATTATCTTTTAGAATTATTGTTTTGGATTTCTTTGGATAAATACACAGAAGTAGAATTGCTGAATCATAAGGTAGTTATATTTTTAATATTTTAAGGAACCTCCAAACTGTTTTCCATAGTGGCTGTACTAATTTACAATCCCACCAACAGTGCATGAGGGTTCCCTTTTGTCCATATCCTCACCAACACTTGTTTTATTGATGATAGCCATTTTGACATGTGTGAGGTGATATCTTGTTGCAGTTTTAATTCACATTTCTCTGATTATTAGCGATGTCGAATAACTTTTTATATGTTTATTTACCATCTGTGTGTCCTCTTTGGAGAAATACCTATTCAGGTCCTCTTCCTAGTTTTTAATTAAATTGTTTATTTATTTATTTTTGTGTGTGGAGTTGTATGAGTTTTTAGAAATTTTAGATATTAACCCCTTATCAGAAGTATCATTGGCAAATATATTATCTCATTCAGTAGGATACCTTTTTATTTTGCTGATGGTTTCCTTTGCTGTGCAAAAACTTTTTAATTTAATGTATTCTCATTTGTTTATTTTTTTCTTTTGTTTCTCTTTTCTGAGGAGATATATCAGAAAAATATTACTAAGAGCAATGTCAGAGAGTTTGCTGCCTATATTTTCTTCTAGAAGTTTTGTGGTTTTGGATCTTAACATTTAAGTCTTTAATCCATTTTGAGTCTATTCTTGTATATGGTGTAAGAAGGTGGTCCAGTTTCATTTTTTTGCATGTATCTGTCCAGTTTTCCAAACACCATTTTTTGAATAGACTGTCTTTACCTCCATTGTATATTCTTACTTCCTTTGTTATAGATGAAATGATCATATAAACATGGGTTTATTTCTGATCTATCTATCTGTTTCCTTGATCTATGTGTCTGATTTTATGCCAGTACTATGTTGTTTGGGGTTCTATGGGCTTGTAGTATAGTTTGATATCTAGTAGCCTGATACTTCCAACATGGTCCTTCTTTCTCAAATTGCCATGGTTATCTGGGGTCTTTTATGGTTCTATATAAATTTTGGGATTATTTGCTCTACTTTTGTGAAAAATACTATTCGTATTTTGATAGGAATTGCATTGAATTTATAGATTACTTTGGGTACTATGGACATTTTATCGATGTTAATTCTTCCTATCCATGAACACAGTATATGCTTTTGTTTATTTGTATCTTCTTCTGTTTCTTTTTTTAATGTTATAATTTTTTAGTACAGTTCTTTTACCTTCTTTGTCAAATATTCCTAGTTATTTTATTTATTTTTTGATGCAGTTGTAAATGGGATTATTTTCTTAATTTTGCAGTCTGATAGTTCTTTATTGGTGTATAAAAATGCAACCAACTTCTGAATATTAATTTTGTATCCTGCTACTTTACTGAATTCACTTATCAGTTCTTCTACCTTTTTGGTGGACTCTTTAGAGTTCTCTCTAAATAGTATCATGTCATCCGCAAATAATGACAATTTTATATTTCTTTCCAATTTGAAAGCCTTTTATTTTTTTTCTCATCTGATTGCTGTGACTAGGATTTCCAATACTATGTTGAATAAAAGTTGTTAAAGTAGACATCCTTGTCTTGTCCCTGATCTTAAGGAAAATGCTTTAGCTTTCCCTCTTATGCTTGATGTTAGCTGTGGGTTTGTCAAATATGATCTTATTATGTTGAGATATGTTCCCTCTATTTCCACTTTGCTAAGAGTTCTTATCATAAATGAATGCTGAATTTTGTTAAATGCTTTTTTAGCATCTATTGATATGACCATACAATTTTATCTTTCAATTTGTTGATGTGATGTATCACATATATTGATTTGTGGCTGTTGAACCAACTTTGCTTTCTGGAGATAAATCCAACTTGATCATGGTGTATGATCTTTTTAATGTAATGAGGAATTTGGTTTGCTAATATTTAGCTGAGAATTTTTGCATCTATATTCATCAGTGATATTGGCTTACAGTTTTTTGTTTTTGTTTTTTATAATGTCTTTGGTTTTGGAATCAGGGTAATGTTGACCTCATAGAATGTGCTTAAGAACCTTTCTCCCTTTTGAAATTTTGGAGTAGGTGTTAATTCTTTCTGTGAATTTTTGGTAAAATTCACCTGTGAAGCCAGTTAGTGCAGGACTTTGGTTTATTGGGAGTTTTTTGATTACTGATTTGATTTTGTTAGTTGTAATCAGTTGTTTTATATTTCCTGTTTCTTCTTGACTCGGTCTTGGAAGATTGTATGGTTCTAGGAATTTATCCATTTCTTCCAGATTTTTCAATTTGTTGGCATATAATTGCTTGTTCTTTGGATCCTCTCTCTTTTATTCTTAATGAGTCTAGGGAAAGGTTATTAATTTTATTTATCTTTTCAAAGAACCAGCTCTTGGTTTTAGTAATTTTTGTATTTTTTAGACTTTATTTTGTTTATTTTCATTCTGAGCTTTAATATTTTCTTCCTTCTACTGACTTTAGGCTTTGCTTGTTTTTCTTTATCTAGTTTCTTTAAGTGTAAGTTTAGATTGCTTATTTGAGATTTTTTTTTCTTTCTTGAGGTACACCTATATTTTTATGAATTTCTCTGAGGATTGCTCTCACTGTGGCCCATAGATTTTTGGGTCATGTTTTCATTTTCATTTGTCTCAAGGTATTTTTTTTGGTATTTTTCTTGATCTCATTGTTAACCTATTCATTGTTAAACAGCATGTTATTTAGCCTCCATGTGTTTATGTGTTTTTTATTTTTTTTCCTTGTAATTGATTTCTAGTTTTATACCATTGTTGTCGGAGAAGATGCTTGATATAATTTAAATTTTCCTCTTAAATTTATTGAGACTTGTTTTGTGGCCTTATATGTGGTCTGTCTTGAAAAATGTTCCATGTGCACTTGAGAAGGATGTATATTCTGCTGCTTTGGGGTGAAACATTCTGAAAATATCTATGAAATCTATCTGGTTTAGTGTGTCATTTAAGGCTGCAGTTTCCTTGTTGATTTTCTGTCTAAAAGATCTATCCATTGGTGTCAATGGGATGTTAGAGTCCCCTATTATGACTTATTACTGTTAATCTCTCCCTTTATGTTGTACAATATTTGCTTTCTATATTTAGGTGCTTCTATGTTGGATGCATAGTTGTTTACTAGGGTTACATACTCTTGTTGGGGTGATCCCTTTATCACCATATAATGTCCTTCTTGTCTCTTATTATTGCATTTCTTTTAAAGTTTATTTTGTCTGGTGTAAGTATTGATGCCTAGTTTTTTTGTTTGCAGTTGCATGAAATATCTTTTTCCATCCCTTTAATTTTAGTCTATGTGTGTCCTTTGTTCTGAATTAATTCTCTTTTAAACAGCTTGTGTATGGGTCTTATTTCCTTATCCATTCATCTACCCTATGTCTTTTGATTGGAGCATTTAATACACTTACATTTAAAGTGATTATTGATAGGCACATGGATATTGCCATTTTATTATTCATAATTATCTGCCTCCCTGCCTTTTTCTTTTCTTCTTAGAGAAATCTTTTTAAAAATAATCTTATAATACTGGCTTTATATTAAAAATTCCTCTAGCTTTTTTTTTTTTTTTTTTTTTTTTTGGTCTGGGAAGCCCTTTATCTCACCTTCAATTTTAAATGATAGCCTTGCTGGGTAGAGTAGTCTTGGTTGTAGGTTATCATTTTTCATCACTTTGAATATTTTGTGCCACTACCTTTTGGCCTGCAAAGTTTCTGTTGAGACATCAGCTGGCAGTCTTATGGGTGCTCTTTTGTAAGTAGCAAGTTGACTTTATCTTACTGCTTTTAGGATTCTCTGTCTTTAATCTTTGTCATTTTAATCATGATGTGTCTTGGTTTGGTTCTCTTTGACTTCATCTTGTTTGGGACTCTGCCTTTCCTGGGCTTGTATATGTGTTTCTATCACCAAGTTAGGCAAATTTTTAGACATTATTACTTCAAATAAGTTCTTGATTCCTTGATCTCTCTCTTCTCTTTCTGGTAACCCTCTAATGTGAATATTGTTATACTTGATGTTGTCTCAGAAGTCCCATAAACTATTTTAACTTTTTTTTATTCTTGTTATTGTTGTTCCAATTTAGCATTTTCAGCTACCTTATCTTCCAAGTTGCTAATATGATCCCCTGCTTATTCTAATCGCTGTTGATTCCTTCTAGTGTATTCTCCATTTTTGTTATTGTATTCTTTATTTCTTGCTGGTTCTTTTTTTATGGTTTTTATGTCTTTTTTTTTTAATGCTTACTCTCTTTTTGTAGTTCTCACTAATTCCTTGGGCATCCTTATAACTAGTGTTTTAAACTCTGTATCTGGTAGTTTGCTTGCTCTATTTCATTTAGTTCTTTTTCTGGAGTTTTTTTCCTGTTCTTTAATTTGGGACATATTTCTTTGTTTTCTAATTTTGGCTGCCTCACTGTGTTTCTCTCTTTGTATTAAGCAGATTTGCTATGTCTCCCAGTCTTCATCAGGTGACCTTGTACATTAGGTGTCCTGTATGGCCCAGTGGTACAATCCCCCTAATTACCTGCACTGTGTACTCCAGTAGTATCCCTTGTATGGATTGTGTGTGCCCTCCTGTTATAGTTGAGCCTTGATTGCTTTTGGCATGCCAGTGGGTGGGATTGACACTCAGACTGACTGTGAAGATTGACCACATCCACAATATATGAGCTGTGCGAGCTGACTCCATAGAATCGGATTCACCCCAGCAGGCCTGTGTACCTGTTGAGACCACCCTTTAGGAGTGCTACTTGTGGGGGTAATAGGGTAGTGCTCTGTTGTGGTGTGAAGCTGGCCTCCACATGTGTTGTTTCTAGGGCCTCTTGGGAGGAGCCCCTTTATAGGCCAAGCTCAGCTGCTGCCTGTGACCAGCCAGAGGTACTTGGTAGGAGCTACGAAGCTATCTGCAGTTGGTTACTGCCTGTGCTGTATCTGGAGGCTCATAGGGGTGGCCGCACTGAGAACCGAGGCCAGTTGCCACCATTTCTGGGCCTAGGACAGCTTAGAAAAGGCTCAGGGCACCACAAGTCTGGGTGCCATCTGCCAGCTGACCATAAGACACAGCTGCTGAAAGAGCCTCAGTGGGTACATGGGTTGGGTAAGACAGGGTCCCAGGTAATCACCAGGGTAGGGCTAGAGTTCACCAGGTTAATGCAGATTTAGGTTTGGCAACAGTGCTGAACCTGGGGCCCCTGGCAAAAGTCCCAAGGCCAGCTCCTGCCCTCCTCGGGCCTGCGACTCCTGAGAGTTGTCTAAGAAAGGCTGCAGTGCAGGATGGGCTTGATTGCCAACCACCAAAAATGCCTCAGGTAGTATACAAGCCATAGCCGCAGCTGTTTGTTGTTAAAAGAGATCTCAGTTTTAAGATTATCAACAAAGAAGGGGAATAAGGCACTTGTGAAATTATTACCCTCATTGAGAGAAGAGTATTCTTGGAAGGTAGAAGTTAAATGATATATGAAATCAGATATCATTCATTCATTTATTCATTCATCCTCTATTTTTAGGAATAGGTTTTTGACTAATCAGTTCTGATAAGTAAGATCCCAAAAACATAATGTAAAGTTTGGAGCCATCTGGGATCAAATTTTGGTTGTTATATTTGGTATCATTTAATTAATAAATACATTTACACTGTTTTTTTCTTAACAAGTTTCAGCATCTCCAGGTCTGTCCCACAAGGAGATGAGTTAATTGATAGATATCAGGGTATCTAAGACTATAAATTCCTAGGGAACTTAAATTCTTCAGTGAACTTTTTTCTTTTCTTAGGAGGGTTAGAGAATTTTTAAACTAGATTGTGCAAATCTGAACTAAACCAAGATTTGAAGCTATAAAACCGATGTGGTGGTCATTATTTCCACCTATATTATAAAACATTAGGAAGGAATATCATGTATTCAGGGTGTTTAAGGATGTGTTTAAGGAGGACCGTGAAGGTGCTGGAGGATCAGGATGAAATGAGATCAAGTGGGAGAAAGATGTCAACTCATGGGAGGCCAGAAAGGAGGCTAATCAGAGTCGGATTAGGAGAGAGAGAGAAATGTTTAAGTTTGGATATGACGTACTGTATGTTTTTATTACCTTTTCTAAAGAATACTTAAGAGAAACAATTTTAAGTTTAGAGACCGTATCATAAAAATGTTTTAAAAAATGCAGCTTATAAAATGTTTGAGGATTTTTAAACTCATTTTTGCTAAGGCATCTCACAAAATTATTATTTTATTTGTTCTTCAAGTTCCTGTAGCATGTCAATGAAGTTTGAAATTGTCTATGGTAAAATTCTGCCAGAGTTTAAGAAGCTGGACAGTAACTCACAGGTTCATTGAAATGACTAGGCAATTGATTGAAAACAAGAGAATCTTTGAACCTTGGCTCTAACATCACTGCCCTCCAACCCCATCTTATCCATTTGTCTCACCAAATAGTGAAACGAAAGGTTTATACCAAGAACTATAAAGATGGAAGCATAAAAGCTTAGGCAGTGCTTCCAAGTGAAAGGAGCAGAGCACTGGTCAGGAGTGACTAGCCCAATGGCAGGCACTGGGAGTCCTCTGACATCCACAGGGTGACTGGCATGTGAAGGGCCCCGGCTGAGCACCAGCATCCCCAGTCCTGAACTGAGTCTTGGCGTCTAAGCTGTGGAAGGAAATCAAGCAGAACGTCAGTAAAACATTTATTTTAAAAATGCCAGGCAGGGAAGGCTCAGAAGTAAGATGGAATTTTTAATGAAGTTTAGCTAAAGGGTTTAAGGTGACATTGACCTAACAGCAGAAATAGTCGGTAGGATATGATTGTTGTGCATTCACTGCCACTCTTTGGACAATTCAGGCGGTGTCAAGATGGTGGGAAGGAGCAGTTAGGGTGAAGGCCATGTGCAAGAGAGGATGGAAACAGGACACAGCTGTGGGGATCAAGGAAAATGCAAGAGCTAACCGGGCTAATTCTTAGTTCTTTAATGTCTCTTACAAAATGAATAAGTATATTTATTGAATTAATGAATGAAAGAATGAATGAATAAACAAGAAAAGTAAAAATAAAGTACAATGAGATTTCTCAGGAGTGGCCCATTACTTCCAGTAGGGTTGTTCAAAAATGTTATATGAAATAGTTTATGAATTATAAACTAAAAGACAGATAGAGCTTAGAACATGTGAAAAGAGGGAAGCCTATTGAGCAGAGAGACGAGAGTAGAAATAATGATTGAGACCTGAGAAAAAATAGGGAAGTGATAAAAATTAAGTAGCTCATTGTTTATTCTAGTTCTAATTTTTTTAAGTTAATAAAGTAAATTGGAATGAGATAAGAGAATACCTTGAATTCCTACCTAAGGATTTTAATTATTTAGATGCTGTATTTCTGGTACCATCACCTCTCACTGGGGAGGATTCTAATTAACATGATTCCATTTTGTTCATTTTGTTCTTCTTGAGTGTAAATTGTAGTTTGCTTCAGCTACCAAAAGGTGGCAAAGTTACATGCTTGGTAATTTTAAACCAATAGACTATTTCCTAACCAGACCTTCTGATTTTGTGCAGTCTCAGTGACAGCACACACACAACATACAATATAACAATGGGCAAAAGCCACACCAAAGATCTCAGTTCTTTGTGTTGCTCTCTGCTCTTGGCAGTACTGTAGCATCACAGCTTGGAATATTATGAATCATAGCCTTGCCTTTTTACTTTATTCTTTTTTTAGTACTGTAATTATTCAAATGAGATTGAAATTATGAGTTGAAGCTTCAGACTAGTCTCTGACTCTGCTATTCCCAGTCTAAATTTGGTTCAATACTTAATGTTTCTTAAAAAGAGAAAAGAGAAAAGTAATTTTTAAGATATAGTTCAAGTTCTCAGCACCCACCTATGCATCTCCCTTACTTTTTCCCAAGAAATAACCACTATCCTGAAACTAGAGTGATTTTTTTCTATGTACATATCTGTATTAATTACTTATATTTGTCAATGTCCTCTGAAGATCACCAGGCACACTCCTGTATTTGAACAAGTTGGCTGTATTTCATTGATGGAGGAAGGCGGGACAAATCTCAGAGTGTGTTAGAAAGGATTTATGAAAGGTTTGAACTTGTGTTATGCTATTGGAGTAGGATTTAAGGAAGTGGGGCTTTGCTTTGAATGTTCACTATTAGGATTCAGGAGTAATTCTTATATCTTCATAAGTTTTACCTGAAAAGGAGGGAGAAGTAAAATGAGGCTAAAGCTATAGTTGGCAAGAAAGCAACAGTCACTCATATTCGCCAAGATAAGGGATGGTTTGTCCCTATTCTGGTGTGCCTTTGTTCAACATGAATTCATAATGGTCTTGTTCCTATCTTGATCCATGATGGTCACAGAATGACTTTGTAGAATTGATATTCAGTGAAATTACTTATGTTTCATAGAAGAACATAAAGGCCATGTGTTGTGAAACAAAAAAGTAAGCTCCGTGACAGTTTCTAGTTGATAGTACCAGGTCTGCTCACAGATGTGTTTTATTAGATACGTTCAGATCTAGCCAAAATTTTTGTAATTTAAACTGTTTCTACCGGTTGCTCAGTATTTTCAACAGCACTTAGTTTTGCCTGTTTTTACCATTCTGTCTCAAAGGACTTCAAATTTATAAAGACACTTAAATTCGCCAGTAGATATTTTTGAATCTTTTACATATGTCAAAGAAGCACTTCATCTACATATGAAAAAAAAACACCAATAAATCGTACTTCAAATGTGTTAGATATATCAGCTTTGTTGGGATTTTAAAACAAGAGACTGACCTTTGCCTTTTTGATTTGTTCCATTATATGATACATTTTGAAAATATTTGTGCTCAGTTTTCTAAAGTAGATTCTGTGAAAGAACCATGAATATAGTTGTTAAAACTGTTCAGAATACATGTAAATGATATGAATCATTACTGGAGTATAAAAATGTTGAAAGAAGTAGATGATAATGAATTGCCAATGCTTGTTGGTTGAGTCATGGAAGAGTTTTATGAAGATTTGCAATTTTTATAACTCCATTCAAGATTTCTTGTAACAAAAGTAATATTTGCCAAATATTCATTAATCAGAGATGAAAACGGCTATATGATTCACATTTTATCATCAATATTGCACTGCATACAAATAAGCTAAATTTGAAACCCCATGGAAAGGAAAACCTTATTTTTTATTTAACTAGATAATGAGAATTTATTTAAAATTGAAATTTTTTTATAGTTACATTAATAATAATTTTATACATCTGTCTAATTTGAATCAATGTGTAAAATATTTCCGTTATAATTAACAGCACTATGTAAATTGGCTATAAAAGCAACAAGAAAAATTGAACACTTTACTGCTACTGATAAATTTAGAGTTGTTTTTCAATTCATACAATATCTCTATGAATTTAGTGTTAATACTGAGTTGACACAAAAGTTAATTTACTTTTCTCGGGCAGTTGTACTTTTGAAACATCGTTTTGATGACACGCTTTTGCTTTATAGCCAAATCTATTATTCTTTAAAAAAATGTAAAAAACATGAAAATATCATTGTAGAAATTGAGACTGATTTCAGTCTCAAAAAAAAAGGAGACTGATTTCTGATACCCAATTCAGTTATTAAGATACTTAGTTTTTAAGTATCTTTAGAATAACTTGAAGTGTCTTTTTAATACCTTCGGTTATGTCATTGCAATTTTAAGAGCTTTAAAAATATAAATTATTCTTGCTGCTAAGAATCGCTTTATCTCTTTGACTTCTTGGTGAATTCCTGCAATTTTTTAAATACCTCTCTTGTTTTTTCTTCTTTAATAAGTTCCTTGGCTTTTCCTAGTAGAAGATTAATCTTCCTCTGTATAACCACTGTGTCTTCCTCACATCTCTGTTATTACCCTCATCATAATAGTCTTGATTATGAATCTATTTCCCTACCAGAGTGGGAATTCTTTTTAGCCTGTTCCTAATCTGTCTCTATTTATAGAGTGTCTGGCACAGCACCTGGCTCATAGAGGATATACTAATATTTTTTAAATGTATGAAGGAGGAAAACTTAAGTAAAGTAAAACATCTAATTTTAAAGAGAGGATGATATGAATAAGTGGAAAATTAAAACTCTGAAAGATTATAAAAATGATAGACTGTGTCTCTGTGGCAATCTTAGCTTTATAGAAGAATAATTTTAAATGTTTCTCAAAACTCTGAGGGTAAGTTATATGAAAAAAGATGAATTTTTTGGTTTTTATTTAACATGAAATAAGATATTGTATAAATACAAGATATTAGTATTGAATTCTTGTCATTCTTTACTGATAGTTTTAGTAACCATCCAGTAGCATAATATAATTTAAACACTCACATGTGCATTAAATTACTAGCTATTTCAGCTACTTTTAAATATTTTGATAAGTACATAGCAGGCCTCATGAAAAATATTAAAGAAAAATTATGTCACTAAAAATAATAATAATAGGTATTAAAGAAGCATACTAAGTCAGGCAAAATGGAAACATTCTCTCTTACCTTATATTAGCTAGAAATGGATAAAATGAGGCATAGTGTTTCTAAATTTTACTGGTTAAAATGATAACAAATTATGAATAAATAAATATATTACAAACTATTAGTCTAAAAAATTAAATGTAAATTTTTTTAACTCAACCTCTCCTGTATTTTTGAAATGCTTTTGAGTAAAAATTAGATGTTGGTTATTGCTTGCCATAGTGAGTATTTAGAAAAGGTTGCTTCAGAATTACTAATGATTATTATCGTTACTATTTTATTTCCTCAAATATCCAATAATAAATAACATTCTTTTCTAACCCAAAAGTATTTATCAAAATCAAATCATCTTTTTATACATAATATTAAGCAGAGAAAAGAAAGTCATTTCTTCCATTATTTTAATGTTTCTAGACAAAGATGTACAACTTTCCTTGTTTTAAGTAGAGTTGGCCCTTGAATAACATGGGTTTGAACTGCATGGGTCCACTTATATGCAGATTTTTTTCAATAAATACTGTAAATGCATTTTCTCTTTGTTATGATTTTTTAAAATAACATTGTCTTTTTTCTCCTTACTTTATTGTAAGAATACAGTATATTATATACATATATATATAACATATAAAATATGTTAATTTACTGTTTATGTTGATAAACATTGATAAAGCTTCATAGTAGTTAGGTTTTGGGGCAGCCAAAAGCTATACTCAGATTTTTGACTGTGGGAGGGTTGGCGCCACTAACCCCTGCGTTGTTTAAAGGTCTACCATCTATAATTCTTGTTATAAGAATATATAATACTGTAGCTAGATTCTTGTCCTGCTACATCTAGAATCACTTATTTTGATTGTCACATTAAAATGGCTCTGATTTACTCTACCCCACCCCTTCTCCTGTAGCTGGAGCAGAGGTAAAACTTCCTTGGAGATGAGCACAGTGGCCTGGGCAACAGATGAACCTGCTAGCTACACTCATCTCAGGGCAAATGCCACTTCCTGCTGGATTTGCTGTTGGACATCCACTGGTTTTCATTCCCTGATGGCAGACAATCATCAAGGTGTATTCTCTCTAATAGTTCTCTTAGAGCCTCCAGAATTGGATGTTGAGGCACCTTCTGCTTGTGCAGAATCCCATCAGGACAGTGTCACCAGTTGCTGTTACCTTTCTTGCTCTTTAGTTGGCATCTGATCGTTTCTGGACCCTGTCTTTTGGAAACATGGGCTTTAATCCCCTTAAAGAAAACCAAGGGAAGAGCGAACCCCAGACTGACGTAATGTAGAAGCTGCACAGAAAAAAAGGAACAAAGATAAAAGAGAAGTGGATTGTTCAGAGCAGCGGCACAAATTGTGTTGGTTGAATCCCATTTCTCATTCCCATTCTTGGTGGTTCATTGCAGCTAACACTAAGCAGCAGCATTTCCACTTTCACAGTAAGCATACCCTTTCCGATCTCTGTCGTGTGATCTCAGGTGGCATTTGCAAATGTCTTAAATTGCGCATCCGACAGGACAGTCTTCATTTCAAGATGTGGTTACCATGGTGCTCAAAAGACAGCTTTCAGAGAGAAATGTATCTCCTCCACAAACAGAAGTAAAAACTGAAAATAGAGTGGCATATTTGTTCTCCAGAAATTAAGGACATAAAGTACAGTATATGTTAGGAAAATACAGAGTGTAATTTTAGTTTTTAAAACATCCTTATTGCTTTAAATTTAATCTATTTAATGAATTTTAATTATGACTTTGGCCATTGCATGAGTCATATTAGTACTCAATAGCTCATTCTGATAAAAAAAAAAGGCAATATTCTGGCAATCTATTGGAAGCTCCTTCATGAAACTGCTTATCTGAGACTCATGGGACTGTCACCACACTCCTCCTAGGTGTCTTCCCACGTTAATACTATTTTTAGATCTGTGTACCATATGGGAATCAAATTACATAGAGAAATCACAGCATAGGTTCTGGAAGGTTTGAGCTGGATGAAAATTCTAGACAAAAATCTCAATTTACAGATGGAGATAATAAAAGACCAAATAGGTATCTGACTTCCCTATTCAAACAGGCAATTATAAATCAAACCAGCACTTGCTGTTAGATCATGTATCTCTTTGTTTCACTTGCTTGTAAATTTATTACTCCTGCATTATCGTTACAAGACATAAAGGGCCAATCTACCAGATAGGCAATTCTCTATATAGTCTGCCCTTGAGAGCCAAAGTGATATTTCTGCTTCCGAGGAATTCATTCTTAAAAGGGCTTAAGGGACCTTGGAATTATAGTGACTAACCATCTACTGCTTTTTTACAGGTTTCTGAGCCTGGAAAATTTGCTGTGTTATAAATCATTTTACTATGCCTGGATATTTCTGCATTTTTACTTGGCAAATGCAAGGGTATCTTTTTTTTTAGTTTTAATTTGAATTTTATTTTTTAAATTTTAATTAGTTTCAAGTGTACAGTACATTGGTTAGACATCTATATAATTAGTAAAATGATCTCCCCAATTGCTCTTTCCCTCCCTTGACCCTTCACCTAGCCAATGTATCAATGCTAATTGCAGGCCCTATGCCATGATCCCCATCTCCATGACCATCCATCAGCTGCTAATTTGTACTTCTTAAACCTTTCACCCCATTCTCCCAGCCCCCAAAACCCCTCTCCTCTGTCCATCACCAAATTGTCCACTATATTTGTGAGTCTGTTTTTGATTAGTTTGTTCTTTTTATTCATTAAATTCTGCGTATAAGTGAATCATATAGTGTTCATCTTTCTCTGTCTGACTTAAATACCTTCTAGGTTCATCAAAATATCTTTTTTCATTCCTTTTCTTTTCATATGTAGGGGTCTTGTTTTCTTATCCTTTCAGCCACTCTATCTTTTGGTTGGAGCACTTAATTCCTTTCCATTTAAGGTACTTATTGATAAAAATGTAGTTGTTACCATTCTTTATTTCTGCTTTTGATACATGTTTTTTCTTGTTAAGGAAGTCTCTCCAACATTTCATGCTTAGCAGTGATAAATTCCTTTAGTTTATTTTTGTCTGGGAAGTTCTTTATCTGTCCTTAAAGTCTAAATAAGTTTGCTGGATAAATTATTCCTGGTTGTATACCCTAGCTCTTCATTCTGTCGAATATTTTTTGCCAAGCCCTTCTGTCCTGCAGTTTCTTTTGAGAAATCAGCTGCCAGTCATATGGGTGTTCCCTTATATATAATTATTTGTTTTTCTCTTACTGCTTTTAATATTTTTTCTTCGTATTTAAACTTTGGCATTTTAATTATGATGTGTCTAGGTGTGGGCCTCTTTGGATCCCTGATTTTTGGAATTTTCTGAGCTTCCTGAGGTTTTATGTTCATGTCCTTCACCAGATTAGGGAAGTTTCCATCATTATTTCTTCAAACAGCTGTTCACTATCTTGATTTTCTTCAGTTACACCGATCAGACGAGTATTTGGAGGCTTAATAGTGTCCCATATCCTCCTTAAATTATTTTTATAGTCTTGGCATCTTTTTTCTTGCCTTTCTGATTGAACATCCTTGGCTTTCCCATCTTTTATATAGGGCATGTAATCATCTTCTTTATTCACTTTGTTAATTTCTTTGTTTATTTTATTTAATATACTTCTTATCTCGGATAAGATGTTCTCCACTTCAGACTGGTTCCATTTTATAATTTTAATTTTAATTTTTATCTCTTTGTTGGAGTTCTCCACACTTCCCAAAAGTTCATTGAGCATCTTTATAACCAGTGCTTTGAACTCTGCATCTGTTAGATTACTTGACTCCATTATATCTGGATCTCTATTCTGTTCTCTCATATGGTTTCTGCTTCTTTGTCTTCCCATTTTGGCTGCCTTTCTGTGTCTCTTTCTATTACTAAGCAAAGCTCCTAAGTCTCCCGGTCTTATTTGTATGGATTTGTGAAGTAGATGTCCAGTAGCACAGTCCTGAGAGGGTTTCAGATGCAGGCCAAATTTAGCCCAAGCCTCTGCCTCTCTGGGGCCACCTGTTAAGATTCAGCAAACAATCCACAGATGCTGTGGTTATAGTTGCCTCAAAAGGCCTCACCAGAAACCGAGGCCAGCTGCCTCCAGTGTGGATATACCTGGATGCAACTTGGGTGGGGCTGTGAGTTGGGGGAGGTGTGGTTCCAGGGAATCCTCTGGGTGGAGTGACCTCTGTTTTCCAGTTTGATGATGTCTAGGCTATGGCGGCACTGTGTCTGTACACTGGGAGCGTGGAGGGCTCAACAAGGAACTATGGATACCGCTGGCACTTCTGTACAGGGTGAGTCTTGCCTCAGTCCTCACTCCGAAAATGTCTCCCTGTAAATCTCTGGTGCCCTGTGTGCACAGTTGAATAGGCTTTGATGCTCAGAGTGAGCAGGTCCATCATTGCAAACATCCACTCACTGACACGACCCCTTTAAGAGACATCTGCTGCTGCTGCAGCCTCCATCTCAGCCTCTGGGGACCGGGCAGCCCCGCGTCCTTGCCCCGTCCTACCTTCTGCTGTTGCAGGGTGCTTTCTTGAATTTCTCCCTAGTTGTATGGCTTGTTCATCTAGATCCCAGGTGATTTTTCCTTGCTGCTGCTCCCTGTTTGTCACAACTTTGATTTGGTTGCCAGAGGGATGAACAGAGCCTCTATCATCTAGGCCATTTTTTTCCCCCCCCTACAAGGGTGTCTTTCTTAGGGACACAATGTGCAGTGCCTGTACTAATAATCAGCATCTTGACTGCCCAACTTTCAGAATAGATCACATGATTTGTTGTTAAAAATATAAGGTATGGAAAATAGTCATCATGTAAGTCATTGCACTTGGGCAGTATAAAACTAAGTTTATGTCTTTTAATTTTAACCAGGTTTTCAGTGCTACTGGTGATCCTCTTTCATCTTTCTGTTAATTATTCCATGATCACAACTACAAATGCTTTCTCTCCTCCTTCAATCTTCAAAGTCCTGTACCAGTTATATTTGTGTGTGTGTTGTGGTGGGGGGAACTGTTGCAAGAATCACAACTACTTATGGTCTTATGGATAAGTTAAGCCAAATAAAATTTACTGTCTTGATATCAAAAGCTCCTGGAATTGCTTGGAAGGCTGGAGAAACAGCTTTGAAACAGACAAGACAAAGGCAGCGTGGGGAACCAGGAAGTAAGAACTATGGAAATTGTTATTGAGCAAGAACTGGTCAGGGGAGAGCTTCTGGGGAGTGTGTACCCTTCCCTTTCTCTAGTCTTGCATTGATGTTCAAAGGCTTAGTTTAGGACACACATCTGCTGCTTGGCTGTTCGGGGTGGTACAAAGCAAGATCTGGCTCCATTATTGGAGGCAGGCACTTGGATTTCGTGTTGCAATGCGCCCACAAACATGGAGATATAGGTAATGCCACAAAAGTGCTATAAAGAAGTAGGAAAGGATACAGAGGGGAAAACACCAATTGTTCAGTAATTCTGCATACTTTCCTTCTAATTCTTTGCAGATGGCCATGTTCCTGGATTAATTGAAAAGATTAATGGCAGTTGAAGTGAACAGTATAGGTTTTCATCTTCTTCCATTTCCTCTTCTTTTTCATT
Organism: Macroglossus sobrinus; assembly: GCA_004027375.1. Taxonomy (NCBI): domain Eukaryota; kingdom Metazoa; phylum Chordata; class Mammalia; order Chiroptera; family Pteropodidae; genus Macroglossus; species Macroglossus sobrinus. The sequence goes on along the minus strand of PVKZ01001456.1, from coordinate 328,919 downwards.
TCAAAACTAGGATCCTTTATTTTTAATCCTACTTATTTTACTGAAAATTTCTGTTATTCCATCGTATACTTTCTTTCTTACATTAATCTCATTATCACTGTCTTTTTTTTCTTCTTGACTTTTAAGACTTTCATCTCATTTGCAAATTATTTTTTTTAACTTGCCATTGATATTTTTCTTTCCTTAAGGTACCGTCGAATATCTCCAGTTTCTCAGAGAAAGTTTAAAAACTCAACTCATACCCATTAGCTTTGCTCTTTCTATAACTAACTGTTCCTTTCTCTCCCTTCACACCACAGTCCTGAAACTGTTTTCTCAAGTCACTTGAGATCTGTCCCAACACCAAAGGTCTTTATCTATTGTCACTCTCATTGAGCTATTTGTCTTTTCTTGAAAAATCTTCCTTTCTTTGGCTTCACAGCCTTATGTTCTATTTTTAAGGTGTCTTTGACCTCCTGTTTTCTGTCTTCCTCCTGGAACATTTGTTTCTCTAACAAATTTGATGTGAGTGTTCATCAGTGGTACCTTGTAGATTTGTCACTTCTGTCTCTATATTCCACAGTTTTTACTGACTGGTGGTGACATGGAGACACACTGCTCAGATTCCCACTTCTATAAGGAATGTGGTGCCCCATTTTTATCTTATAATTTATTAGGCTTCTTTTTGGAAGATGTCATTTTTTTTTTTTTTTACTTTTTAGACCAGCATTTCTTGTATTTTGCTCTAATTTTCTATAAATTGTAATTCTCTGGAGTGTGAGACTTCGTTACTTTTTTGCTATATGACAGGTGCTCAGTAAATAATTGTTAACGAAATACAATGGAAATTGGACAAAAAAAAGTCTGTAGGAAAATGGAGTACAGTGTCAACAAATGTTAAATATTTAAACAATTGGGTCACACTAAAGCCTTATGAATATAAGCACGATTGTTTACTGAGCTTTTTGAATTACAAATATTCTAATCTGTTTCCATATTGAGTATATCAGAGAAAGCAGAGTAAGAGATAATGTCACATTTTATTATTTCCTTTAAAAATTAAGGATTCACTTTAGAACTGTATAGGAAATATTGGGAGAACATAAAAAAATTAACAAAAACTGAATGCCTTTTTTTGGGGAAAATTAAATTTATTGATAATTATTAGTCATCTATGAGGAAAAAACCAGGGTTGTTCTTTCAAATTTATGATTTATTGCAATTAATTGCTTTATAATTCAGTCATGTTTCTATTAGAATATATTTTCTTATTGTGGAAAGTATAATAACATAACTGAATAGCAAATAACATAGATTTAAAGTGCAAACAACAGAAAATATGATTAAGTTCTTAATTGTAATCTAAACAATACTTCATATGAAATATTTATGGTGATTATATTCTTTTTTCTTTGCTAGGCAATTTTCTTTGCAGACTTGTGGATAAATTTTCAGTAGACTAAATTACAAATGATGAAGAAATTTAATAAATATTTACATTTAAGTGTGAATACTAGATGAATGATTGTTTTTAAGAAAAAGCTTGTTAATGTTAACTCATTAAGCTGAGGAAGGCATACATATTTTCCTTCATTACCCATATGAAAATTAATATATCATATATACACATATTTAATTGAAATAGTTAACACATACACACATGCATAGACCCAGAAAAACAAAAGTTTAAAGATATACCTTAATATTTTATCCTTCTTTTGCCCTAAGATACTTTAAATAAAATTAGTAAGTATCTGTTTATCAAGTAAACAATGTCATGTCTTTTTATCCCTCTAGGAGGGTTAATTAGCATAATTTTTAAACCCAGCGGGCCAAAATTTAATCCATTCTAATAAGACTTGTTAGAGAGAACTTTGATGATCACATTTTGGTTTCACAGAAATGTAAATTTTAGAACCTTATTTTCACAGGAAGGTTATACCATCTGTCTAACATGTTAATTTATTTCTTCAAATGCATTAACTTTTGTGCCTTGTATCACATAAATTTTTGGCATTAATTATTAATTTTTGTATTTCTAAAATGGAATTGAAGATTTTTTACTCTACCTACTCAAAACAGTAAAACAACTTTAAGGGCAATAACATTAATTAACCTTATGTTCACTATGACAGAAGAAATTTATATTGCTGCTTCTATTTTTCAACGAAAGCCAAGTAGAGAGAATTCTATTATATGAATTTTAGAAATATTTTTGTCTTTCTCTTTGCTTCAGTTTTATATACTTTAATTATATGTCAATTCATTATATCTACTATATAGGAATATTTTAATGCTTTATGGTCAAAACTCAAGATGGCTAATGTGTCAGAGAGAGAAAAGTAAATCAAAGAAGCTCTTGAAATCATTTCAGGTAGTCCCTGGAAGTAGAGAAGGGTGTAAGTCTGAAGTGGAGTAGTGGGGAAGTGGAAACTAGAGTGGATGGGAGACACCACCGTGCAGAGTAGGAGCCAGACATGTTGCACAGGTGTATTGAACTGAAGCCTGCAAGTCCCACACATGAAAAATGTGCATATCTGTACACTGTAAAAATGAGAGGAGAGGAGATTTTTTTAAAAGTCATTCTTAACGTCCATTTAACACATCAATTTGCCTAACTAAAACAATTCCAAGAGAAAGAAAGAAAAACCAATAGAGATAAATAAGTGAATATGTGATATTTCTGAGGGTAAGAGAAGAAAAAGATTAAAGGATGTCTCATTGTTACTTTTATTGTAAGGTATTCAGGAAAAAAATCATTGAGAAATTATGTTTTATAACTCTAAATCTCAGTGGAATACATCAGACATTTTCTCTGAATGCATATGCCAGGGACAAAAACACGTGTTAGTTGAGCTTTAGTAATGAGATTATCTATGATCTCTTTGGGAATATTTGGATTAAATATCTTTGGTCTGTTTCTGTAGCAAAAATTATGAGTAGACCACAGATATGCACATATAAAATGGTCACAAGACATTGTATTGGTCTAAGGTTAAAGAGACATCATAATGCTATACATTTTTCACCAAGATCCTAAACATACAATGATCCTATACAGAAGAAATGTAAGGACAGAGAATCCTGAGCTAGAAGGGCAGAAAAAGCCAAAAAATGGTGTGGATGGGTGTAGGGAATGGTGTGGTTACTTGCCAATAGAGATAATGAGGAAAAGAGAGAAAAATAATGACCAAGGTAAAAAAGGAGCTTGAGAAACATTCAAAGATGGATGAAAAGGCAGCTACATTTGTTAGTAACATGGAGTTTTTCTTTTAAAGGTGAAAATTCTAATTATTTTGGTTAAAACTTTGTTAAAGGCAAAGGTAAAGTTATTGAGATAATAAATCACAAGGAGAGAGTAGGAATACAACAGAAGGCTCTTTAGTATACAAATAAATAAAGCAATGGGTATGGAGAAAAGGTGAATGGTTTTAAATAAGCTCTAAAACATGATATTAACAAACATCAAGTCAATAATAATAGCAGCTCACATTTATTAAACACTTCTTATTTGTCACCTGTTTTGCGTCTTGCATGCATATTTATTTCATCCTTACAACTTTTTAGAATAAGCATCCTTTCAGTCTTTGTTTTATAGATGAGGAAACTGAGGCTATGAAAAACCAAGCTACTTGTCCACAATCCAAACTGGTAGAAACTGATTCCCTCTGAGTAGTCTAGAGCTTAATCACTGTAGACAGAAGAAAGAAGAGATAATCTGCTGAAAGAGCAAGTTTTCAGTATGAAAAAAGATATGGGAGAAAGAAGTCAGAAGAGAACTCATGTAGTGAACACGGGATTCCTACATATTTAGAAAAGGGTGTTTCAGGATTCTAGACAGAATCATGTTATGGCAGTTCATAGAGAGAATTTTGAGATATAGAATGTAAAGTTAAAACTTAGAATTTAGTTGCATAAATAAAAATCTCATGTACATTATTTTTTCTTTATATACTCAGTATTGACCATACTGCCTGTCACACAGTAGGTGCCTAATAAAATTTTATTGAAAGAGTGAATAAAGAGACAAAAAGAAAACCTGATAGTTGAATGTTCAGTGTCAACAAAATAGCCTGAGAACTTGAATTAAAAGGATTAGGATAACTTTGTTTTCCACAGGAACTCTTTTGTAATGCATTGCTGTTTGATATTTGAGAAGTGAATAAGTTCACAGAGAATTTGAGAAAATGTTAAGACTTGTTTCAAGAAAAAATAGACCTGATATTTTAAAGTGAAGTTTAAATGCTGTACTCTGGTTGAAGAAATGCTAATAAACATTTGAGGACAAAGATGCCATACATAAAAGTGTTGTATACTCTTTGAAATAGTAGCACTAATCATGCTAATTACACTAATATCGTAATTTAGTTTGTTAATCAATTTGTAAGTAAAAGAAAATAAGTGTCAACAAGCTTTTAATGTTAGAGCAATTAATTATTCAGAGTACTGTCTCTGGAAACAGGTAGCGTGGGTTCAAATCCCAGTGCTCAAACCATTAGTTATGTGACCAGAGGTAAACTTGTTAATGTCGCTCTATTCAATTTCCTTAGATTGTAATTTCCTAAATTCGTAAATTTCTCCTAAAATGGAAATAGTAATTGCACTTCCATCATAGATTTAGTTAGGAGGATTAAAAGAACCAGAATGTGTGAAATGTTTAAAACAATGCTTGGCACACAGTAAGTGCTGCATTAGTGTTTGTTTAAAAATAAATACATATGATATATTTGTAAGCGATTAAAAGACTCTTTCTAGGTGTATATGCCACCTTTCTCTTTTTTGTTTTTTTCTCTACACAGAATCATGCATTTTTATGAAGAAAAGACCATTTCCTACCAGCTTGGATCTTGGACAAGTACCTTGGTCTTTCAAAGCCTCAGTTTCTGGTTTTATTTTGTTTGTTTTTTTTAAATTTTTGTTTATTTATTTATCTATTAATCGATTGATTGATTGATTTTTTTTGTATTCTTGAGTCGTGTTCTAGGATGTAGTTAACTTCTTGGAAACAGCTGGATCTTTCAGGGCTTCCTTTTACAGTTTGTTAGTTGGGGCCAGAGCAATGTTTTGTCTAAATTATTTTCATTACTGAGACAAGATTCTCCTCGGCAGTCTTACCTGTGCCATGAGAACTGTGAGATGGCCTACTCTGGCTGGTGGGAGCAGTCACCACTTCCAGCTCTCTGTGGAGAACTGGAGCTGTTCCTACTAGTCCTTTCAGGTGGTCTTTTCTTGACCTTTGGTATTTTCCTCCCATGTATTTGGTGATCAGTACCCTGTTAAATACTCAAGGCAGACCCTCTGTGAATCCCAGGAGCTCTGTCTTTGTTCAGCTCTCTTTTCTCTGGTACTCTGCCATCTCTGTCTCTGTACTCATGAGTTCAATCTCTTCAAGCAGCTGGGCAGTACCAGGTCTCACCTCATTTGTAGCTCATATCCCAGGGTTCTCTGTTTTTTGATAACTGATGTCTTTTGTCTTGAAAGCCATTTTTTTCATATATGTATTTTTTTTTTCAATCTTTGGTTGTTTCAAGCATGAGATTAAATCCAATTCTAGTTACTCAGTCTTGACCCGAAGAAATAGTCTGCCCACTAGTTATTCATTAGAACTTTGCTCTCACTTAAGTCCTAGGATTTTTACCTGTCTGAACTCTCATTAGTATCAGATAGAAACAGTTCTTTACGATACTTAGGGTCTGACTTTACTCATCTTCAAGTTCAAGAGGCTTCATATAATTTCTGGATGACACACTTGTCTAGATGATACAAACTGTCTTCATATCCTTACTTTTTTTCCTTTTTGTTTCCCTTATTGGTTTGTCTTTGATTTTTTTCTAAGAAACTGATGATCTCAGTGTCTTTTTCCCGTAGATTTTTATTTTCTGCTATCTTGTGCTGACACAAACGTATTTCCACAATATGTGCTTATTTTATAATCAAAATTAGGTCCTCAGAACTTTGTTCAGCAACATTTTCAGTTAACTTGTCCAACTCGGAAATATGCATTCTCTGTGCTTTATCTATTTCTCCTTTTTATGGGAGTCCCTTTATTTTCTAACTTATTAGCTTGTTAAATCCATTGGCTGCTTGCATTTAGTTTCAAGGTAAAGTGGGTATCTACAATTCAAATTAATGGTCCAGTTAATAAAATATATTGTATAAATACCCTTTGATATTGAAATAGTTAAGAGTGTTCAAGCTTACAACAATTGTTTGAACATGCAAAGAAGGCTTCAAGTTTTTATTTTTGGTAACTGAGTGATATTAATATCATAATATCTTCACACAGAAGAACAGCTGAGAAATAATATCTCAGAGTCATGTGAGTTCTTAAGTTCCACACTCATACTTGTTGGGTATTGTCTTTTTTTTTTTTCTCAAATTCTTTAGAACATAACCCCTTACATAAAAGCATAGAATGACTCTGCTGTTTTACAAAGAATTAATCAGATTAATTCTTTGTAAAGAGCAATGAAGATTTTCTGATTTTGTTCTTGATCTCATTGTTTCTGTGGTTTTGCAAATCTAAGAAAAACAAAAAATAACTTGTTTAATTTTCCAATTATTGTTTGATTTGTGCTGCACTATTATTGAATAATTCCTTAATATTGTGATAAGCTACAACTCATGTTTTTAGTTAAGACCAGGTTAAAAAGGAAAAAAAAAAGAGAAGCTTTTTTTTGTTAACTACTTTCTGATAAACTTACCTCCAGGGTACTTTTATTAAATAATCCCTTTTGAGATTATGCCAAAAAAAGCCTCATTTTAATGTTTGAGAGTTGAGTTGAAATAATCACTGTAAATATGGATTAGTTATCTAAAATAGAGGTGGTAAATTAGTCTTAAAGTGCTTTAATCCTTTTGAACCAAAAGGGTTTGAAAAATTTTTTTTAAATTATAAATAATGGAAAAATATAAGACAGGTTAACTTTAGCACTCAATTATCTTCATACTTTTCTATAACTAGACTTTTGTAGGATTTATGTATTCTGAAGAAGAGGATGTTAGATCTGAGAAGAAATGTGATGCCAGCAATAACTGGATGGCCCATTTGGATATCATGTTTATTGAGCATTGATCCAGATGCTTTGATAGTTCTTTATAATCTATCTGGTGTTTTAAATAAGGTTATATATCTTTTACCTTGCTGTAAGAATATGAAATATTTTATTAGTATGTCCACATTTTCACGAAAGCTTCAAGATTTTTCTTCATGTTTTTATGAGAGAAAAAAGACTTTCTTCTTTATATTTTAAAGGCAGCAGGTTATTAAATAGAGAAACTTAAATGTTAGATAATTAGTGCTCTGAAATTATTTTCCACACTCCATGCCTTAAGCTTAAAAAAAAATAAATCTAAGTGCATTTTCAAATTTGAGCATAGAAACACTTATTATTAATATGAACTTTCAGACAAAAGGGTTTGGAATAAAGACATAACATGACACAGTAAGGGATATTTCGCTTTTTCTTTGTTGTCTCTAAAAAAGTGCAAATTAGAGCAAGAATAAAGGTTACTCTGAAAGAACACAAATGTTTAAAAACTGTCTTTATTCGCTGTCATTGCCTTAGGCTTCTGTGCCATCACACTTCCTGTTGCTCCACCCATCTCTGAAACTATTCCTGGCTTCTCATGGATCCCTTTTCTCATTACTACCTTTTAATATAGATCTTTCAAAAGTTCCTTTTTCTTTATTTCATTATTTTAACTCTTGACATTTTGTCCTCTAGGTTCTAATGCATTTCCACTTATTTATGCATTCATTCCAAACTGATTGACTAGCTGTTCTTTCCCAAGAATAACACCAAATGCTAAAAATATAGATTTTTTTACCTTCTGGTCTCATCCTTTTATTAAACATCGATAAGATGAATAGAACTCCCATTCCAAGTACTATGGGGAGTTCAACACCCTCTCCTGAGAGCTTGCTTTCTTGTAATTTTTCTTATTCTACATTTCTGCTCTAACTGGTCTTTTGATATCCAGTCACTTCCCAAGGCTGCCTTTATCTATATAGCTCTACCTTGTGTGTGGCCATTGCTCTCCTTTTTGTTTGTTAAGGCACTGCTGACACATGTCTGTTACATAAAACAGATTTTTCTGGGAGCTAAAGGATAATGAAGAAAACTATTTCTCAATACAGAATAGAAAATTATTTAAATTCATTTTAAAACTGAAAAACAGATGAAACCTTGAAGGTGAATGAAATTTCCAAATATGTGAACTGGACATGCAAATCACAATTTGTTTGCATCTTTTGCCACCTGTAGGTGCAGCAAACTGTGGCAGTCTGAAAGTAGGTCTCACGTTTCACCCCCTTTACCCCAAAGCCGCTGCATCCATGATCCCTGTCTTACACCAGAGGATTAGGTGCCCCCTCCTCTTTAAAGTAACTAGAATATTATGCCCTCCAATTGCATATCAAGAGTTCATATGTTCAGTTGGAGACTGCAGCCTCCAGGAAATATCAATTTTACAAATATTAGTGTTTTATATATATGTGTGTGTATATAAATAAGTTTCATGTAATGTATTATACAGATGGATATTGGGGAGTCCAAGAAAATTCTACCTCAAGTTATTTGAGGTGGAATAACTCAGACTGTTGCTGCTGTTCAGCATGCATCCCTCAGACTGAACCTCCTTCCTGAGTTCTGGAGCCACCTTCATCTCCTCCTGAATGCTGTTGATACATCCCCGCTAGCATCTTCAAAATTAAATCTCATCCCTAGCTTCTTTCTGTTCTGGTTTTATATTGATGATATTCCTTAATCATTCACATCTGTACCTCCTCCCTTCCCATGTCTCTCATATCTATATTTTTGTTTTCCTGGACTTTTTGAATCTGCATTTCTTAAAAATGTCTCAATTCAGCATCTCTCCTCAATTCTAGTTGTTAGCCCCTTGCCATCCTGGTTTAGTTTTCTGTTATGTTCCATGTAGGGTATTATAATAAACTTCTTACTGATTGTCCTATCTCCATTTGTTTCTTTTATAGCATAAGATTTCTAAAGTAGGGTGTAGAAGAGTGCTCCTCTCCTGATTAAATCCATCAAGGTTGTTTTGTTTTATACTGAATAAAGTTTCCATCTCTCTCTTCAGACCTTTACTTAATAACTTTCTTAGATTTGTCTCATTTTTAGTAGAAGTACATGAGGGTGGATGGTAACTTTTTATAGATTTATTTACATCCTTCACTCTTTCCAGATTCACAGGTCACTCTGTTCTTCATTTTGCTCATGCTCTTCCCTCATTCTAGATCACTACTCATTGCTCTGTTCCCATAATCTGCTCATCTACACATGCTCAAATGCACCCATTCTTCCAAATATAAGCCATGTAACATCTCTTCCCAGAAATCTAACAGGACCCATTCTTCCAGATATAAGCCATGTAACATCTCTTCCCAGAAATCTAATACTTTTTTCTCAGAATTAATTTAACACATTATCTGTGCTTATGTATCACTGTAGTTCTGTTTTATTATAAATGTTTCCGTCTTCTTTTTTTAACTGACAATGGCTTAATTTGAGAAAGAAGAATGCTTACAGATAAATTCTAATATCTATTTATTAAATGAAAAAAAGTTATGAGTTTGGAATATATCAAAGATAAAGACAATTATCAAGGAATAGTGCTAAATGCCATGCCATTACTGTTTTTATTTCTTTGTCAATAAAACCATTTCTATATTAATCAGAGTAGGTTAGATTATGTTATAGTAACAAATTAACTCACTAATCTTACTGGCCTTACTATCAATGGATTATTTTTGTGTGGATGCTGTAGGTCTGATGTGGACCACAAGGGAACTCTGTCCCATGTAGGTTACTCAGGGCACTGGGCCAATAAAGACACAAAATCTATAAATTTTCATTAACCAAAGAAGGAAGCACATTACATTTCTATGTTTGTTATTCAGGCTTTTGCTTAGAAGTGACACACATGTGCTCTGTTCACAGTCAGCCAAAATTGGTCACAAAATCCCATCCAACTGAAAAAGGGCTGGGAGAATTAGGCAGCACATGACTATTTTTGGTGCTCTGTCTTTACCACACTTCTTACCAGGTCAGTTGGTGCTTACTACCTTGTATTTCTAAATAGAAAAGTTCTTTACACCATTAAACTATAAACATATGTAAAATTAATTATTAATTTTGAAATTAATAGATTTTATACATAGAAATAATTATCAAGGAATAATATTTTATAGTTTAACATCATGTCCTTGTTAATGAATCTGCTAAAAAACAAAAAAATCCAAAATTAAATTTGAGGCTTATCATTTTTTCTCACATGATTCTGAATTGTATAAATTTATTTTTTTCTCAGTTTCTTACTTTGGATTTTTCAAAATTTATGCACAGGTAAATAAAGCTTCAAAATTATTGTAAAATCTCCTTAGCTTAATAATAATGGCAACAATAATAATATTTATTAAGTTTTATGTTTATAAGTTAATAAATAACAGTATTTGTTGTTATTTACCAGAAGCATGTACCGAGAGGTTTGTATATATTATCTCCTAAAATTTTTGGAACATATTCTCATTTTATATGGAAGAGAATTGAGGTTAAGAAGGATGATAACTTTCAAAAAATACCAAGGGTAGTGTAAGGTAAACCTGTTATGTTTGACTCTAGTCTCTAAGTAATAATGTGTTCTCAGGTAGACTACTAGAGGTTCTAGTTGAACTTACTTTGCTTCTAAACCTATTGTAACATATCTGACTTTAAAGACTGTAAGATAGATAGTTTTTAAAGTTAAAACAGAAGGAAGATTTCAGTCCTTCCAATTAAGAACTCATTCGTTTGATGAGCCCCAAAGACATCAAATAGTTTTAATTCACTAGCTTTCAGGGGTAAAAATGGAAATGTATTCATGTGGGAAAAGGCTTTTCTTTAGGGACCACTACCTTTGAAACTAGGAAGACCAGACAACTACAAAACAGGCTGTCATAAAAAATTATACATTACTGTAAATGTTCAAAAACACACTGTTTCAGCATGAGGCTGCTTATAGTCAGTAGATTATAGCCTTGGTGTTTTGACAACTATTAAAGATTAACTTTCTTACCAGTAACACTGAAAAAGAGCTGGGGATGGGAGGGCGGGTAGGCAAAAGAGAAATGAAGATATATGATCTTGAGAGAGAAATAAAAATTTTAATATTTCATTTGCAGAATAGTGTTCTTGGTTAGAAAACTACTGAGCTTCTTAAGGAAAAGAGTTTGCCTTAATGGGCATATGTGCATGTAGAAACCTTGTTTCTAGTTTGAAGGAAAGGAGGGCCATCCAATGGGTGGTTTCTAATGAAACAGGATTGCAGTGAAGTATTCTTGAGTTCATTTATTAGAATGTGTATTAGACAGAGTTCTATTTCTTTTTCTCTATTAGGCCAAAATGCCTCCTACTTCTACACTGACTTACTATTTTGGTTTAGTAACTATCTGCATGTGTGTCTTTTTTCTGTCTGTGCTAGGATGCTTTCAAACTAAAAAGGGAACTTCATTGATTGCTGGCTTTTACTTATACAACTTTTATTGGCAACAAAAATATTCCAAAAATATTGTTTGTTTTTGAGCTCAAAATGAAGCTATATAAATCAAAATGCATTGAACTCACCTTCATTCTTTTGTATTTTGGTTGTCATCTCGAGGTACTCATCTTATACTTATGAGATTGAATAAGCGTGTAGAAACTTTATGTATTAACAATCAAGTAATATAGTTGGTACATGTGTGAGATTACTTGAATTTAATCTTCTGTACCTTGATTTCTTGATACTTTGTGTAATATCCTATTATACAGTTTTCTGAATTATCCTGCATTATAGAGAATCAATCAAATGGAATAAGAGACCTTATGCTTCAACACACCCATTTCTTTAATTGCTAAGAAAAAATCATATTTTCTGAACATTAAAAGTTGTAAATATAGTAACCAATTATTTGCTATGTGATCCTTTTAGAAAAAAATGATTTAGTTGGTATTTAAATAATCCAGAGTGCCTCTTAGGCTAAAGGCCTTACAAAAAAGTATACAATACTTGGAAGTTTTTCATCTATTTAGTTATAGGAGGATGAGGTAGAAGTTCCAAAGTTTTTATCAGATTGTCAAAAAGGTCCAGGATGCACAAAAATTTGGGAATTATTAAAATAATAGTTTCTTTTCTGTTAACTATAGGGTAAGCTGGAATAAGTGACTTAAAATAAAATTTGAGAGCAGAGATAGTTATGGAATAATTTAAATTTGAAAAGAGCACTGTTGTAATTTGTTAAGGCCGCTATAACAAATGACTACAGACTGTGGCTTCAATAGCAAACATTCATTTCCCACAGTCCTAAGGCTGGAAATCCAAGGTCATGGCCCCAGTAGATTCAGTGCCTGGTGAGAGACTGCTTCTGGAAAGCAGAACACTCTCTGGGGTCTCTTTCATAAGGGCACTGATCCCACTCTTGAAGCTCCCTCATCATGATTAATAATGTTAAAGGCTCCACTTCCTAACACCATCACCAGGAGGGTTGGGTTTGAACATACGGATTTGAGGGGCACACACACAGACGTTCAGTCTGTTGCAGTACTTACTTCAGTAAATATTTCATGTAGGAAGGGAGCTGTGAATTTGAGGTTGGTGAATATTTAGAAAAGTAAAGTGGAAGGAAGGGCAGTCTGCACCAAGAGAAGAGCTTGAACATATATGGCATGTATTTTGGGGACAGCAAATTATTTGATTTATCCCTACTATTAAGAATAAGAAAGGGTGCAGTGCAATACCCAGTAGACAGATAGCTCAGAGCCAGGTTTATGAATTCAATCATTTAAATTATGGAGAGAAAGTCAAAGTGTTTTATAATAGTAATAATGCAATAAAATCTCTTTTATGATTGTCCTGACAATATGAGAAAGGGGAGTTTTTGAACCATATAAATTATTTGGGATGTTACTGCAATGATCCAGGTAAATTGCTAAAAGTGAAAATTGTGAGAATAGAAAGGTCTAAATTATCATAGAAATTTCAAGAAAAGGAATTATCACCAGACTGGCTGAGAGAAAGGGAGAGAGTAATCTGAACTGGAACCTACATATTTAGATCCATGTTCCTGGTTTTGAGGAGATTTAATTATAGTTCAACTCAGTGGTGAATATGAGTTTATAAGTAGAAGGGTGACGCACTGATAGATGATTACTTACTTTGTTAGGTGAACATTTAATGTAAATGAGAAGTTCCTACTCATTTATTCAGGAATTTTAAACGATTTATTATTGGAATCTATGTCTGTTGGTAAACATTGAGGTAAACTCTAGTAATATTATTACCTACCCTGTAAATAAAATATTCACATTAGAAATTAGTAATGTAGAGCATGTGCTCCTCTGCAATAAGAACTCATGTGTTTATTGTAATTACTCACTCTTTGCTGAGGAGCCCTGAAAATAAAATCCTGTATCTCATCTGCACAGACTAACCACTAGGAAAGAGCGTTTTAAGGACATACCCATAGTTTTGGCAATTAAGAAAATGTTCTTAATTGATTTCTGTTTTAAAAAATTACCTGTTTCTTTTTTTGGTATCTTAATTGACTATAAAGAAATAATTTAAAGTACTAGTACTATTAAAGGTGTTAATTGACTGTAGCAAAAGAAGAGGACTGAATTAAGCTGTGTAGAGTAAGAGCAAACACACAAGTAGTACATAATATGTAATAAGACCCCTTTCTCTAGAAAAGATGAAAGTGCTTTAGATAATTTTTACCTATATCTTCATAAGAAAGAGCAATGAATAGAGAAAATTCAAAAATATAAATTCAAGAAAAGATAAATTAAAATAATAAAAAATAAACAGAGCTGAAGAGATACTTACAGAAGCTTGACATTGATTTTTAAAAATTAAGCATAAATATTTAAAAGAAAATCAAGAAGAATTTAGTTAATCTGAGATAACTTGACTCTTGTGCAAGCTATAAGACTTCTCTAACCACCATTTCATGATCTGAATGATCATGGACAATCGTGAACAATGATCACTGAGTTCTAATAAGATTGGATTTTAAAGAGTGTAAATAGGTTTATGACTGAGAATGAACATCAGCAATCTGTGCAGACACAGAAAATTATTTTCATCGAGACCTAAAATGGACAAATCAAGACAAGACAAAAATAAGACATAGAAATTGAAGATGTATTAGGTTTTTGGTTTTATACAATGAAGGGGGAAACTGTTGCCTTTTGAATAAAAGTAATGATGACAGAGGGTACGTGGGTTTGAGATGACTCGACCTTGTAGTGGGAGGATTTTAAAAGACTGACTTTATTCCCTACTAACCTTAGGAGACCCATGACCTTTGTGTTTGAGGTGAGCAAGATTTAGACTCATATAATTATGTATTTGTCATGTTAAAGGAAAATTAATCTGACACTTGTTCAAGGCTATCGCAATAGTGGTCAAGACTGTTTGCAATAGAGGAGAGGGATTGAGTTTAAATGCAGATATAATAAAAGACAGCTGGGGATCTATAGGTAAGGAATAGAATGAAAGGGTCAGTGAATGACAAATTACTTAAGAGGAGACATAAGAGTAGGAGATTCTTGCTAAACTTGCCTAAGAATTCTTATTTAATTGGCCATTACCAACTCGTGCCTATCTGGATCTGACAGCTGTGCCTTTCTCATCACTAGGTCTTGCAAGGAAAGACCAGCAAATCCCATTGAATTTCTAGCGTCAAATGTTTAAGAAGAGAAAAAGCACAGTTTGAAGACTGAAACTGACTTATTGGAAAGAATAGGAAAATTGGGTGGTTACTATAGATTTATATGATTAAGAGACAGTTTTTATTGACAAGATGTTCACCCTTTTTGGAAGTATAGGAACCTTGAGGACAAACAACTTATTTCTGGAGTTGCAGGAAAGAACATAGTTCCCTTATTTTGACTAAATCACCATACTTATTTAATGAGTGTATTCTGTACAATTTTTTTCTCAGATTGCCTTTAACTTTGTTTTTTAAAATAACCTTCATAAGAAACTGTTAAGCTTAAAAATAAAAATTAGCTTTAGCTTGTTCCCTTTTCTCCAGAATGTATCATGCCTACTTGGAATTGATATGATAGTTTTATAAAATGTTCCTATTGGGAAAAACTGGTTAAGGATACACAAGAACTTTCTGTGGTATTTCTTACAACTGTATGTGAATGTACAATTATTTCAAAATAAAAAGGATAATTTAGAAACAGAAAATAATTTCTAGAATACCTACAGCAGAGTGTTAAACCAAGTGCTGGGCTCTTTTGAGCCCTGGGTTGCATGTGGCTCCACTGTTGTCTTTCCATGAAGCTGACCTGGGTCCCAACTTTTTGAAAATAGAATCTGTGTCTCACTTATCTGCCATAGCCTTGAATTTAAAGAAAAAAAAATGTGTTGAAACAGACTCAGCAAGGTTAAGGAAATTTGTGAGGGTCACTTAGCATTCCAGTGATAGAATGAGGATTACGAATGAGATAGTTCCATCCATTGGGCTTTCTAACTCATCCTCCTACATTCTGGAGAGGGGGCCTCTTCAGTTGGTGTCCAGATGCAGCTTTAGCATTTTCTGTAGCAGAAAAAAATACAAATGAAGAAAGGAGAGACATTTACATTGGAGAAACGAAAGTTGTTCTTTGTTAATTCTTCTCTGCTTTTAGGTGAAATCACTTTTATATTTTATTATGTGGTTTTTTATCTAGGAAATTCTGCATATCACTTTTGGCACATAAATATTTTTCCTAGCTTTCATGCATATAGAAAGATTGACTTGTTTATTTTATAGAATTAGAGATGAGAGATTTCCTACTCGAAGTTTGAGATGTATATCTGTAGTTGATATAAAGAATAGGAACATAGGTAATAATTTCAATAAACTTCAAATCAAAGACAAATTTTATATCATTTTAAAAATTAGCATTTTTATATTATAGTTAAGTAAGTAAAAATTGGGAATTGAGAAAATCTTTTTTTGCATAAACTAATAATTTACATTCCTATTAATGTATAATTAAACTATAATGACAATTCTTAACATTTTAAATTAAGTGGGAGATGTAGTATCATAATAGAAAAAAAGGCATAGAAATATAAAGAACTATGTTTATTCTTTTCTTCTCTAATTTTATTGAGGTATAATTGACATACATCACTGTACATGTTTAAGTCATACAGCATGATGGCTTAATCTACATATATTGTGAAATGATTACCACAGTAGATTCAGCTAATATCCATCTTCTCATATAGAGATGTTTATTCTTTTTACGGCCCCTTAGTATGTAATATTGGTGAACATAAAATACTTCATCAATGAAAAAAAGTTGATAAGAGTATCTGCTCTTTCCAATTAGACTGGGTTACCATGAAAACCAAACACAATCACATACTACCTTTAAAATCTATAACATACTATATCTATATCTCTATCTGTCATCCATCTATCTATCTATCTATCTATCTATCTATCTATCTATCTATCTGCTTTTAAACAGTGTTTAGAATTTTAATTATTTTACACAATTTGATGCTAAGTTTCCTTTTGGAGAATCTTTTAGATTTAGGAAGCCTTGGGAACATTATCCCCTAAAAGAAATCTTTACAAAATATTGCTACTACCTTAGAGTAACAAAGCTATTTTTTTCCAGAATTTTATCAAATATTTTATGTGTGCAAAATCGAAAAGAACTAAATTACAATTTCTAGAAGAAATAAGATAAGCTGGGTATTTTTTAAAATGATGACTTGAATAATAAATATAGAAACTACAGAACTCATATTTTGTATGCAGTGTGAGTTTACATTATGCATTTTATTTCTGCATTTTTTAGAATCAGTAGAAAACTTGTTAATCTGTGTATGGCTATTAAAGACATAGGTTTTTTTATCTCTCTGTTTTTAAAAAAGGCTAGCATGTTTTTATATGTTCATATTTAGTCATAATTTAGCATGTACATAAAAGATTATTCCTTCTCTTGAAAGTATTTTAGATGATTCAATGTGTCGGCAATGACGCATTGCAGAGGTTTGCTGGCCCTTTAATGCTCTGTTTCTGTTGTCATGGAAATAAGATTTTCAAGTAGGTTTATCTGCTCTGCTTTGCTTTTTATAGATTCCCTATCATTTTAAGTTGGTTTTGGACAAGCATCCTTATCCCTTAAATAAAACACAAATCTACCATTTTTCAATGTTTTTACTAATACAATTTTTTTTTTAATCTGTGGGGTGGAGGGTTAGATTTTTCAGGAGTGTACATTATATGTAGATATTCATCTCTTGGCCCTAAAAAGTAGGATTTAAAAAAATGATAATAATGACAATGAAAAACAAAAACAAGATTCAATTCCAATTTCAAGTTTTTAAAAAGTATATAAAAAATAAAACAAAATGTATATTACATTCACATTATTAGTTGTATAAGTACAATTTATATAGGAAAAAAATTTGAAGCATGAACAGAATTATCTAATTACTCATGTTTATTCAAATTTCTAACCTTTTATGTTCCTTCACTACTCAGTAGCTCCTTACTTCTAGAATTCATTAGGACAGAGAGATTTGTTGGGTTTGAATCTAGGTTCTGCCATTCACTAGCTGTGTGGCATTGGCAAATTATTTTAGCTATTCTTTAGTTTCTTTATCCACAAAATGGGATTAATAACAGTTATTGTGACAATTAAATGTTTTAATATATGTAGGGTACTTAAAACAGTAATTTGAGCCAAATAAGTGCTCCATTAATGTTGCTTCTGCTATTATTATCTTTCATTGTTCTCTACCTTTTTCCCATTCCTTTTCAAATTCAGCAAACCATTGCTGCCTTATGACTTTGGCATCTGTATTGCCCTTGAATTATCAATGACACACTGTTTTCTGTCTCACAATACCTAATATTCTACTTCCTTGTTAACACTTATAAAACTTGGAAATTATATATATTTATTTTATTAGTAGTTTATTCTCTACTTTCCACATGTGAAAAAATTTACTACATTTTTATTGAAGTAAATAATGGAGAAAATTTATTTAAAATGACTAGATACTTCCTCATTTCCTAATTCACTAAGTAGATGTTTTAAAGATAAAAATAATTCTAAATTTTTTTAAATTCCTAAATTTTCAAGCAAAGCATTTTCCTATGTTCTGGAGATTTATTATGGGTTAGCTTTATTGTTCCTTTTGATAAAAAATGTCTTTATTTTCTTGAGTGAATTGTGCCTGTAGTTGTTTTCTAATATCTGTCACCAAATCTAACAAAATGTCCTCCCTGTTGTACTGGAGGTGATCATTTATTTCTTTTTGATGAATCAGCCTAAAAAAATATTATTACTTTACATATATAAGAATTTCATTAAGAGAGTTTAATTTAAACATGATTTATAATGCTTTCTCTATTTAGGAATTATAATTTTAAGTTCCATTCTTAAAGGTTGAGTATTATTAATTAGGGTCCTCTCTAACTTATTCAGACAAAGGTGTATGTCCTTTGATGATAGTAAAGACATGAAGAAACTCCTTGGAGTTAGAATAAATGAACAAGTTAAATGGGAATCAACAATAATTAATAATTTCAAACTATTAAGTACGTTACTGGAAAATTGATGTTTAAGCCTGCTCCATTCCTATAGTGAAAATGTCTAGATATACCTAGTATTTTGGTGGAGTGCCTATTTCTGTTCAAACCATTTGCTCATTTATTAATTTACTTTTTAATCATTATGTTTGTTTTCTTAATTTTGAATAGAAAGAATTTCTTATGCATTCTGGACACAATTTTATTTTCAAATAATACAAGTATTGTTCTGTGACTTGCCTTTACTTTTTAGTAACAGCATCTTTCAAAAGGAAATGCCTTTAATTTTGAAGAAGTTAAAATGATTTTCTTCCAGTTTGTCATTTGTTTTGTTTTGCTTATTTTTCATGCAAAGTTTCTTTTTCATTTTAACATAGTAGAATTTTTTTTTAATTGCATCTGGAATATTAGTCATAGTTACAATTCAATTCCCTTACCCATATCACAAAGGAATTCAGTTAACATTTTCTTCTAACACTCGTTTGATTTAATTTGTTTTCTTCTGATTCATTTGGAGTTTATTCTTGTGTATGCCATGAGATGTGGATTGAACTTCTCTTTCAAAATGGCTACCTTACACTAATACCATCTATTGAAAAGTCAGCCTTTTTAGGATCCTGTTAACTTTTACTTTATCTTGAAAAACCTTAAGTAAAATATACTAGCAACATTAAGATAAAAGGATAGTGGAAAATGGTGCCTCAAACAGCTGTTTATTTTGACTCATTCCTGAAGATAGACCTAGTGTCATATATAGATTCACAGTTTACTCTTAGAAACACCATATTCTTTACTCACATAAAGTTTACCTAATGGACAGGAAAGAGTAACAGACTAAATGTGAATGAAGATGTAGTAACTGAGTTTATATCTATTTATAATCAGTCCTGCTTCCTTGGAGTAGATTTCTGGGTCTGTTGCAGGGAACTAGCATTTAGTGCCAGGGACAGAAAATAAAGTTGCAACTTCCTTATTAAGGGCAGTAGCATTTCATGTGAGCAACTGTGATTTATTTTTATTATTTTTATTTTTCTTGAGCAAATGGAAATGTGAATTTTCATCAAGAGATAAAGAACATTATGAGGACCAGATTTTTTCAGGGGGCGGGCACTTTAGGTGAAGGGAGAACAGACACATCAGTTTTGGAAAGATCCTATGGAATGTCACATGGATCTCTGTGGGAGACAGTTGCACCCATGAGTCGACTTCCAGATGGGTTACTTCCTCAATTGTTTAAGGGAGACACATTTTACAAATCACAGCAGTCTTTAGGCTAGGTATGTATGAATGTATCTGCAATTCATGGTACATTTCAAGTTCAAACAACCTTACTCTCTAAAGCTTGAAAGATAATATGATGTTTGTGTCTATTTTTCTGTGAGAGAAATGGAATAATTTTAAATTGAATGGTAAATTGTCATAAATAGGTGAAAATTGCTTTACTTTTTCTCTCAACCCCATATCTTGAAAAATACAAATGAAACTGATCATTTGTTCATGATAAGTCACTATTAGAAGAGAGTGTGTGTGGTTTAACTAACACTCATTGAATAGCTGGCTATTCTTTGCAAGTTGCTATGCTAGGTGCTTTGTGGAATCAAAGAATATAGGAATTTGGTTTTTGGTTTCAGAGTGCACACAATCCTCTAAGAGTAGGATATACTTGCAGAAGTTGTTCCATCACTGTGTGTTGGTCATAGATTGAATAGCCACCTTTACTCTTGCATAATTTTCTATCTAACCAAGTTGAAAATACATAGTAGATACTCCAGTGCTTATCATCTAGCTTCTAAGACAGACATGGACACAAATGACTACATTATAAACCCTAGAGAAAATAACCAAGTACTGTATATAACAGAAGAAGAATCCTTGGTTCTGACTTCCCCAAACACTCTTCTCCTGCCCCATTTCATTGGATAGCAACTCCCTTTCATTTCAGACTGAAAACTCCAGTGTCTGTAACTCCACTTTCTCACATCCTTCACAACAAATTCTGTCAGTATTATGTTCTAAATATTTCCAGAATTTGACTATTTCTCAGTAACCCACAGGTACTCTATTGGTTTGATTCGTCATCCTCTTTGTCTCTTGGTTACCTCAGTGGACCTCTCATGGGTCAACATGCTTCTGCTCTTGCTCCTTGCAATCTATTCTCAACGGGCAGCCTGATGTATTAGCTTCCTATTGCTGCTGTAACAGATTCCCACGAGCTTGGTAGTTTAAAACAATACAAATGTATTGTCTCACAGTGAGGGTAGTTAGAAGTCTGAAATGGGTTTCACTGGGCCAAAATCCAGATGTCAGCTGGGGGGTTCCCTCTGCAGTCTTAGGAAAGCATCTATTTCTTTACCTGTTCCAGTTTCAAGAGGTTACCTGCTTTCCTTGGCTCATGGCACCTTTTTCATCTTCAAAACCGGCAGTGTAACATCCCTCCTCCCACATGTATGTGCATGTATGTGCATGTGTTTGTTTCTTTCCCTTCTCTTACCTCTGCTTCTGTTGTCACATCTTCTCTGACTCTGACACTCCTGCCTTCCTCTTGTAGAGCCCTTGTGATTACGTTGGACCCACCCCTCCAGGTATTCCAGGATAATCTCTCTACCTCATGCTCCTTTTGTTATGTGAATTAACATATTCCTTTTACCACACCTGATGATCCTGTTTAAAGTAAATAAGATCATATCATTCTTCAGTTTAAAATTCTCTAATAGCTCTAAACTCATTCTTAATAATAGCCAAATACTTAAATGATCTGCAAAGCTCCGGATGATATGCCCTGCCCCACTGTCTTTCTGACATCACAACCTATTCTTTCCTTTATCCACTGTGCTTAAGCTACCCTGTCATCCATGCTGTCATTGGAGCATTTTCAACCACACTCTTGATTTAAGACCTTTGCACTTTTTTCTCTGCCTAGAATCCTTCCCAAAAAGAATCTTGCCCCTTTTTCAAAGTCTTCACTTAAACTCATGTTTTCAATGCTCCCTTTCCTAGCCAGCCTATCTAAAAATTCAACACATTATTCTGGAAATTTCATATTTCTCTCCTATTTTTTTATATTCCTCTCTTCAGAACTTACTACTATATATCCTACAATATGCTTTATTTACTAATTTTTTTCCTGTTCATCTCTTGACTTCTATACCAAGGGTTTCAAGGTTTTGTCTTTTTTGTTTCCTCTTCACTCCTTGTTGCCAAAAAGACTTTCTGCCTTACAGTGGATCTCAAAAAACGTTAAGTGAATGAAATAATAAACTAATGGAATAAGTACTGTGGATCAGAAGAAAATGGAACTTAGCTAGAAGAACAAGTAGGCTTTTGTACCTAGAGAAGTATAGTCTAGGTTGAGAGAATACTGTAAGTAAAGGCACAGAGGGCATAGAGTATCAGGAAGTACCAATAAAATTGATATTCCTGGAGCATGATGTGGCAGAAAAAAATTATCTCTTCGCCAAAGATGTATGTTCCCCCTTTAAAACATAGATCTCTTGCCAGGAAGTGGCTGCCTAGCAGGACGTACTTCCTATCCCCCTTACAGGTAGGTCGAGCTTGTGACTGTTCTACCAATGAAATGTCAGTGGACTTGAGGGCATCTCTTCCAGGCCAGACCTATAAAAGCTTCCCGTGTTTGGGACTTTTATGCTATTTTGTCTTTCTGACTTTTGGATAGGAGACAACTTTCAAAGAAACAATAAAAACCACATGAAAAAATGGCAGGGCTAATGTCAACCTCATTCTCTGAATTACTACTTGTAGGAAGATGGTTCTGCCAGACGTTCCACTTAGCTAGCTCTGTAACACAAGCAAGAAATATGCTTCTGTGACAACTGAGTCATTTTACATTTTACATTTTTACATTTAGAGATCTATTTGTTATGACAATGAGCTTACCCTAAATAATATGCATATTATGTAAAAAATATTCTAGGGATAAAAAAATTTGGAAATTTAGTTGTAACTAAATAATTTTGGAAAATTCATAAAACTAAAAATAATTTCTTATAACAGAAGCAATAATTATAGATAAATTAGAAAACATAAATAGAAGGAAGAGAAATAAATTCATAATCTTATTATATACATCTATTTCTGTTCATATTTATTTTCTGTTAATACCTTCCACATCGATATATCTTTCTCTCTTTGTTATGAGGATAGGATAAAACAGCAACTGTATTTTATAATATTTTTATATATCAACACTTTTCTACTTAGCAAATGTTCTGCAGACCCTATTTTTTAAATACACCCAAATATAACTCCTTTGTATGTTCTTAGGTGTCTGTGTGTATTTCAGTGGGCATGTTGCAAGGAGTTGAAGTATATGTACACACTAGGTGTTAGCATCAGTCCTCTTGGAAGAATAGGGGAGATTGGGAATGGAGAAGGACATAGAAGGTTATTAATTTTAAATGTATTTTTGTACATTGGATTGTGTTCTGAAGGAACACTGAGATTCATCCCCAGATTTTCTGATTCAGTAGGTATAGAGTAAGTTCTGGGAGCCATTTTTTTCTAAAGGCTTCTCAGGTGATTCAGATACAAAGCCAGGTTTAGAAGATGATCTCTGGTTCCCCAAGACACTGTATTCTTGCAAGGAGTCAGTTATTTCCAAGGACATTCCACGAGTTAACAAAAGTAAGTACATGTTCACTGTGTGATAAAATTTATGTTTCCTAATCACTTAAATGGGTTCCAGTCAATGATGTTTTCATGTGCTATTTACTTATTCATATGTTCCTAAGGGGAAACACTATAGCAGTGGTATTCCAGGATAAAGGGACATGGGAGAAGTAGTTCCACTGGGCATCCCGAAGCTCCCAGGAATTGGCAATCTGTAACAAACACTCAAGAAAACAAGATACAGTTTTACAGCACTGTCTTCTCAATGCCACCATGAACATGGGATTAGATTCTGCAGACCCAAGAGACAGAGAAGGGAAAGGAAGAACAGAACAGTATAATGAGTGCCACACCAGTGGCGAGAGCAGGTGCCATGGGGTCTCTGACCCAGTTTGGAGTTTTTAGGGATGAGGAAAAAGTGAAAGTACAAGGAATCAATAAAATGACCTTTATGCTTCTTTATTCTTCCCTTTCTTTGTGGGAGATATGTGACGCAAAAGATTCATTACAGCTTCAATAAAATGAAGATGTGCTTTTTGTTTTATAATAGTAATGATGGTAGTTAAAACCCTAGTATTTATTATAATGATTATTTTTATGATTCAGGAACTCTCAGTTCTGACTTGTCAGTGTTAACTTCTAGGTTTTTTGTTTTCTTTTTTTTTTAAAAAAAAAATCTTATTGAAAGGAAAAGTGCTCAGGTGAGAGGGCGATGAGAGTTTAATCTCTTCCATTCAGGGTTAGACATGTAATGGAGACCTTGCGTGTGTATGCAGCCATATGAGTTTACAGTACGCATTCAATACAAAAGGAGTCAGGAAGGGAAAAACAGTGTGCAAAGGTGAGAGATGCAAACCTCAGTTGTGACTGTGCTGGCAGACAGCATCCTTGAGTAGGAGGATTTAGAATTCTGCACCATTTCTCACTTTTTAAAGATTTTCGTAACCACTCAAGCAAACAAACAAGCCAAGAATAAAACAAACTGAAAAATACAGTCGAACAATTCTAAGGGACGATAGAGTACTTGTCCTTTTGCTAAAGCCTATCCTTCTCCCTCCCCTCCTGGGCTGAGAGCCAGAATGGAGGCGTAGGGACATTCTATAGCAGATTTCGCTTTGCTTTGTAAAAGCCAGGCCATCATTTTCAGATTAAAGGCCTGACAAATAAATAGTGGAATAAATCTTAACACATCTCTCTCGGTTGGGTAGTCAACAACCACTTTGGCAGCATTAAGTATCCACTTCCCTCTGAAGCTGCTGTGGGCATCAGTCTCATTTACCTAGCACCATAGCTACACAGTGCCCAGTAGAATTGGCTTTTTCTAAAACACACCAGCTCAGAAACTGAGCATTATAGCATTTCTTTGCAAGGACCTGGGAGACATCTAGCTCAGTTTCTTCACTTATAATTCAAGAAACGGTGGCCTAAATCTTCCTGGCCCAAGAAAAGGCTTAGTAAGGGTGATTTTCTCTCTGCTCTCTTCTCACTCAGACTTGGCCACTATCGGTTGGTTTTATATGCTGGGTATTGCTGATCTGAGGTAACTAGGAACCAAAAATGATTTGAGGCTGGTGGTTGGGGAGAAAAGTTTGTATGGTCACGATGAATCCGTTTCTACTGTGAATCATTCTGCTTTCTGTTCCTTAACGTTCTTATTATTAAATGGGAAAATAAAATATCTGAGTTTCTCTACGGTGAACAATGTAAAGCTGAATTGGACTTAACTAAAAATATTTATCTGTTTGCATATTTATATCTTGCCTTGCTCCTCCTCCCACCCCCCCAAAAAAAACCCAATCTGTTGACTAGGGAGAAATAAGCATGAAAGATTCAAGATCGCTTTATGAGCTGGATTAAAGATGTGACAAAGAAATTTAAGTACACCGACATCATATTGAGTCTGCATTTTGTTTTCACACTGCACATCTTCAGAAAGCAAATGGAGCCCAAAAACCAGGAGAGCAAAGATAAGTAGAAGAAACAAGAGCAATATGCTGTCCAGGACTGCAATCAAGCATGTGTCTAATTTGTTAGATCTCCATGCTGGAACAGTATACTAGGCCTGTGCGTGCTCTGGCCTTGTTTACTTCTGTGCCACATTGACTGTTTATTTAGTTTTCTGTATGATGCTGAGAATGCCAGTGTGATCTCACGCACTCGTAGAAATTTTGAAGTGCACTGAAAATGTCCCCTCTTCTTTGATCTTCTCCCAGGTAGCTGACCTACTCTTTTCTCTCTGTCTCTGATGGTTTCTTTTTGATACCAGTCTAGTGGTACTTAATGACAGAAGGTAAATTCTTTGTAGTCCTTAGCAGAGTGCCTCACACTAGATATTTTCTTAATACTAATTTAAAAATTTGAATTATCAATGTTAATACAATTCTACAATGGTCTATAAGTATTCTGCTCATACAGAGCTCTGTGGTGGTTAATGGGGAGTACAAGCTGTGAAGGGTTCAGTAGATCTGCTTGATACACTGTCTTGTTTTCAAAAATTACTTTCTGTAGTTTTTGCTACCCACTTTCTGCCTTTTTCAATGGCTCACATTCTTACTTATTTTGTCTTCTTTCTTTAATTTCCTCCCTAGGAGTCTTTATCCATTCTTGCTGATGATATTTTCCCCTTTTGTTAAAAGCCTATCCGGAGAAGACATTTATCATTGCCTGCCCACCTCCTCTTGTCTTCTGGGAACAGAACCTTTGCATGTTTATGGGGAAATCATTCTCCCAATAAATTCTCCCAGCAATGGGAATAATCCTTCCTTCTGGTGTTGTTTTAAGGCATGAACATTGAGACTATGCACTGTCGTCAGCCATGTTTCTTTCTGCAGGGGAAGAGTCTAGAATAGAGACGATGGTGTCACATAGTAGAAATAGTAGAGGCTAGAAACTCTCCCTCGCATCTTTTTGGGTGCCAGCAGGCATTCTGTGACCCAGACGCTCCCCTGTCAAGACCTGTCCACTTTGTGGATGGATTTTTAAAACTCCCCTTAAGCTTGTTAAAGTTGGCTTTCCATCTCTTGCACCAAAAGAGCCTTGACTAATACACCAGGTAAACATAATATTTGTATGTTGATAAATAAAAGAATGTTTGTATCAATTTTGGAGATTGGAAAATGGAGATCAATATATAAAATCATCTAGTTTCTTTTACATATGTTAAAATTTTGGAGGAAAAAAATAATACCCAAGTTAATGTTTCCTTCCTGTTGTTCCAGCTGTCATTGGTTCCTTCTACCAGATCCTAAGCTGACTAAGTTCTTGAAAGGCAGATATGCTTTATTGATTTCTGTGTGTTAGTAACTAGCACAATTTCTGATATATAAAAACTATACTAATAATTTTGAAATGAAGTAACATTAACATTAATATTATTAATTATAATTATTATAATAATATGTTGTCCTGATACAAAATCCTTGGAAAAGCCAGAGTATTTGTTACATTATTTACTACACCATTTTGTTTTATGCTCCTTGTATTTATGAAGGAAAAAATAATAAACTTCCCTTTTACTGAAAGATAATTTATTTAAAGAACAAAAACTTTATCTTCTTATTTAGTTGGGATTAAGGTTTAAGTCTTAAATATTTGTGAGAGGTCAAGATTAAAAATATTTCTAGAGTCAGTCAGCCAAAGAATAATGGTTTTTTTGCTTGTTTGCTTGTTACTAAATGAGTTGCTGAATTAGAGAGCCAGAATTGTAAGAAATGAAAAAAAAAAACAAAAATGGAGACAGAATTGACAATAGAAGAAAGATGGAAGGAGTGCAGATCTAGACAAATCTATGTCTAGTATCAGTGAAGTAATTTCAGTGTTGAGTGTCATCTAGAATTAAGATGGTAAATTGGCTCTTAAATTCAGAAATCAAAAGTTCATTCATAACTTTTGAGAGCAATATTGAAAAAACAAAGTGAATGAAAATCAAATTGCCAGGAACCTTCTAGGGGATCGAAAGAGGTAAGGGAAGCCTGTCAGTTAATCTAATTAATACATGGATTGCTTTGCAAAACAGAGAAAGAGGTTTTGTTCCTGACATAGAGCCCATCAGTGGAATATTTTCAATTTCATGTTGAGGAATTTGTATTTGATTCACTAGGGCATTGGTCTGTTCAAAATAAATTACTCTCTACAATCAGTCATAACGTAGTTTAGACTCTGGGAATATAAGCCTGGTGCTTTGAGCTTTTGTTTTAAAAAAAAAACGTGCCAGAGGAGGTAATGTTACAATAAATAGAGCAGCCATTCAAAAGCACCTTCAGTTTTGACTAATAATTTATTCTTATTCTTTTTTGGCATCTTCAGGCTTAAGTACGCAATCTATTAGATTCAAATATCATTTTGTTTCTATCCAGTGGGTATAATTTATCCAGAGTGTAGCTCTACAGGGATTCACAGTAATTAAATAAAGGGCATTTCTTTCAACCACTCTGTGTGTCTGATAAAGCTCCAGCCTTAATTACTGGTTGACAAGAAAAGGGCAAGTAGAAATAGATGCTATGTTATTTCCAATATGAAGGAATTCTTGTACAGTTTTTAAAAAATAGATAAATAAATGAGGTAGGGAATCAAATGGTCTTGGCTATTTGGATTTTTTCTCCAATTCAGAGGATGAGTAAAAATTGCCAAACTAAATGTAAAGGTATTAAGCCCACTTTTTTTCTTAGCCCAGTTAACCTAGGACACATATGAGATTACAGACAGAAAGAAGTCAGGAAATATAAGTCAACAAATCAATAAAGGAATAAATCAGAAATAATGGAGACTGCACGTGAAGCTGAAAAAATAAAATAAGGAAACTAAGTAAGCGCAGAATGGTGGTGTGCATGGATTACAAATATAAGATCCCCCTGTTTTATGGATATGCTATTTCTTCTAAAAGGAGGAAGGTTATGGACTATGCAGACAGACCACCTGCTTTGAATCTCATCTCTTACACTCCCTAGTTGTGTGATCTTAGTAAAATCGCTCAAATCCTTTGTGCATCAGTTTCAATATCTGTGCAATGGGGATGATAGTAATACTCACCTCATAAAGTTGTTGTGAAGATTAAATGGGATAATATTTGTGATGTTTTTAGAACAGTGCCTGGCACATCAAAAGGGTTTCATCATCATCATCATCATTATTGTTATTGTTATTACCATTACATTATTATATATACTCTGGGCTACATAGCTATAATGTGTCAGAAAAGTTAAGCATAGCATCTGCATACATATATGTATATAAATATATATATATATATATGTAGAAATATACACACATGTGTGTGTATAATGAATGTGATAGAGTGAACATACCCACCTTTGAATCTAAAGTTCAGCTAAGATCAGACTGTGGTATTTAACACAATTTCACTGAACATTTGAGGATCAATAAAAATAAAAGACAGCTTAAACCTCACTGACTAACTATAGATCTTTTTGACCCTCATGCCGTCACCTCTCTCTTCTCATTCTCATTTCTATTCCCCCTCTCTTCCTCCCTCCCTCCCTTCCTGCCTTAAACCGATGGCAGTCTGTTTTTGCCTCCAGAAAAAGGATGTCCACTTCATGCAGGGCCAAATGCCATGCCCAAACACTGGGCTTAGTCTGACCTTCCGTTGCTCAGATCGTGGTAATTACAAGAAGTTGAGCATTTAGTGTTCAGTGTTTAAATTAATATGTTTTAAGCAAAACAGTTTAAGGTACCATCCCAGTCCAGTACAATCTAAATCTACCTTGTTCATCGTTTCTGCACTTAGTTTTATAATAACTTTGTATATGCCCCAAGAATAATGGCTAAGTTCTTATTTTAAGTTTACTGCAAAAAGGCACATCCTGGCAATTTTTCTGAAATAAGGTTATTGAAGCCTCTACATGCTAAAAACCCTCAACTAGTAACTTTGTAGATGAAATAGTAACTTAAAACCCTTTTTTCACTTGGCATCCAACTATACCATTCACTTTGCTCTTTCACCAACTTTAATATTTGCTTTAGTATTTTCTTTACATTTTCCCCAACACAGCCTCTTTAGCTATATTTTCCACCATATATTCTGCCCTAAAATGACCATCATATATTCTGCTATTAAATGATCTTTCAACTTGAAACTTTTCCCCCTTCTTGATATGGTTATGCTTTATTACTGAAATACATCAAATTTGGTTTTGATTTATTTTAGATCTATAAAAAGTTTAACATTTTTTACGTTCAAAAAATTTTTAATAATACCTTTAATGCCAGCACTAAATAAGAAATATCATTTTGTGCTATTTCTACATAAATAAACTGCGTATTACATTATTAAAAGATAAAGTTTAAAACCATTGAAATTTACCTTATAAATACTGACTGCACAGGAACAATTTAAAGTACTTTCTTAAAATTCCTAATTATATGATAATCCATACGCTCTATGGATCCTGCAATTTCTTTTATAATCACTTTATTTGTAATTGTTTTTAGCTTAGCATATTTTAAAGACTCAGAACGATATATATATCAATGGAGAGGTAGATAGATATATCTCTAACACCATCCACAGATTGGGGTACAGAAATATAATGAGACCACAAAACTATATATTTTGGTAGCATTAAGTTAATTTAATTAAAATCTTGGCATGAGGAATTCAAAGAGCCTTTGTATTATGGAAAATCCCCTCACAAAATAAATAATTATGTTTATAAACAGCAGAACCACTTTGCAAAGAACCATTGTCCTGAAACAACATAGCCACAATGCAAGGTGACAATCTTGCCTAGTTTTTTCGACTCAGGAACTCTTAAAATTTTAAAATGAGGTCATGGAAGCTTCCAAAGTTTAAACACATGACATGTCAAAATTATGCCCTTTACTAAGCCTTGGACACAGTTTATAATCTGGAAAGCTTTCGTGCTCTCAGATATTTCAGTGTGGCTTATTAGCAAGCTGTAGCTACCATGCTTTCTACCCTGCCCAATAACAATTATGAGACAGGTCTATTTTGTGATCAGATTTGTTCAGTCAGACCTGTGGCATGAGCAAGTACAAAATTGACCCAGGAATTGCTAAAACAGATCTACCAATCTATTAAATGGAATGTACTGACCCCTGAGAAAATAGATACACATTGTTTTAGGGAGAAAAAAAAATCCTATTTATAGATACTCAAGATAACATTATTTTTCACAAAGCAGATTACCTTAAGACTCAAGGTTAAAAGCTAACATTTCATGACCTGAGGTCTTTCTCTTAACTTTTCCTATGTAGTTTATGGGAGAGTAAACTATTTAAACTGATGTCACATTTGAGGTCGGAGAAAGGAGTCTAATACTTATTGAGTGCCAACTGTGCTTACGCCAAGATTTGTGCTGAATGCTCTTGATCCTGCAAAATCCCTGATGAATAGGCTTTCTTTTTCTTAGTTTACAAATGGGAAACATAACCATAAAGAGGTCATGAGGATGTACAGAACTGGCAGAGCTGCCATTTGAAACCGATTGTTAAACCCAAGTTCCTACCATACATCATGCTGACCTCACTGAGCCCAGAGAATGGCCGAAAGGCTGCTACGTGAGGAAAAATAATCCAGCTATTTGTTTCCTGAGCCTTTTGAATACATAGCTAATTGGTTTGCACCCTTACAGTCTACATCTCAGAAAGAGTTTAGTGTTATAATTAAGAGCACAGGTTGAAGAACCAGACTGCCTGGTCTCTAATCCCAGCTCCGTCATTTACTAGCTGTTCCCTGGTATAGCTGACTAGTTCTTTCTTTCCCTCTGTTTCCACATCTGTAAAATGGAGATAATAGTGGTGTGTAACTCATAGGGTTATTTTTGAACATTACTGAGTAAAAGTATGGACAAATATGCTAATAACTGTGACTGGCATATAATAAACCCTGGCTTAGTGCTTTGTATTATTGTTTTAAATTAGGTGGACTAATGCTACTATCAAATTGCATTTTCTAGGGGAGCTCTGGTGGACAATATTTTTTCATACAGCATGATCTATGTTTTCCCAATTAATTATAACATTACATCATTTTTGTATAGCATTTTATAGTTTTCAAAGAACTGCTTTCATCTGGAGCCTTATTTTTCTCATCTGCCAAATGACTTTCATTAATGAAGCCTATCTCATGAAGTTGTTGAAGGGATAAAATGAGATGGTGTCTCTAAAGTCCTTAGTACAGTATCTGACACTTTGTTCAATCACCTTGGGAAGTCACCAGGTCAAATATTAATAAACTCATTTTGTATTTGTATTATATGACTTTTCAAAGTCACATAATGGGTTGGTACATTTTAGCACATAGTAGAGTACCTGACAGAATGCTCATTAATAAAGACATAAATCACCATTAGAACATAAGTTCATTAATAAGAGACTCAGTAAGCTCTGTTTTTTTGAGACTTGGGAAATTTGTTTTTGTTGACTTTAAGTAGGTGTTTTAAATTTTACTGAACAAATTGGACATTTTTGCATTCCCTCCTCTTTAAACTATCTAGAGAAGGCTGGTTGTTACCACCTGTTTCTACCATCTAGTTTCATATACTGTTTTGGTTTTATATATGTAATAGTTACTTCCTTTAGTGAATGTGATCAAAAGTCAACATAATGTTGAAACTACTATATTAACTACTCAGAAATGCAGAACGGCCACCTGACAAGTATATTTAAAAAGCAATGTTTTATAATGGAAAGTGTGATAGCTTTGGAATTACACAGACTTGTGTATCAGTCTTGATTCTACTCCAGAACACACAGAGAGAGAGAGAGGGAGAGAGACAGAGACAGAGACAGAGACAAAGAAAAAGAGAGAGAGAGAATGAGAATGGATTTATGCATTAAGTAATATTTTTGAGTGTTCTAAACTTCAGGATAGAGATTGATGACAAATGGTTTTTGAGATTGAATACAGCAAGACACTTTTTAAAAACTACAATCTTGATTTCATCTTGACTTGAAAATATTTCACTTAAAAATGTTATGTTGTACCACATCAAAACAATTACAAAAGATCTTGCTTGGACAGAAAACCATATTTATCACCACTGCTGATTGCTCAAGCCTTCCTTTCATTGGTTTCCTTCCTATCTAATAAAAAATGAACTTCTATTGATAACCATTTCATACTAGAGGTTTTTAGATACACATTTATTACTGTAGGTATGTTTATTGACAACACAAACTAAAGGAGTCCCTTGAACACTCTTTAGTGTATTGCCCTGATTTATTTTCATCATTGCACATCTCAGAACCTGGTATTGCTTTTTTAATATATTTGTTTATTTAGAAATGCCATGAGAACAGGGACCTGATATATATTTCCACTGAACTTGCCTCGGAAGTTAGATTTGTATTTGGAAGACGGTAGCACTCAATATATAGTTGATGAACCAATGAATGAAAAACTATCCCTGGGTAATATTCTCTTGGACATTTGTATTTTAAGATGTTTTTTAAAATTTAAATTTATTTTAAATTTATAATGCAATTTATTTCAACAATTCTGCATGGTCAGGATTTGCATGGGATATACCATAAGAGATACTTAGAAAAAATACGTAGAGATTTAAAAAAAATACACTCATTTAGCTGCAGGTGACTGTTAAACAGAGGCAACTTTTAAATATATTTTTATACACTTATGGCAGGAATTGATTAGTAAACACTTATTTACCTTTTATTTTTTGAGTCATTTAATAGAATGGAAACGATGAAGTTTTGAAAGATCTTATGTTCAAATTTCACTTTATTATAGCTGTGGAACTTGTGCCAATTATTTGCTCATTGACGTCTCAGTCTTGCCACCTATAAAATGGGAATACCACTTATTTCCAGGCTTGTAAATAATCAATAAGATAAAAAATAATATGCATAGCATACAGGGGGTGCCATGCAAATATTTGTTAGGTATTATTGAAAAAAAAGAGTTGGATATGTCCCTAGAAAGCTGGACATTTCAAAATGGGTCTGTCCTTAGTGTCACCTCATGAGCAGTACGTGAGGGAGAAACAAGTGCAACTTATGATTTCCGCTCTCAAGCATAGGCAAAGGAAATATATATTGAAATTTCATCCATAGTGAAACAGTAAAAATAAAAAATGTATGGTACTTTGCGAATAGGAGATGTAGACAAATGATTTTGAATTTCAGGCAGTGGGATGGAGGGAGAATATAAATCAGTTCTCCCTTAACATTTGCAATATCAAATCCTAAAAACAGCTTTGCATTTCATCCAGGATAACTGCAGTGGGGTGTTTATTGGTGACTTGTGCATACTGCAGAAAATCATAAAAAACAGTTGCAAACTGATGGATTTTGTGACTGCTGCACAAGCACATTGGAGCCAAGTGGTGTTCTCCAGGGTTCATTTGAACTTAACAGTGTGCACATGGAACACAGCATCTATTAGGATGCAGGTTATGTGTGTCATTTAATGACTTCAGTGTGTCAACAGTTCTGCAGCCTCGGTCTGTCATCCAAATAGACCAAATGTCATTGCCAATAAAACTATCTCGGAAGCAAGTTTTCTGGCTTTTTCTGGTACATGCAGGACTTGAGCATGAGTAGGGTCCTTAATTAATGGAAAGTAAACTTTTGATCAGTAGTCAAAAGTTTCCTGATCAAGACTGACAAACTCCCAAAATATCTTCAGATATCCAGCTCATAAAAAAAGGAACAATGCATAAAGTTACACAACCCTCCTACAAGTAGAAAAGGAAGTGCCTTTTATCTGATTGCCTCTGGGAAGAGGCCTTTTACTATGCCCCCGCCCCCTCCTGATTAGTTCAGAAGTATTGCTAGAGGGCATTTTGAAGAATGAGCAATGTTGTCAGTTGTGAGTAGTTCCCCTCTCTGAGATAAGAATTCCTAGGTTACCTAAAATGATCTCTGGAAATGTCAGAGTAGAATTTCATATATTTTCTCATTCACAAGGGGACTTACAATCAAATGTACAAGCAAAAAAGACCGACATGCTTATTATAAAGCTGAAAAGACTTGAATATTATTTTTCTTCATCATTTCTCTGTTTACCATGTTGTGCAGTCAGCTTTTTTAGAGGATTTTTTTCATCATCTGTGTCTGCAGGAACATTCAAAGCAAGACTTTAAATCAGTATTTTAAAACTCAACTTCTGACAGGCTACAGTTTTGCCTGATATTGTTTCCGCCCTCCCTTCCCCAGCACCTCTCACTTTAAGCCTCTCTCAATCTCTCTCTCCCCCCCCCCTCCTCTCTCCCTCTCTCCCTCTCCTCTGTTTTCGTCTCTTACTCTCTCTGTTCTTATTTATTTATTTTTACAAGCTTGTCATTTGCAATATCCAGTGTGATATGTAATGTTAGCTTAACTGAGGTGTCTGAATTGTTAAACTTTGGTCAAATAAAACAGAACAACAATAAAAAAACTCATCCTACTCATCCTTTAGTTGAGGTGTAAATTGTGTCCATTGTCATTAATGTAACACTAAGCCTTTAGTCCAAATGAGGAACTGCTACCTTGGAAGTCTTCTAACTGTGCTAATTAAGTACTGAACGACTTTCTTTTTTATGGAGAGTGAGTTTAGAAAGACCAACATTCAAATCCCAATTCCTTCATTTACCAGCCATGTCACCTTGAAACATTTGCTTAGCCTTTTAAAGTTATATCAACTTATACCTTCTAGAAAAGCAAGAAAACTTCAACTATCAAAACTGAAAAATTGGTTAAGTATCCTTGCATTAGGCTCATGTAGCACCCTGTACTTTTTTTATCCTTATTAGTTATCATTTGTCACATAGCATTGTAATGGGCCGTGAAAACTTATGTAATTGAGGTGGCGATATAAGACCTAAGATGGCGGAATGGAAAATTTTAAAGCCCCTCCAGCAAGGTAGGCTGTAATCCCCTTTCTTCCAAGGGCCGGAATTCTCCACCCAGCCCCCAGACATCCTTTTGGCTTGCTCAAAGGTCAGACCATAATCAGGCCATATGGTTAGCCAATAATGAACTGCTACCTGTCCCGCGCTGGCGAAGTTAGCCCGCCATAAAACTAATATAGGGAACCCCATGCTGAGGATCGGGGCTCTTGTTCTCGCTGCTGTGTCAGTGAAGGCTTGAGCCCGGATTCAAATTCGTAATAAAATTTTATTTTTGATTCTAATTCGGCTCTGAGGTCATCTTGTCCGGGTGCGCTCTGTAACAGCATTGAGATTTTTGACCTGTCTTGTGCTATTAGGCTGTAAACATCATTAGGGAAGAGATTACCTCTTGCCTACAGCAAGTTCCTTTGTCTATAAGAATGCTAAATAAACTTTTGTACAATAAAAAATGAAAGGAAGTAGTGGTTATGATACTTCAGTTCAGCAAAGACTGTGAAGGAACATGGTCATTCCGTGAATCGATTGCATTATATAAATCTGAAGAATGTTAAGCTACTTTTATAATGTATTTAAAACATTCAAATGTTTGCGGTATCTCTTTGAGAAAAGTTTATGGAAGTCACTTTCTTACACAGAGTTCAAATCAGCAGAAAAGAATGTTCTTTTTTTGTCAAAATGTGGTAAGAAATCAACTAAGACATTTTATTCTCAAGACAGTGTTGAATGTGTCTGAAACATTTGAGGGAAAAAAAGTTTCAAACAGTGGTCATGTATGTCCTGTGTACATACTATAATTGGTTCATGTAATCATCTTTCTACGTGTCCTTTATTTTATGTCTAACCTAAGAACCTTGATCACTTTTTTTCATTCCTTACAGCGGGTGCTGTATTTGAGATAATCAACTTGCTGTTTAATCTGCAACTCTGTTTACTTGACAGTATTTTGAACATTGAATCACAAAGATAACTAATTATATATTATAGGAATATGTACACATATTCTTGGTTAATATAATAAAATGTTTATAAAAATAAGATGTTTATAAAGAGCCAGCTCCAAATTAAGGTGAATTAGGAGAAATGAGAAGGACTTACAGCGGGTTTAGATTTTGTGAGTAATGTATCTTCTAGCTAACAGAGGAAAAAAGTAATATATATTATAAATATACCTTAGATAATATTTAAAAGAAAAAATGTAATTAATATTTATTATTATATTTTAATGCTACCAATTGAACTCATATCATATATTTAGATAGATGACTAAAAATAGAATGGAACAAATATAAAGTGATGTAATGAAAAGAATACTAAGTTAGACATCTCATCATCTCAACTTATAGGATTTAAAGATTTAGAAAAAAGCATTGCCAGTTCCTAAAGGTCATATAGTATATTTTAGAATTTATAAAGTTAATCTACAATGATGCCAACTATTTTTCTTTTCTAACTAGTTTTCAGATATTTGGTTGTTTAAAAATATATTTTAGCTCAAATGAAATCAGGACTTTCAAAAACAATTTTAAAAACAACAATCAGCCAGAGCAACATGACTGTCCTCAAACAAGAAGAAGAAAAAGGGGAATTTGCTGGAGCCAGGCGGCTAAGAGTGAACAATTCCCGAGAGAGGGAGTGAGGATTAAGAAAAAAGAGAGAGAGCGAGAGAGAGAGAGAGAGAGAGAGAGAGAGAGAGAGAGAGAGAGCGAGAGAGAGAGAGACAAAGAGATAGAGTCAGAAGGGCTAACAGTGAATACTGCACCCCGAGTTTATTAAGCACAGCATATTTATACCCTAGGATGTGCATGAGAAGCAACACCCATGGATATGCAAACAATTTCAGTAACAAGCTTATCCATTAAGCCCATCTTCCTCTTTCAGTAAGGAGCCCACCTGCCCCGCAAACTTCTAGCTAGCTGGCAACTTTAACCCTGTCTGTAGGGCATTCAGCAAGAATGGCTCCCAACAGGAATTTATGTTTCATGGGGACAGAGTTTCTGTTTGAGAGGATGAAAAGTTCTGGAGATGAATGATGATGACGATTGTAGCACAGTATGAATGTACTTAGTGCCACAGGACTGTACACATACACAGGACTAAAATGGTACATTTTATGTTGTGTATATTTTACCACAATAATAAAAAAAAATGAACCTGCTCATGGATAGGTGATTGCTATAAGGAAGCTGTGCATACATATTCCTTCATGAGTTTATTTAGCTTAGATTTGAAGTGGTTCTTTTTATGGTAAAAAAAAAAATCAGTATAAGTTACTATTATCTTCTTTTGGCAAAACAATTTTTGTGTGTAAGAGTCTATTTTAGACAAAAAAATTGATGCGCTGCAGTTTCCAGAGGGAATAGAAGTCATATTCCTTTTCCATTTCTCTTGCACAATGAATATACTTTTTGTTTTCATTTCATTTTCCTTTTACTCCTTCCCTTTATGTGCATGGTGAGAAAGAAAGCCATGGGCTTAAGCTGACTTTTGAAGACACACATAATGGAATAGAGCAATCAGAGAAGCAGCTCCATGCTCAGAGCTTAGACAAGGCCTGGGTTGTAAGACTTACTTACTCGGTCATTTGCTGGCCCCATCGCTGCGTCTTCCAAAGTCTCAGGGTTTTGTTTTGGTTTGGTTTGGTTTTTTTGACTATTATTATTTATGCCTACAGCACCTTGTCTTCCTAGGTGGTCTCCCATCCAAGTACTAACCAGGTCCGACCCTACTTAGCCTCCAAAATCAGACATTGGGCTTGTTCAGGGTGGCATGGCCGCAGACCATGGACTGTGGCTCCACTAGGGCGTGAACCCAGAACCTTCTGCATATAAATGCAGACGTGCTAACCGCTACACTATGGAACTACGTCCCCAAAGTCTCAGTTTTTCCAACATAAAATGGGGGAAAATGGCACATTCTCTATTTGTTATACAAATGAGTTAATGCACATAAATAAATTTTATAAACTGTAAACTGTTCTAGAATTTAAAGGCATTATTTCTATTGCTTTTACTATTAATGGTTTGTTTCCCTGATGATTTCTGTGGTATAGAATGAATGAGAAATATGGGAGTGATGAGCCCTTCTATTTGGACGATATGCCAGGTTATGTCAGACTGGGTAAATGAAAGCAGAGAAGCTGTACAACTTGGCTCTTTGATTTCTCTGTGGCTTCCTTATCTCAATTTCTGCCCTGAGCAAGCAGCCCTCTCACTAACCCTTGAATACAGATTAGAATATAATCAGAAGACATAGGGTTTTTTTTCATTTTTTTGAATTATATGTACCTATGGGTTAAATTCATTTGAATAGAAAAAAATAACTGCAAATGATTATAGAATTAAGAAAGCTAAACTTTTTTTGAGAAATCATGAGAAACTGGAATGTTGTATAAGAATTCTTTCTTCTAAATAGTTGCTTTTGTAATGATTCCAAGGGTGGTATGTAACATGTTACTGACCCACTTTTAAAAATGTCTGTGAAACATGCTATAATACAAGAACATGTACTGTGGATAATTACGATGCGATTTTATTTTTAAAGGTAAAGAATACAGTTGTGTGTGTGTGTGTGTGTGTGTGTGTGTGTGTGTGTGTGTGTGTGTGTGCGTGTGCGCGCTTGCTTAGAAATGGAGACAGGGACAGGGTTTCTTCTTCCTTTAGAA
This sequence comes from Macroglossus sobrinus, assembly GCA_004027375.1. Lineage (NCBI taxonomy): Eukaryota > Metazoa > Chordata > Mammalia > Chiroptera > Pteropodidae > Macroglossus > Macroglossus sobrinus. The sequence continues at coordinate 290,230 of PVKZ01001456.1, read as the reverse complement.
TCTAGTAAAGGTTTATTTCCCCTTGAAAGAGATACTGTTTATTTTCTTACGATACCTTTTGTGAAGTATTGAGACACTTGAGTTGTGCCCTGTCATTCTGGCGGCTGAAGTACAAATGCTAATTTCTTGCCAGACTGCAGCATTGGGATTTGCATTCCAAATCAGACTGCAGACTCCCATTATAAATTGCTTAGCCCGTTGTTACTTACCTAGAATTTCTTCCTTCTCATTCCCCAGTAATGACCCTTGAAACAATTCTCTTTCAAGAGATTCTCATTTAAAATCAGCAGTTTTGGTGGACTAAAAGAACAATAAATTACAAAGACATCAATAGATTCTTTTATTCAATTTCAGTGTTTTTTTTCCCTTTTCTTGAAGAGTCTCATGGCACTGAAGAAAAATAATTACTTAAAACATATCTTTCAGGCTTAAAGGTGTATATTTATTATTTTGGAAATCATATACTTCTATATCTTTTTAAATCGGAAAGGTCTGGACTTGTAAATCCTCCTTTAGTAATAACCTTTTACAGATAAACTCTGAGGTAATATAATTGCATTCAATTTTGGCACTTTTAAATCAAATTAACTAGATACTTAGGAGAAAAAAGGAAAACGCATTTTTGCAAGGTATCTGACTGGGTGAGAAGCCACTGCTGCAGCATAAAGAAGCGACAGGAATCTGGGCTTTCCCACTCTGGTGGCGAAGGGGGGAATTATGGGGTGGTGGTCTGCTTCATCTTAGGAGGACACCCCTCCATCTGTTCACAGCCCAGCCTGTTTCCAATTTAAAATCAAGATTTCTGTACAAACCTCAATTTCTTTTTCCCCATTTTAAATGCAGAACAAGGCTTGCGAATCATAGGAGTCTCTGCTACTAGGACTCAGACCAGATTTCCCCCCAAAATTCTCAGGCTGTTGGCTTGAATACCTGCTTACAGTGGTGCACAATGGGCAGCTTTGAGAAGAAAAATTGATAATCTTCACGGAAGAGTAATTTGAATGAAATTACACTTGACAGCCTGTCTCCAAGCAAACAAGAGGCGCGAGGGAGCCTTAGCTAAGCTCTGAGGACTTGCTCAAGCCACTGCTGTTGGAGACTCCCAGGGAAAAAAAAATCACCAGTTTTTCCAGCTTCTAATTGAGCTTTTGATTAATTCCGTGTACCAGATTCTACTGAAGAAAGGTAGCCATGGAAGAGAATATGGAAGAGGGACAGACACAAAAAGGTACTGTGCTAAAAAGGGTTTATTTGTAGCCGAGTAATTATTTTGCAGTTTCCTTGTTTGCTTTAGACACTTGCCAGTAAGGCTAATGAATGTTTCTCTCTTGGAAGGCATTTTTTGTTTCTCCTTTCGCCTGTTCCCCACTTGCAGTAATGTCTCGCATGAATGTTCTCATTATTTGCAAATCCTTCAGATATAAATCGGGTGTTAGTGATGAGAACATCATGGTATTGCTGCGAACTACTTCTTAGACCAGTCTTCGTTAACCTTAATTTATTTCATGTTTTTACACTTGTCGAGCTGGGTCAAAGGATTCCTGGTGTGAGCCATAAAGGCAATATTTGGAGCTAGCCGTAGTTAAAAATCTGATGATGTAACCACTATCGATACCTTTGAATGGACATGATAGAACAAAGACTGAGAATACATTTATTACATTTTGGTTGGGGCACCTTTTAAAAAACCTTTTTCTGGGAGGAGAAGGGGCCATGGATGCAGTTTAGATTTGATATAGATAGAGCAAAGTTCATCAGTGTTCAGAGTGTGTACAGATGTTAAGGTTTTCCTTTCTGTAGAGTTGACCGTATGTAATCAACTTCTGAGTAATACACATCAAGGATATTTTCCGACGAATTTTAAGTCTGTGTAGGTATATCTGTCTGTATAAGTTAAAGTGAAAATGTCATTTTTGTAGGTGAAAAATGGCCAAATATTAGCAATTTCAAATGATTCAAACGCTATAATTTGTGTGTGTGTGTGTCAAGTGGTGGCTTTGAAGGGAACTGTAGCTTTCACCCCAGAATCGGCAGCGTTGTCTCTCATGTCTGCTGTGAGGCTTATGTAATGTTACAGAAAACGCTCTTGTGTTCTTAGGATAAAACAGTAACATAGGTAATACTACATTAAGGTAATATTTAAGAGTAGTATTGAGAAGATTTAGCTACCAAATTTGATTTTAAATATATATAAATGCATCATTTCAGAAAACTATATTTTACATGATAAAATAGGTAGTTTGGAAGCATGGTTTAGTTTTTGTTATTATTTTGAGCCATTTGGCTTTGCTTAGTCTCCTAATACACACACACACACACACTCACACACACACATATAATCAAAGAGCATTAAATATCTAAAGGTTTTATATGAGCAATAGAAGGAGGTAATAAATAAGCCAATGTCTAAATTGGTCATTAGCCCACTTGTTAATGATAACCTGTAATAGAAACTCAATAATCTACAGAAATATCATGTGATCTATTTTCAAAGTAAAAAAAAAAAAAAAAACAGACTCAACTACCTTTATTATGTGAACAAATAGCTTAAGTGTTCATCTATGATTGAAATGACAAATTTTTATGGTAATTTTCATCATTAAAAGATGCCTCAGCTGAATGTTTTGCTTTGGGTATTAAAAAACCTCATATATATATATATATATATATATATATATATATATATATATATAGCATTTAATGAGACTGCTTCTTGGCTAGTCAACCTGTTTAAGAAAAAAAAGTGATCATTTTAAATAGAGAAATGATATTTATTACACTAAATAAAACCTTTGAGATAAATCATGGATTGTGGTAACAGGTTGAATATGTCTGCTCAAGAACCTTAGTAGATGCAAGAATGAAGGAAAATGATGTAATTAGTTGTGATGGTTTTTTCCCAGATAACATTGAAAATCATGAGGGTAGGGGCAGTATTTGTGTGATGGAGAAGATCCTGTTGCAGTGGGTTCTTTTTGTCATCGAGATGTAAATACTTAAATCAGGAACAGAAGTAGAAAATAATATTTTGAAAATTAAAAGTTGTTTAATGGTTCATAAATATATAAAATATTTAGCTAAAGTATCTATGATCAAGCTCTTTTTTTTTTTAATTGAGAAAAAGACATTATAATTTTCTTCATTCCTGGCCTTCTATTCCTCTCAACTATGTAGGTGACATTTTTTTCTATATAAGTTTGTTGTTAGAAAGTTGTATTTGAATACAAATGCTCTTTCTACATGTTTAGGGGTTGAGGAACAATGCAATTTATCGGATTGAAGTTGGAGGAGCTACTTGACAAGCAGATAAAATCATTAGAGGTTTTTCAAGAGTTTAGGTGGACAGATTTAATAATTCATTTACTTTAAAGGAAAGCAGCACTTTGCATTAGCTCTTATCCTGTTTTTCTTATATTGCATAGGATTTTCTTAAATGATAATTCAGATATCACAGAATTTTCTTCCATTTTAAAGATGCTTTCCTGGTCCTTTATACAATTTAAACCTATTCTTCCTTGTTACAAATTAGAGGAATTTAAATTCATGTTGATATTTACCCACGTCACCATTCAAATTCAACCAGAACATAAAATGGAAGCTAGTGGTTTTATAAACATATTTGAAAAAAAATAATGTGCTTAAGAACTTCAAAAGATCGTTTATAAGAAATAGGTCTTTCTTAATGAGATCTCCCTTCTCTAAAAGCCAGTTGAAAGCAGTCCTAACGCTTACCTTAATTCAACTATATGTGTTCATCCTGGTAGAGAGAATAATTTAAAAGTGTGAGTGACGTCCTCTCCAATCTGCTCAATGAGTCCACGCCTCAGTCTGACACTGAAATGGGGTCATCGACCTGTTTCTCCATTCATTTTTGCCACACTCCCCACAGGTGATGATCTCATTGTGCTGAATGGCAGTCTCGTGCTTTAAGAAACATGCATTTCTGGTAACATATGTTCTTTAAATGAAAGCCAATTACTTTATCTTATTTTTGACCAAAGCAACAGTGTTCTGATATTAGAGGGGAGAAAAAAAGAAAAGAGGCTGTCTTGAGCTGGGCTTTTACATCCAGCTATCATAAACCTAGCATCGCTGTCTTCAACAATTGAGATGTATGTTCACCAAATCATGACAAGGACTTCAGTTACTATAGAGGGGTTCAGCTAAGTGCATGAAGAGATTTTTACAAAAATGGATGACCATTACTTTGTAGAAACTTCAGTGAATACATTACTGAATTAGGAGGCAGTCATAGAGGAAGGCTGATGAATCAGTGATTAGAAGATGTGGTAAAATCATATAAAAGGAAAATAACAATGCACAGAAAGAGTTAGCAAGTCAGAATCTTCATAAATTGCCCAAACTGTTCCAAACAAAAACCTGATTGACTTAATTTCTGAACATGAAAATCATATGAAATAAGCCTCAAAATTACATGTTATATACAGAGATGTTTGATCATCTCAAAAGATAACAGCCATGGTGTTATTCATCATGTTTTTCTGGTATCATTAGCAACATACAAATCTATGCTGTCAACCTCTTAAGATGAACAGAGTCAACCACTGACTTCCTCTCCCACACCAAAGCCTGGTCTCTCATTCTCCAAGAGAAGCGATCTTTGGTGACTCTCCAGGGATTGGGTCACTAGAGGAAGTGGAAGATCAAATTTGGTGTGAACAGAGCCCAGCTTCATTATTTCAACATCCATCATATGGCCAATGTTTCATAGTCATCATTCATCCTTAGCTCAGTACCACTAACATATGTATCATGTCAGCATATCCTTAACTTATCAAAATCAGCAAGAATATCTAGAGGAAAAGGACATTCAATCTTAATGTTTCTCTATCGCATAACTGATAATATGGTATACTTATATTTGAATGTCTGCTTATAATTATGTACTTTACATTTTACATTATACATTTATATAATGTCCTTTCCTCTTATACACACATATCACTATAAAGGAATCTATTTACAAAAGCATATATTTCATATTTATGGGCTGACAAAGTCTTTTCAAATTTTTTTTTTTTTGATTAGGGTTATTCTTGCCTTGAAAGATGACATTGGAGCCTAGCTCTTCCGTGGACAGACATCATCCCTGAAGAAGACACAATACTATAATAAATTAAAAGGGAGGTAGCATTGGCTCTATGACGCTAGATGATATTGGTCAACCTAAATTGCCTAGTGATTTCAGTGCCAGACAGTGCCCTAAGGACTTTACATAAATTAACTCATTGACTTTTCACAATAACCTTAAGTGGTACTAATACTGAGGAAACTAAAAATCAAATAGGTTAATTAACTTGACCAAAGTCACGTGGTAGCAAGCAGTAGGGCTAGGATTCCACAAGGTCAGACTGAGGTCAGGATCTGACTTTTAACCACACCCTGCACTGCACTGCATGTCAATAATGGGTTGCCTGCCACACCCCCTTCTAAGTGGCTCTGCTTCAACCACACACTTCTACTGCACTAATCAGCCACGCTCTGTAATTTATGGCTGTACTCTTTATCATCAACTCTGGCTTTTTTGGCCAGATGTGGACAATGTTATCAAGGATAGCCAATCCCTAGGTAGCTCTATGAGATTTCTCTCTTGAAAATTAGAAAAGGTGATTCTTAATGTGCCTTCAGGGTCTCCTTATCCCTCCATATATTTTTATAGTGACTGTGCTATCCATCCCCCAGCCAACCTGAGTGACTCTCTGTTCTTTGCAATCAAAAGACCTCTAAATGTCCAGATTCTTTTAGGAATCTTATGTAAAAAGGCTTAATGTTAAGAACTTTGCCCCAAGTTTAAATGGGCTAAGTGGCAAACGTATATTAATCGACTTGGCACTACTCTTTAACACATTCTAGGTGATTCCAAATTTGAATAATTGGTTCACATTAAAGCCATGACCTACAAGTAAGTATTGGTAATGAAATATTTTGAGAACCATTGCAAAGAAATTAAAGAACCAGAATGAGTTAAAGTGTCTACTTCATTAACAGAATTAGAATCTTTAATAGTACGCTATTGAAATTCATAGACCAGTGGCTAGCAAAATGACAACATTGAAAACCTTGGAACAATCATTAAAATGGAAGAATTAATTAGCCTCCTTATGTTTTTTGGAGGTTAGCTTCTTGCAGATTCATGAAAAAGGGAAATTGTCTTGTTTGTCCAGCTCCAAGTGGACACATTTTATCTCAACAGTTATTGTTAGGTACCATCTCAGCATTTGCATAACAAAACTAGAAGAAACATAGAGATTAGGTTTTATAAAGCGTTTAGGAGAAATCAGTCTCACAATTTGACAGCTGTGTTTTTACTAGCATTTAATGCTGGAGTTAAGTAATTAACTTTATGTTGTTATCCAATGTAGTTCTAAAGCACCTGTCGATGAGAAAAATTAGGTGTATTTTTCATAAAATTTAAAAGAAATTCCCAGAACTTCTACATTGCTCAGGTTATTATGACTTCTCTGGTTTAGATATAATGTTTTAGAATTTTGTCTTTTTATATTTTCAATGGATCAGTTGCTAATTATTTTTTTTTTTATAACTTTGGTCTTATTTATATCAGAGATCCAAAATGCTCAATAACACATGTTCAACCATCTTGTTAGGATAAAGGATATATGTGGATTTTTTCTACAGTATCATTAAAATGAATGTATTTAATTTTTAGATTGAAAGTGTCTGATTTATAGTTGCTTCATTAATTCCTTGTATTGAAACTTAAACATTTAAGGAGACTAAGAAGTTCAGTGTAGTAGATTGAGATATCGATACAGAATGTACTTAGAGTGTGGAATTCAGAATGGTTTTTAGAAGTTAATTATTATTTAATTAATCCAAAAGGCAAGGTGCATATAGGATTCATAGAATGCAGAAAACAACATCTAGTTTGTATATGTTGGCCTCTATTATCCTCTACATGTATCAACACCCTCCCCCCACACAAAATTTTTGACAATTTTCTTCTTCATACATTGAAAGCAGACTGCCTGGCTTAGTTTCAAAATCCTTTTGGATAGCATCCATACTAACAGGTGGCACAGCTGTGGATTAGCTGACATTATAAAAATAATTCATGTTTTCCCATGTGTTCTCTATTCAAGTTGTGACTATTGTCTTGCATGCTCTTAATCTGAAAGAAACTTCCTTCTTTGTCTATGAAAACAAAGGGGAAGAAAAACAGAAGATAACTGATTTGTTTCTCTGAAATTGTGAGTGAGAAATTTAACTTTGGTCACAGATGAAAGTCAGTAGCTTATTGGAGTCTGTTTATAGAGTTCACTGGGGAATTATGTTACAACGTGAGAAAATCTGAGATCAGAGGAAAAAGGAAGGATGGCTGTTGACTATTAAATGATGTGTGTTCCTAAAGTATTAAGATATAGCAACACGATGGAACATTATTGCTATGTATAATTAGAATTATTTTCAAAGGAAAGAAAGACATTTGGCACATTCTTTAAATGGCTTAATGTTTTTGGACTTAAATTTCTATATGTGAGAAATGGTAATCTTTTAGTATATCTACCTCTACAAGAGAACAATTTGGTGGAATCTGTCCCTGAGAATGATGATAGGAACATAAAACATACTGTTCACATTTCCTCCTATTACGGAGCATGCATGCTTTTTTTCTTCTTCTTGAGTAAAAGTGAAGCAATTAAAATTTTTTATTAATTATCATTTTCCACTAATTAATTATAATTTTTATAATTAATTATAGAAATTGTAATGTTTTGGTGCATACTTTCTGTCTTGTTTTAATGCAATTTATTTTCCCCATTAGAAGGGTTCTTTCAATGATGAATTAGCATTTCTTTCTTAATAAAATGTGGAAGAAAAAAGTTATAACTGGTTATATTCTTTTATTGTTATTTGATGAGAAAAAGTTCTAGTTAATAATTCAAATGAGAAATAGTAGTTGGTTAAATCTCTTTCCCCAAAAACTTAGCCATTTCTTTTAAGATTCTGAGATACCTTTCCATACCACTTTTCTTGTATTAGTGAATGTCTGTTTTTCATTTTTAATGGTCTATACCATATTGATTTTGCACTTCGATTTAGTGATTGCATTTCTGAAACATAGCTAACTGCCTGTACTAACATGACTTGTTTTTATAGAAAAATAGTAAATATAGCTAATATTTAATAATCTGGGCACTGTCCTACACATTTCATATTGAGTAGTGTGAATATATGTTAATATTCATGAATAAATATTGATTATAGTTTTTTTAATCAATTTCGAATGTTCTTTAACTTTATGGACACACTATTTAGTTCAATGGCTATTTAGTTTAAATTTGACTCTAAAGGGAACTAGAAGAAAACCTCACACACATTATCTGGAGAACAAAGAGGATTTTAACTTAATGAAATGAGATAGTCTTCATTTCAGTTCTGAGAAAAAAAATGTGTCTAGTTAGAAATCATTTTTTTCCCATAATAATAACATTCGAATTCAAATTTTGAAGTTCTATACCTCAAAATTTATTTTTCAGTAGTGGTAAAGAATTATATTGATTTTTGACAAAATACCTTTAAATATTTTGCAATTAGAAATAATTTTTTAAATATAGGTTTGAACATAGTGTGAGTAATGGAACTCCTAAATATGACATGAATATGGGTTGTCCATTAAAACCAGCCTTAAACTTTGAAGAGTTTTGACTATCTGAAATAGTGCCCATATATTACCAAACCCAGATTTATTTAATGGTTTGTTATACTTCAGAGATTTTATGATAGTTTTAAATTAAATGTTTTAAAATCTCATTCTTTTACAGTAAAAGATCACCTTGAATGCTATTCATAGAATAATTGAACTTAAGATACTTAAATCTCTTTGCTCAACCACCCACAAAAGAAAGTTGTAATTAAGTCTTAAGATCTAGAATTCAGAAACCATACACTCAAATGTTCTGCATAAACCTTAAATGTGTAGGAAAGCCAGCAGTTTTTTGTAGTCAGCTGTCATACTGAGTGGCCAGTTAACTTGTGGGTTCCCAGATCAAATAATTTGCTACACGCTGGCTCTTTCCCTACACCTTAACTCACTTTCTGTATAACTTAATCTGCATTATTCAATTTTAGTTTTTCTCAAAATCCATTTTTTAAAATTAGTGTTCTGTATCATTATCTTTGAGTTTGGTAGATTTAATGTATTAGCTGAAATAGTGAGTAGGTGAAAGGGCTTATTATAATATCTGCAACATAGTAGGGGTTTAGAAAATTCTGATTTCTTCTCATGTCCCCTCTCCACTCATCGTAACACATTGTGACATTTTAAAAAATAAGCAAATTTCTTTGAAGCAGAGAGTCAGAATTAAAAATTAAAGAATGCTAAGGAGTTAATCACTCTTTTGAATTGTTGTAACAGTTATTTATAAAATATTTGTTTAGCACTTAATAAATAGCACTTCTTATTGTTTAGTTTTTAATGTTTATGTTATGCCCTATCTCCCTTTTCAAAGTATAAGTCTCACAACTATGGATTTTATCTTTAGTTCTTGAACCCAACCTGCAAAGTGCTGTGAGTACAGTCCTATTCATATCTGGTGATGATGATGATGATGATGATGGAGGGAAAGAAAGAGGAGAATGAAAAGGAAGAGGAAAAAGATGAGGTCCACCATACAGGCTAAAGGACTGATGGAAAACCTTTTTTTTAATAAAGGTGGATCTTACAGAGCAGCTAAGCCTAGCTTTGAAAAATGATGCCCTTACTCCTTTTACTCCATTAGATTTGAATTTAAAATATATATATTTTTTATTTTTTGACCTGAAATACATTCAATTGTTTGATAGCAACGTTCATGAAAATGTTACTGTTGGGGTGCACTGAATTCTGGCATTGCCCCAGCGGCATGGATGGGGGTTAACAATGCAGAAATGCAATTTGAATTTTTCCTCGGTTGTGCCCCACCATAGCAGCAAAGAATTACAGGTCAGCAAGATTTAGAAGAAGTAAAATTTATTGAAAGTACAGTTTAGAAAGAGATAGGCCACACGAAGGAAGGCTGTAGACCTGTGGAATTTAGGAAGTGAAAAGATAAAAGATAGAGTACTCCAGGAGAGGAGTAGATTCTCAGCAAAGACGACTGAAACTACACAGGTTACCATGCAGGGATGGTCTGTATTATATTAGGGCCTCATGGATGGTTATGAAGGCGTTCCTAAGTGATTGACAAGTGAGGTCATTTTGACTGACACTTAGCTGCTATATAACACTGGACCTAGTGCACATGTGCTTACCCATAATTCTACTAACAATGGAATATTCCTTGGGCAGTTTCTGGCTATCTCTGGGCTGGGCTTCCATTTCTTTGTTCCCTTGTCATGTCTAACTACCTACCTAACAATAATCAATAGATTCTTGTTTTTATTATTAAAGTTCCCACATAATTTTCATATTACAATTTTAACAATTGAGTGAAATACATTAGACTGTCAGGTTTAGTAGATGGTTACTGAAACTTGGGAAGTTACGTCTTATAACATTTTATAAGATGCTGATAAAGAAAATGTAGCACAGTGGTTTATAAATTTGCTGACACTAGGCTCACTGTGTTTATTAGTAAGTGTTCAAAGAAAACAAAATTGCAGAAGAAATAATAGTTTAAAATTATTGAGGATAATTTAATGAGACAAGGCCATTCAGAGGCTACGTCTAGTTGTGTTACCTGCTTTGTGTTACCTGCGTCTAGTCATGGCTGTGTTGTGTGAGTCACGAAAGATTTGTGTGGAGGTCCTACATTTAGATAAGAAAGAGCAGGCAAAGAGTATCAAATAGAAGCGATTTTATTAAGTAAAGCAAACAAAGTAAAGCACACTTGGGAGAAAGTCCAAGCGGGCAGACTGATAGAAAATCGAGTGTGCTGAAAAGTTGAGGGTCTGATTTACATGAGCCATAAGGTTTCTTTGTTCTTCCATCCCTCCTACCTTGAATGGCACAAATTCCTAGCTCCTCCCTCTGAACCTCTTACTCCTGGCCCGGGTATGCGCAGTGTGTGTTAAACCCCCTGCACCATGGGGATTTTGAGGGTAGGTGCATGCTCAGTTAACTAATTTTGCCCATACCACTTGAGCACTCAAGAGTAAGGTCATATAATGTTCATCTGCAGTTAACGGACCACAGGGGAGTGGGGGTCAGGAGCGTGAGCAAAGCGCCAGGCACCGCCAGGCACCCCCAGGCACTCCCAGGCACCCAGGTACCTTGACTGTCTATTTAGTTTGGATAAATGTTAATTACAATATCCTGTGTATTTTGCTGAGCGGGGCTTGAGGCCTCATCAAGTCTTTATTGTCCATCTCCCTCCGGCTCATATCTACCTATCTACCTACCCTGTCTTTCAGTTTTCATGATCATAAATTCAAAGAATAGCATGTCAATGAATAAGAAATTTCTTTTTACCTTCTTTTATGCTTTCAGTTTTCATAGTTTTATCAGTATATAGTCTTTAACAGTTGCCTGATATTGTGGTTGTAAACAAGGTACAGTCTGAAAACAGAGCATTTAAACTCTCGTCAGCGGTATTTGTAGAGTATTTGGTCTACACATCACCTTGCAGTTTGGTGTACTAATTTTTTGGTACAGTAAACATTAATTTATGCTTAGGGATAAACACGTGATACTATTATTTAGTAAGATTGAGAGTGAGTTTTTCCGAAACATCTAAAATAATATCATGTTTTTTATGCCAGTTATATGGCCCAGTCAAAGTATAATCTTGAGAAAAGATTTTATTTATTTATTTGTTATTTTTATACAGTGATTTATTGTAACACTAGATAAAAATGTAATCATCATAGAGATGGCAAACATTTGTTACTGACATTGATCTCTACAAGAGTGAAAGGAACTATTAATATATGACATGTATGGTTCTTTCATAGTGATGTTTGATACCAACATCAGCATATCCAGTGTGGCTACCATTTGTATATGAATATTAAAAATATTTTTACATGTTTCTGGTAAAGTCGGAAGGAAAGTTTGCATCACATTCACAGTTACATCATCATTACAATCTCTGGCCTCAACTCTAGTACTTTATTTTCTTTCAAATTGTGCAATAATGCAATGATGCAAAAGCAACACCATTATAACCTAATGGTACTGAAGTCTCTTCAAGCAGGTGGATTCCTCATGTCTCCGTCCCACCAAGCAATACATAATTTTAAAAATATTAAAAATACAAAGTATGTATTTTTTCATCTGATATGCTCTTTTAAAAAATATCAGATCCCCTGAGCATTTTATTCCATCTACATCAGATTCCGGGCACATCTCTTCTTATTTATTGACATAAGTACATTTCTCTTCAGCCTTTAGGTATTAAAAGATTTTTTTGTAATGTCTAATGGGTGATTTGTTACTTATTTTACTATATTATAGATGTATTAGGTTAAACTCTATCAAATTGCTAATATTAGACAATTTTGATCTACAAAATGGCACTTAATATATACTATAAATGTTACATTTTTGAAAAATTTTAACGTGTTCATTATTTTTATGTAGAAAATAGATAATATATGGCATGATTTTCACATTACATTTACATGAAGTATAATAAGTTTAAACATTCAATATCTTTGTGAGCTCATTAATTTGCTGAGTTATTTTTCCCTTTTAGCAAAAATTAGCAACATGTTTGGAGACTTTGTTGTTTAATACCTTCATGTATAATGACAACGCTAACATTGTTCTCATTTTTGAGGTTGTATGTCTTTGGCACTTTGTGTACTTGTTAAACATTACACTGAATTAGTGTCTGTGACTTTCTCTGCCTGTCTAAGGGTAAACAGCATGACTTTTCATCTAGAGAGTGGAATATCTGCTCTATTTTCCCCTGAATAAAATAATACTCTAAAAATCATTTTCCATACATGTGGCATGACTCAGTGGAATCTCATCTCCCACCAGCTGACAATGCCATTCTGTCATGAGTGGTTCTTTTCTATATCATCTAAGATAATTTTACAAACCTGCTTATGATCCTTGAGAGACAAATGATTACATAACATTTTAATATTGAATGGAACCCAGACATTAACTTGAATTGTTATTACCTCTGGTTACTTTGAAGGTTTATTGTGCAAGAAAGAGAGGCATTCGTTGAAAGGGTCCTACGATCTATGTTTTAGAAATATGATGGAGCAATAATTTAATCTTTAGAAAGGGCAGTCATGCAGGACAATGCTGGAGGTGAATTTTTAAATGTGGGTGTGAGAAAAAAAGTAGAAATGGATGAGAAAATTGGATGTATCTGATTTTGCTACAGGATGGGCTAAGTTGTTTCAGACCAGTTTTGGCCCAGAAGGTGAAGAGTCCCATTATAAGTTAGATGATTTCCACCCAGTGCAATTGATATGACACATTATGAAAAAAAAAAAGACTACATGTGGCTATAATACATTGATTAAACAGAGCAGTTTATTTCTCTAACCCAGATTTTGGTACATGTGTAATATGATTTTTTATATTTTGTCTATATTTTCAGTTACTTATGTTTTCATTTTGTAAAATCCAAATGAGATTCCTCTTTAATCACTGTGACAATGTTTAATCGTCTACCACAAATTACACAGTTATTGAAATTATTTAATGATTTCCTGACCACTTAGAAATCCATATAGTTTTTAAAATTGTACTTTCAGGATCATATTATTTGAAAGAAAAAAATTTTCAATTTTTTTAAAGTTTATTATCTAAAATCTATTTGACCTAAGAGACCATAACAAAGTTGAATGAAAAAAGAACTAAACCTGAAAATATATCTGAATTATATCTTTCTCAAAAGGGTTTTTCATTATGCTTTTTGAGTAAGAGTTTTTTTTTGTTTGTTTTTGAAAATAAGTTGTATTTTCAGAGTAACTATAAATAGAAGTCTTTGAACATGTCTATTCTACCTCAGCCCTCCCCCTCACTACAATATTTAAATTTGTACTTTGTATTTACAAATGTATCTCTGTGCCCTTTATGCTTTTATTTTGTTGCATTCACAACAGTCTTTATTATAAGTTGAGATTCCAAAACTCTTCAGTTGATTCTTTGGATTTGTGGAAACTTCTAGCAGTTTATAGAGTGAGAGAACAAGGACTATCAGCTTAGTAGTGTCTGTTGCTTTGGAAGAGGTCATTGAATGCTACTGCACAGAAAAGACAGTGATTCAGAGTCAGAAACTAAGGAAATGGATATATCTTTTGGCCAAAACAAAAATGATTTATGTTTCAGAAAGGGTTGATGCCTTTCTGAGTCCAGAGGAGAAAGCTGGCTGGGGCTCCCTGGATGCTGAAGAGAGAGAAATGTGGATTCTGCCTAAGACATCCTGGGGCAGGAACAAGACTAGTAAGGCTACTTAGAGGGCATGGATGGGAAAGAATAATGTTGTTTCCCATTTTACAAAATGAAAAAGAAAAAAGAATAAAAAGAAATATTGCTATGCATCAGGCTATTGAAATCTTTGAACCCTCTGCTCATAACTCGCCTCAGGGAAGAGTTTCCAATTTTCTTCATTTGCTTTTATGTGCAATACAGCTGAGGATTTGCCAGATAAAAATTGAATACCATTTTTGGAGTAGTATAAAAAAATGCATTTTTTATTTCCCTTGGTAAATTGCTTTCCCGAGGAAATCCACTGTTTTCTAAGGAGAAAATGTAGGCCACAAAGAAAGGAAAACTCCTTACATTTCAACTGTGTGCTACATTTCCTCTGATAAAGACAACTCAGTTGAAGAGGTTAAAGGAAATGACACATTTGAGAGGAAGGAAAAACCAAATTTATCTACCTGTGATTATCAATAAAAGATTAATAAGTTCTTCACACACACACACACACACAAATTTAAAAAGTTTTCATGTTGCTTGTCTATTTTGTTAAGATGATGTTTGGTGAATTTGCAAGGAAGATGGCAGACTCACCACAAGGCTCCTTGTTAAACCGAAGCTGTGCTCCTCATGTTTTCTTGGTTCCATAACCAAGAGCTTCTGTTTTGCTAATTAGACGTGGTGGTACTGCAAAGGAGGTGGTTATCATCCTGTATAAGTGGATGACAAATGTCATAAATAGTGTTGTATTTGCCTTAAAATAGGGAAATTGAACATTATTAGGAAATTTGACTTAAAGATATTCTTCATGTCAAGTTTAAACAACTGAGCTTCCTTAAAATTTTTTTAATTGTACAGAAGCAGCCTTTGCTAGAGGTAAGATAATGATTTTGTCCTAAATTATTAGAAATGAATGGCTTATATGAAAAGAATGATTATTAACTGTACTTTGCAATAGATGTGCTATTTTGTGCCTTTGAGATAAACACATCTTTATAAATTACACAAGTGTGTAGATTGCTGCCCCTCTTCCTCCTACCTCAAATTTCTGATTCACTAATTCTGGGGTAGGGAGTTCAAGAACTTGCATTTTAAACACTTTCCCAAGTGGTGCAGTTGTTAATCCTAGGATCACACATAGAGAATCACTGGTCTGGTAGGTTATGGACACCAGGTAAAGTAAAACTCATGGCAAATTTCCCAACCGAGATTTATAATTTGAATATCAAAATAAAGATACTATGGGTTTGAAATCTCAAATCCTGAGAGGGAAACACAGTCAGAGATGGTAGTCATTTAAAGCGAGAACTTTCTGTATAATAACTCAAAACCTTTGCTTTTGAAAATCAAAAAGAATTTTTGAAATCTATGATCATGTGTATAAACTCTTAATTACTTCAAAAAGTGTTGTGAATATGCAATGATATGTAGTCGTCCCTCAGTAGCCACAGGGGATTGGTTCCAGGACCTCTTTGGATACCAAAATCTGTGGATACTCAAGTCCTATATATGAAATGGTGTAATATTTGCACATAGCCTGTACACATCCTCTCCTGTACATTAAATCATCTCTAGATTACTTATAAAACCTAATATAATGTAAGTGCTGTATAAATAGTTGTTATACTGCATTTTTTTAGGATATGTGACCAAAAAAAAGTCTGTACATGGTCAGTACAGACACAACTATAATAGGCCTAACTATATCACATCAGCAACAACTCAATTTTTTTTTTTCTGGTCAGCTGATCGTTGAGTCCACAGACGCAGACTAATGGATGTGGAGGGCTAACTACAAGCTTCCTTCTGAATTATTCCATAGATACAGGAAGTGTCATCATGGGATGATGGTGGGGGTGGGAATTGATTGAGATGAACTTATAGTTACTGAAAATGTTAAGCATGTAACAATAAGACAGTTATATATTTAGTTTACATGGGAGCTCAGTTATTTGTGGGGAGGTTTTAAACATTGAATGTTGCACTTGATTGTCATGAACTGGTACTGGTATTAATACCATTGTCAACATTACTAGCTAATTAACAAACATCATAAATAAAGAAATTGTAAGTCAGAGATCATGAAAGATCCAATGAGGACCAGCTCTACGTAGTTAAAATGGTTGGTTGTCAATATTGTTGAGATCTCAATTATTAGCATGTTATAAACATTTTGTTCTTTTTGCATTTCCCCATTTAAATGCATATGTATTATTAAGATACAAAATAACTGACAGTTTTTCACACACTAAAGTGGAATATCATGTCAAATTATTTAATTTTTCCAGAGAAGAGAAACTTTAAGACTCTGAGGCAATTATTTTGCTATGAAAAATGAAGATGCTGGCTTAACACACACAAAACACAATTCAGGGCTTTACAGAAATTCTTGAAAATATTGTTTGGGATCAGAACAACTTTTAAAATGAGTTAAGTATATACTCTGGGGAAAGAAATACCTGTGGGAACTTGTTATCTGTTCATTCGCTCAGAAACAAACAAGCAACCAGCTTGTGTAGATGAAAGAGCTTGCAGACCGTGTCTTTCACTCAGTACTGTCCTAGGAATCGTAACTCACTCCTTTTTCCAGAATTCCCAGTGGTAAATATTACTGCTGAATTGTGGTCTTTAATTGGTAAACACAGCATGCAAAGTTTGTTAACAGGGCAAATGGCTCATATTTTAGCTTTTATGTATTTGTAATGAAAAACCCTCAACTGCCAGAGAGAAGATGGTAGAAGTAACCAGAACCATTCAGACTTGTAGTCGGATCCTAACCCTGCCATATCTCGGCCATATTATAGTTATAATTATCTTACTTCTGATCAAGAGAATTAATTTTATTATTTATAAAATAAGAAAAAGAATATCTGTATGTCAAAACTGATGTATTATTAAATGAGACAATGTTTATAAATCATCTGAATGATTGGTGTTGCTTGGTAAGCTGCAGATGATCAAATGGATTTTTATTAATTTTTTAGTATATATTATTATTTTCATTCATTATGTTATATTGCCTCCCTTTTCATGCTAAAAGCCATCTCATATCTGCAAATTTTTTATGATTATACATAAATAATTATTTCAGAATGACTATGTGCCAGCTACTTTTTTTAGTGTCACTGAACAAGGCAGACCTGATTCTGGAGCTTTTGATGTGGAAATGAAGACAGACTACAACTAAGATACTATCCACACATAAAGAAATAGACAAATATAAAAATATCAGTAATATGCTTATGAGAAAAATAGAGTGATATGTTAGAAAGTGACAGAATTGCAGTCAAGCTGTTGGCCATGGCTACAGTCTCATCTGAATGCTCAGCTCATGAGAGTGAATCTGTGGTAGTTTGCTCACATGCTCCCTGTTGGCAGGCCTCACTTATTTACCACAGGGGTCTCTCTACAGGGTTGCCTCAGGACTTGGTGGCTGGTTACTCCTGAACAAAGGACCTAAGAGAGATTAGGAGAGAGCATGCAAGATAGAAGCCATAGGGCTTTTGTAATGTAATCTTGGAAACAACATTCCATCACTTCGGCCATATTCATTTATTTGAAGCAAGTCAGTGAATGTAGCCCTTTCTCAAGTGGAAGAGATTTCAGAAAGGTATGTGTATTGTGGGTAAGGATCACTGAGTACCATCTGAGAGGCAGCCTACCATAGATATCCATAGGTACTTCAAATGCAACTTGTCCAAAATGGAATTAATCCATTTATTGCTGAATCCACTCTATATCCTTTGTTCTTGACTTCCATCACTTCTTTCACCATTTATATATGTTGTGTCCAAACCTGAAAGCCTAGGGATCATTATTAATGTCTTTCACATTTTTATCTATATCTAATTGGTCATCATACACTTTTACCTCAGAAATGTCCCCTAATTCTGGCTTCTCATCTTCATCTTACCCTTAGTTAATTCTTGGCTTAATGCACTGCAATTGTCTTCACTATGTTTCTTTTCATCCAATATCTACTTAACTTTAATTTGAGTTATTTTCCTCAAAGTAAATATTTTCATGAATTCTGTGGCTTAAAGGCTTTTATTGTTTTTATTCCCTGTAAGATTAAATCCATTATTCTCATTTTGGCATATCAGACTCTTTACAAGTGGGCAAAGCAAACTCTCTTGTCTTACTTACCAATTTCTCACTCACACAATATAGAAAGCTTTCCTCTGTCAGCATGGCATGCTCTCTTATGATGTGTACTGGCCCATACAAATTTCTTCTTTATCCTCTTTCTTACCTGCTCATCACATTCATTATCTGGGCCATAGATCGGCCAATGTTTCATCAGGAAAGTTTTCCCAGATTCATCATCAGCTGTGAACTTCAGGGTCTAGTTCATTGAGTTATCAATTACTTATACTTGTTTATTTCTCCCTAGACTTTCCTTTTGGAATAAAATCCAATAATTATTAATTTCGAATCCAAAATTTTGAGTACAATGGAATAACAATTGATATTCAATAAATATTGAGTGACTACATGAGCCCTCCTTTAAGTTATTGTGTGGAATTGCACAGTATTTTAAAAAGAAAAATGTTTGAACTCTAAGTTCAAAAAAAGGAGAGATGCTAAAATCAAGATAAATGTTTCATTTTAGTTCTTCTTAGGGACTTGCATATGTGAACCTAAAGAAAAGTATAATATTTAATATTTGTTAAGATTACACTATTTTGTAGGTACCATTTTAAGTGTTTTACATTTATTAATTTATCCAATCTTGACAACTCTACTAATGAGATACTTTTATGATTCTGACTTTACAGATAAGGAAACTAAAGCATAGAGATTTTTAGTAATTTTCCCAGGGTCACCCTACTCCAAATACTAGCTTCAAATATTCTTACTCCAGAAAGAAAGTGATTTCTAAAGATGTACCCAGATCCCAAGAACACAAGTTGAATAAGTTTTAAAAAATAAAGTAAAAATTAAAAGATGAGGAAGACTATGATAAATGGATGAAAATTGTGAACAATAAAATTAGAGTTTTTATTGTCATAAAAAATATTTTTAAAAATTTTTTCTCTGAATCCTATGATATTAGAACATTGGGAAAACTTTAGCATCTTAAGAGTTCAAGGAAGAAAAGAATTATCACTGCCTTTCTGAAAGTCATCAAGGCATTAGGTGCTATAAGAAAAAAATATAAATATTTCCTAATGTGCAGATGAATTCATGGATACTTTACAGAATATTACAGCACATTCTTAATTTTTGCAAGATGGGAAGGGTGGGCATTCGAAACGTTTCTATGTCTTTACCAACAGGGTCTTAGATATCAAAAAAAAAAATTTATATTGTATGGAGCTATGGAACATGTTTCAGAATGGCAATTATTATTAACATTTTTGGGAGAAGGCTACCAGAAATCCATAGTATAGTTCATAAGAGTAGACTCATCTTTACTAGTTAAAGAATATATCAGCATAGTTAACACTCTAAAATGTAATGTTAAATGAAAAACATTTAAAAGCCTACATAGTACTGTTTATAAGTACAGACATTACATTACACTGTTTATGTTATAATTGCTCATATATTTTATATTTTAAATATTATAATTTAAAAATTAAAATATAGACATTAATGTAATAAAATGGAAATACTGAATATGCTTTTGTTTTGATTTCAGTTTTTTTCTTGAAATAGACAGACATTTTCGATTAGATATTAAGCAATTAGAAGTTAAATTCCAAGATAAAAAAATTAGCAATTCTTAGATATTTAGCAAAAACTAAATGTCTTATATATTTCTTTAATTAAGTAAGTAAAATGAAATTGAATACCCCCAGATTTACTCACATTTATCAATTATAATTGTCAACTGCTATACTCAAAGTAAACTTAGTTGTTATTTTAAAAGATAATGCCATTTTTCATTTTCTAGATTATTTTAAATGAAAAAATGTATTTCCCAAGGGGGCGTATTTCTTCCTTTAATTATTTGTTAGTTTGAATTTTTATTTTTAAGCATACTTAAAGAGTGTTTTAAATCAGGGTTCCCATTTTAGTATAATCATTGTATGAGCAGTCTCCATTACGTAAGAGATAATTGGTACTCTTCTGTTTTACACAGATTAAGATGATGACGATCAATTCCTGAGTTAAACTTTAAACATGTAAAGTTAGTCTTTTAAAAATTAGTCTGCCTTTACATATAAGAACATTTATAACAATATACCCAAGAACTTTACAAATTTATGTGGAATAATCAAGAGCTCCAAATGCTGTGGCTACCACTAGTCGGCTGGGTGACATATGGCAAATCATTTAACCATCATGACCTTAATTTTCCTATTTGCAATGTTAAGGAAATGCATGAGTGTTTCATATCTATTCTGCTGTTAATTTTAGGCATGCCCTTTAAAGCCAATATTTGCAATAGTTATATAAGAACATTATTACATTATTATCTTACTAGAACTAGAATATCGTTTCTATTTATACATTTTATTTCTATTTTTTTTAATAAAATAAGCTCATCTGTCATCTCATGTTATTTATAAAATAAACTCATCAGAGCATCAAAATTCTATTAGCTAGCAGATAGAACCTACATATAGAATGATATTACAATGGAATCTTTAGTCAAAAAACATAGAAGAAAATAAGAGTATTTATATTTTACTCACTTATTCTTTCTCTTCTAGACTTCTGTGTGTACGTGTGCACACGTGCACACACACACACACACACACACACTTAACAAAAGTAAATTATCATAAATATGATAAAGAAATGGTCAAGATGAAAACAAAACATTTTATATGTTATATATCTAAAAGATTAGTCTTCCAACCCAGTGCTGGCATCTCTGCTAGCCTTTTTTTCCTCTACAAGAAAGAACAGTATATCTTTTTTTATAATTAATAGCTGACTTCACCATGTTGCAAATTCCTCAAATCCATAGTATTTGTTGTTCTTCCTTTGAACTAAAGATTTCCTTAAGCAATAATTAACAGGATTATACAACTTAACTTATGCCTTCATAAATTTTCATTTTATAACACAGAATTGAGATAATTTTTCTATTTAGTGATTTCCAATTTGGAGAATGTGGTATTTTTATGCCAGTGCAATTTGCTTTTGTAGTAAAAAAGAAGCTAAATATATGTTGACTACAGGCATTTTGATTAAAAAAAAAAACATGAAGTCAATTACCAAGGCAAAGCATTAAAAGTATCATATTTGTGAAAATTACAACAGTCTGATTATTTTAAAACTTGATAACAATTTTATTGCAAACATCCCTATAGTTCAGTCTCAGGAAATAAATCTTATTAATGTGTTAGTCCCTTTATTTTGCTGGTGAATTTGTTGACAGATTATAATTGGGTCACTGTATTGAAATGCCTCATGTAAGCTCAGAATTCTGTGTTGGTTGGCATGACAACCATAGTGGTCGATTAAACATGTTCAGAAATGGTGAAACTGCTTCTCAGAAGATGTTAACTAGATGGGGAATAGAAAACTGTCTAGACAATGGCAAAATTGACAGAAATCTCAAAGAATTGCCTTGAATTTACTCTTTTATATTTGTTTATGTATTATTAATAAGATAAACATAACCTAACAAAAACTAGATGTTTAAAAATTTACTTAGATGATTACCAAACATGTTTTTTATCTGGTTTGGATTTTAATAAGAAATGGTTGAAATAGTCCTAATATGTTAAATGCTCTTTTAGAGAAAATGCTGATATTACTTGGAACAAATATAGTTGCTATAAATGGTAATTTCCATTTAGTTTTTTCCCCTTTAAACCACTCTGTGAAGCTTATGGCAGATGACATATGCAGATGGCATAGATTGGCATATTGGCATAGAGGCACTGCCTTTGTTGGCCAGTATCTCTATAGCCATATTTAGGGACCAGGAAGATGGTGAAAAGATAAATTACTAACAAGACAGAGCATTGGAGAAAGTCTGATGGTATGACTCACTAATATATTTTTTCTTCTATATTTCAACTTCATTCCTTTGTCTTGTATATAATTAGTAACTTAAGGCAGAATTTGCATGTAGTAAATGAAAGTAAGTTATTATAATGGTAAGATACTTTATGGTTTTTAACATTTATTTTTTGTTTTGTTTTGTTCTTATTTCTGATACTTCAAACAATATTTTGGGTAAGAAGTGAAGGAGTTGGCTATCTAGCAAGTTTCTTTTTTTAATTAGCTGGTTTTCCAGGCTAATAAAATAATAACGACAAAATAAAATGGACATAGCAGATTTACTGTTACTGAAGTTCTGTTTAGGTGCTAAGACCATAAGTATGTGAGGTAAATGAAGATGGCATATTTTAATTTGACTTTTTTATTTGTATGCCTGTATGAAAATTCAAATATGGAGACTTTGATTAATCAATAAACAAAATATAAATAGCTATATAAATAATCCTAAGTAAGTCAAGATACTTTCAAAAATCTATTGTTGAAATAACTTTAAAATATGTATCCATCATGATATTTTTGAAAGGAAGATATGTTATAGATCATCTTCATTCTATAAAAGGATATTAACTGGGTAGAATTAAGGAACTAATTAGTGACAGAACTAGGCCTAAAATCTTGCTGGCTTCATTCAAATGCAGGCTCTTTCTAACATTGTTGCCTTCTAACAGCATGACTTCCTAGATCCACAAGATGTCCATTTAGTGCAACACTGTTGGTACAATGAGATTTATTTTGATATTCCTCATTTTTTTCTTTTTTATAGTTGCTTGTCTGGGTCAATTGACTCTAATTTATTACTTTATGTATTAATATTCTGTTCTTAATTTTAGAGAGCCATATTAATATTTTCACTATATTTAAATGTTTGATTTTTCCACTATAATTGTTGAACAATGGACAGGGTTAAATATTTACTCATCATTGGCTAATATTTAAAAATCAACTCTGAAAAACAAAACGGACTTTTGAAATTATGCTGTAACATTATAAATGCTTATGTAAAATTTCTATTTTCTGTTATGAAAATGATTAACAACAATAAAATCTAGCTTTAGTTTGTTTTACAAGTGGCTCTTTCATTAAATTTTCTAATTTTGAGGACAAAAGTTTTGTCTTTCTTACATTACTCTCATGATGCTTTGGTTAAAGCTTTGCAAGTACTGGGACTCAAAAATGTTACATTTAAGAAATCAGTCGTTGTATGTTTCTCTTTTATAGTTCTGTTATTTCTGTTAATGAACATGAACTAAATATAACTTACCAATTTAAAAATATATCTTTGAAAGGAACTTGCCTGTTTTTCTTGATTTCAGGATTTAAATTGTATCTCTTGCTCTTTCTTTTATCTTTCTGGCATACTAGTTGAAAATCTTTGTTTTCATTCCCCTTTGTTTCCTCTTTGCAGTCTGTCCTCAGACCTTTCTCATCTTCCTTTGTTTTTAAGTCTCCTCTCTGCCTTTTTCTTCCCTATTCAGATATATCCTCCCTCTCCCCCTCCTCCTTGCTTTGACTCGGTTAATACTGTTAATGAATATTTACAAAGGAACAACAACAGTGGGTAGAGAAAGAGGGGCAGATGGAGAAGACAGCACAAGGAAAATAAAAGCTAAAATGAAAGATGAGATGAGTGTGCATAGGAAAAAAATGGGGACAAATGATAAAACAATGGACAGGAATGATATTTTGTAAGTTAAAACTTCATAAGGAATATTTATGATATTTTAAAATTTTTTATTGGATTGATTGATTAATTCATTTATCATTTAACAAATATAAATGAGCACCTACTTTGTGCTAACTCTAAGTAAGTTGCTTGAGATATAGCAGTTAAAAACACACAAAGGCAGCATGTCCTCATCTTCATGGAACATATATTCTAGTAGATAAAAAGTTTTAAAATGATAGTTTATATTGTTTATGAATATCCTTCCTTCAGCAGTAAGAGCAAAAAGAAAAGATTTTTCATAGAAAATTATATCTTGCATAGATTAAATTTGACTGGAGAGGGATGTCCATTCGATGCATGGGTTCATAATTTGGGAGAGAAATCTGCATTGGAATTCTGTGCTTTTAAGTTATCAACAAGTATGTGATTATTGATACCGGTCTTGATTAAATCAATCTAAAAGTATTTGAAGACCTGAATAAGGACCCTGATCAGAGATTTAAAGAAGATAATATAGAAAGAAGGTGAGAATAGCAGAGAATGTTAAGTTGCTTGAAAGAATTGTTCTGTTCTTAAAGGAAGAGAGGTCCCATAGGAAGAAGTGGCCAACAGTATCACACTCTCAAAAAAGACAAGTAAGATAGTGAGGTAAAGGGTAACTTTAGTGAAGCAGTATCAGTTAAATCTTTGAGTAAATCTTTTCCGCTGTTTTTCTCTGTAGCCCATACCACATTAAATATATTATTAAAGCTTTAAGATATAGTATTTTAATACTTACGAGTGGCATGTTATGTTGTATATTGTTTGGTCGTTGATACGGCAAGGATTTGAATGTGCATTTCTTTCAAGGACAAAAAGTCAGAATAGAAGAACAAAAAGAAAACAAAAGGAAAAAAACTTTTAAATTATAAGCTGATGAGAAACTGATAGAGGGAGGCCAGTTGTGGGACATGCTAAAATTCAGAGTGGCTGGTAAGGGTTGTAAACACTTTTAAAGATGACCACAGATTTTTTTTTTCTGTCTCCATGAAATAATAAAGTGATATGCTTCTTGAACATAAAAAAAGGAAGTTTATTTAAGTCTCACTTATTTTGCATTTAGTCTTATATTTTCTATGGGAGAAAGCACAGTCGTAGTGGAATAAATGTGGAGGTTTTGTGCAGGAGGAGCAGAAGGTTAAGAGACTAAATGATTGGTGGTGATACAGGTTAGACCAAGATAAAGGCTACGTTTTGAAAGCATTCAGTTGATTCAAGGGAACAGGGTGAGGAAAAATTGATGACACACGTTGTCTCTAGGCCAAAAGAAATACCTAGCTCTTTTAGCTATTAAGTAGTTATTGTAATAATAGCAGTCCAACAACGTCTGGCAGATATCACACTGTTTTCTGTTGTAAATTAAAAATATCCATCAGTATGTTGTGAGTTTGGTACAGCACTGTGAGATATGTAGGGTCACAGGATGGAAACCACAGGTTAATTCTGTGCTTTTTCATATCTTGCTCTTTTTGTATCAGAACATAAATTGTACTCTAATTACTTGTATAATTTTCTGTCTTTCTCGCTTGTCGAGTCTGCAGGCTACACAAAGAGAGGACTGCATCCATCTTGTTCTTCACTGTGTCCCCTGTACCCAGCACAGTGACTGACTTGTGGCAGGTGTTCAGTAACTAGTTATCGAATCAATCTGAATTATGAATGGGTTAATCTTATTAGTCTGTATTTGCAATGCTAATTTATCTGTGTGCATTTTTCAAACTCTGGATTAATTTCTGGTATTATTTCTTTTAGTGGTGTCATATGAATGGTCTCCGTGTGAAATTAATTGACAGTGTATGAGTTGAATGAATGTGAGTGCTAAAAAAGAATTGCTTTTTTAGTTCTGCATAAGAGAGGGTGAATTAGATGAATAATCAGTTTGGGTACACTTTTAAGGGAGTTGTGGTAGACATGAGAATAATAATGATAACAATAGTTAAAATTCATATAGTTTACTTAATTCATTTTATTCTCCAAACAGCTGTAGAAAGTATGATGCATAACAAACTACCTACAGGGCTAGTGGTTTAAGACAAGTATATTTTTCTCTCTTACAGTTATGTGGGTTGTCTGATTCATTCTTCTGCTCCATGTGGTATTGGCTGCAAGAAATGGGGACATCTGCAGTCATCTGAGGTCTTGATTGGGCTGGAATCTCCAAGAGGGCTCATCGATGCTGGCTGTTGGCTCTCAGCTCAATTGAGACTAAGCCAGTACATGTATGTGTGGCCTCTGCATGTGACTGTGGATGTGTCAGCATGGTAGCTGGACTCTGAGAGGGAGTATCTCAAGAGCAAGTGCTCTTAGAGACCCAGGCAATAGCCACAGGAATTTTTATGATGTAGCTTCAGAAATCTGAGAACTTCTTGGCACATTGTATATGTGAAGGCAAGTCACTAAAGCTAGCACAGATTCAAGGGGAGGGAAGTTAGTCTCACTTTTCAGTGTGAGAGGCAGCATACATAATGAGAAAGGAATGAGCCAAGCATGGCCATCTTTGACCACTCACGTAGGTATTGTGATTTTTCTTATTTCAGAAATGAGGAGATGGATTCATGGAGAGGCTGGCAAGTGAGTTTTATAGTGTTAAATGCAGCATCCAGAACTCAAACTTGGGAATTTGCTCCCAGAGTCTACACTCTTAGTCACAACCTATTACTGCCTTACCTCTAGCAATTCTGTTCATGAAGGTAATGATAGTAAAGGTTATAATGATATACTTTGTTTTTGACTAGGTTACTAGAGTTTACATTGATTATTTTGTTAATTTATGGAATTAATTTTTTTTCACTAGTTAAATTTTAAAGTCATTTTAAGTTTACTAAAAGCACTTCTAATGTAACTTCACCCAGCTTCCCCTAATGCTTATCATAGTATATTTATCAAATATATAACCATAGTATATTTATCAAAACTTAGAAATTAACATTGATACCATACTATATAATTAACTACAGACTTTATTTTGATTTTTAAATATTATTCACAAATGTCATTTAATTTTCTAGGATCCAATCTAAGAAACCAACTTTCCTATAGTCATAGTTTCTTACTTTCTTCCAGTGTCTGACAGTTTCTTCATCCTTCCTTATTTTGAATGACCTTGGCACTTTTGAACAGTGCTGGTAAAGGATTTTGCAGAATTTCTCTTATTTTGTGTTTTTCTGACATTTTCTCATGATTGGCCTGGGTTATGGATTTTGAGGGACAAATCACAGCAGTAATGTTACCATTGGTCACCTGATTAAGGTACCATCTGCCAGGTACTCCACTGTAATGTCATTATTTTTCCTTTTTTATACTGTATTTGTTAGAAGTAAGTCATTAAGGCCATCCCATACTTGAGGAGCTTCACTTAAGTTTCACCGCCTATGGAAAGTGATACAAAAAATTTGTGAACATGTCAAAGCCATCACCTCCATTAATAAATCTTTTAGAGATATCCTCTGAGGCTATGCAAATATGATGCCACTCATAGAATGAATTTGAACCTCTCTGGATTAATCCTGATTTTTCTCCTCAGATTTGAAAGTTTAGTCACCAAATTTATTTTTATAATTATTTAATATATTTGTCCGTAAAAGCTATAATATAATGTGATAAAACGAAGAACCTTAGCAACTTACCTAATTCTCAGTATAATCAATTTACCAGTGAAAGTATAAAACATATTTAAAATAGATAGCTCCCAAAATTTTATGCATAACCATATGTTCTTCTTCAGCAAGTATCAAATTTCTTTAGGAATTTAATTTATGGGATATTGAAGTCAGAAAGTTTTTTAAAATTTCTGATGAAAATATATATCCAACACCTACCATGGATAATTTACAATTATTCAATTCTTTTCTTAATTCTTAAAGAGATTTTCACTGATGAAATTGATATAACTTAATCTAAAACAAATTCTACTTCTGAATTAGGTTTCTTATGCAGATGAAAATGGGGATGTCAGGGCAATGCCTGATTATTTAATATTTTATTTTTATATTAAGAACTATTATGATAGCAAAACAAGAAAACAAAAAAAAATTTCTTAGTAAGGAAACAAAATTAATTTGAAGCAATCCTCATTTTAAGTAAAACAAAGACACAAGCAAATCAAATAAACTTTAAATTAGGAAAATTTTGAAAATAATTTGGAATTATTGCTTTTTCTGAATTCTGTTTCATAGTTGCTGATAATTTGGATAATACAGTTTTTCAAATGTATATTGAGAACACTGGTATCACCAATTATGCATTGATTTTACTCAGTGTATTAAATATATATTTTAGAATGATGGTCATTGAACCATCTATTCTGATATAAATAGTATTTTAGTAGTTCAAATGATAACACTATATATTAAAAGAAGAAATGAGAATAACAATTATTTTTAGTACTTAACATTGAAAGTTATTTATTAATCAGCTCGCTATCTTAAAGTATATGCAAATAATTTTATACTAATTATGAAGTATAAATTATTAAAGTGTATAATATAATTTATGCAATTTGTCTATGATTTTCATAATTGCATATATTCTGGGATAATAAAGTACTTTTTATTGTTTTGCTTGTTCTTTCACTGGCTAATCAAGTGTAGTGACTTTATACAGACTGAAGAATATAACTGCACTGATTTTTATTAATTTGCTATATTATTTAGCAAAGGATTATGAAGAATACAATAATAAATAAAGCATTTTTTCTGTCTTCAAAAAACACATGACTTAGGGGAGGGATACATAAATGTGGCTATGATTTTCTTAGCGTTCTTTCAGTTGGGATTTTAGGAAGTTTCCAGGTACAGGCGATTTTTTGTGTGTGTGAACCTTTAAGGATGGTTAAGATTTTGAAAGACAAAAATGGGTGAGATGATATTCCATCAAGAGAAACAGTATTAGCAAAAGCCCAGGTTGACTAAGGAAAAAGAATTTGAAAAACTCACAATGTTCTCTAGTTATCTCAGGGTATATGAAAGAGTGGTCTCTGAAATAAAATTAGGGCCAGATGACGGAAAATTTTAGCCCAAACATTTTAGACTCTAAACAGCAGAAGTGTTTACTAGAAAGGAGATTTGAG
This sequence comes from Macroglossus sobrinus, assembly GCA_004027375.1. Taxonomy (NCBI): domain Eukaryota; kingdom Metazoa; phylum Chordata; class Mammalia; order Chiroptera; family Pteropodidae; genus Macroglossus; species Macroglossus sobrinus. The sequence goes on along the minus strand of PVKZ01001456.1, from coordinate 261,139 downwards.
GTCAGTAAGAAAATGATTGTGGCTATCTCTATACCTATTTTAGAATAAGAATGTTAACAGAATGATAAGGATGTGATGAGATTGGCTAATAGCGCTAGTAGAACTTGATAGATGATGACCCATTAGATGTAGAGGGAATAACAAAGGGAAGGACCAGAATGATGGGCCTGTCATTATAAGTTAAAAGGTGAGTTTGATTTTAGGCAAGAACTTTGCACTGGGGATGCATCCAGCGGACTGTGTTCTACCATGTGTGGAAAGTCCAAAGCATTTAGAAATGTGAAAGTGACTTTCAAGTGAAAGATCAAGACTGTGAATGAAGAAATTTGAAAAATCTCCATAGAGACAATAATTAACGTTTTAGGTTGGGATATCAGAAATGAAAAGAATGGGATTTTGAGGCAGGGACAGAGTTCAGTGAATACTCATTTATAGTAAAAGTTAGTGTGATGGGGTAGAGGTTCAAAAAGGTGGGAGTTTTAGGAAGCTTGACAGGGCTGAAATTACAACTGAAGTAGTTTCAGATTTAGAAATTAAAAACGATATTTGAAATATGCTTCCTGTTCTGGCTTCATAACTCTTTTTGTCAACACAACAGAGGGGCTGTGACCCCTGTTTTCCATCCTTCTCTTCATTTCTCCAGGGCATCCAAACAAACTACTTGGGTTTCTTGTTGTCACTTGGATCTCTGGTAGAAAAATTTATGTGCTTATGTATTTGTACATAAAAATATTTTCCCACTGTGGGGGTTATTTGAGTGGTGTTATTAAAAATAAATTAATGTAATGGTTGTCATTTTTGTTTAATTATTATTATTTTTTAATTTATTACTGTGATTGTGGCTCTTTGCTTCATTTATAGGCTGCTTGTATACAGCTCTGAGCTATTTGGTGTTTCTGGGGATGAACTATGTATTTCAATTCCTGTGTCTCTGAACATCTTGCCTTTCCAACTGACTGAGCATTTACTTTCTAAGGTTCATAAATTCTTTCACCATGGACTGGTCTTTTGTGCATGTGTTATCATTTAACTTGACTAGTTTGAGTATTAGAACCAAAGCTTTGGTTAAGTCATACCATAGAAAGGTACCTATAGCTATACAATAAAATACAACACTATTTTAGATAGGTGATTACAAATTCACCTATTTTAGTGGTAGGGAACATATTGGGACTAGTTTTGAAACTGGTTTTCTTGCTTCTCTAAAGCTTTGTAGTATCAAATATTATATAAGTATTATTCAGAAAACACTAAGCTAATTTGTGTTGAAGATATTGAAATTGTCATAAACCTTTAGACAATTTTTTAGGTAAGTTTTATTTTTATTGAGAAATACAAAATTATTAAGTAAAAACTGTAAAAACAAACACAGACTTGAATATGCATGTGTTGAATGTTACATTTCTATATACACTATATTATTTAATTCTCACCATACCTGCATGCTAGCTACTCATTTGTTCAAGAGATATTTGTTGTGTATACTTTCTGCCAAACACTTGAGATGTAAAAGAGTCACAGAAAGCTGTGCTCTTGCATGTATGTCCTCACTTTGGCAGGGTAAGAATCTGAAGCTCATACAGGTAATCTGTCAGAAGTTAGAGCATGGATTAAGATACTGTTTTTTCTAACTTCAAACTGTTCTTTCCATTGAGTATACTGCTACCTCTAAATTATTATTATTACAGTTTGTCTTCAAAATAAATACAAATGTATTATCTTCTTTGAGAGGAGTCATTCTCTTATTAAGTATGTTAATTTTGAACTCATATTGTCCCCTTATTTCCTTTTGACAAGTTTACCCGTACTAAGATAAGACTGCATGTAGTACCAGCCTGTTAAGTAGCATGATCACATTACTGCCAAGCTGGTATATTTGTTGCCAAATGGGGGGAAAAAACACAGTTGTTAATTTTAAACCTGTTTAATGGAAAAGTCTCCACATAAAATGCACCATCTAAGCTGGAAACCATCAATTTGTTTGTTATCCAATATTCTAAGCTCTAGTGTGAAATATACTTGCTTTTGAAAGTATGAAATAGATCTACAGAGTGATTTGGGAGGGTATCCAATATACATTATAAAACAAAAAAAAATAGAAATAATTCTCTATATGCATTATAGTTTTAAAATATTTTAGAAGTAAAGGGAATTACAGAATTAAACGTCAAATGATCAGCAGTGTTTACAGAGATAGAGTGGACGAGGTCAATACAGATAATGTGAAACAACATCATTTTCACAGATATTTATGAGAACTTGATAGCTTACTAGTAACTATTATTTTTTCTTGCTGGAATATCTTTTTATGAGACATATGTTACCACAATTACCTACTGTTAAAAAACAAATTTTTAAACTATTAGGCAATTCTATTCCAATTGTATAATTAATGTAACAATACATAGGTTATAATTATAGGCATAATTGTATAGTATTTTATATTTTATTAATATATAATATTTATATTATTGATATATAATGTAATGTAATAAATAGTTTTTGTCACATATAATTATGTTATATATAAAGTATATATATTATTAATGAAAAATCTTTGGTAATTATAGTCACCTATGTCATATTAAGTGGAAAAAAATTGAGAATTTCTTTTAATAAGGAAATCAATATGGTGTTTGATTTTCTCCTAATTTGTCATTATCTTAAATATTTACTTGGAGAAACACAATAGAACTGGACTTTTGAATAATGTCAGTGACAGATATCACACTTGAATTTTAAATATTAACCCAAGTCTCTTATTATCAGTGGAATATTGATAGCCTAGATTAAATGCTTCACAATACTTTGGGGTAAGTTTCTTTCAGGGTATTTTAATCCCAAAGGAGAACAGGATTTCAGGGCATCTCCAATGCTAGTTCTCCAGTTAGGCTCTGACATTTGTGAATCAGGGTTAGAGCTGGGGTTGGGAAGCATTGTAAGGTAAGCAAGTTAGATGTAAATCTTTGCTACATTATGCTATGAATTACATGAGAAATAAATAAATAAATGCTGAAGGAAGTAGTTGGCATGATTGCTGCTCTATAAATACTAAAGACATTAATTAAAGACATTCTTTTAAATGTCAAACTGTCCTTTTTTGGGGTAGTTCTAGTTGATATGTAAAGTGTATAAAGGAAGGATAACAGCTATGGTATAATGTGAAGAACTTGAAAGAAAAAGAAAGTTTCATTACTTATTCTTCAGCGTCTCTGTATCAGAATATCTGTTTTTCTCTTAAGAAAATTGAATAACTACTGTGGTCTTCATCATCTATAGGTAATATATTGAACACAATATTGAATTCTAATAACATTGAATAGAAGGCTTAAGATTTATTAAAAAACAAAGTTCACCCAAGTAAATTCAAGATTTTTTTGGTTTTATTCAATGATTCATGAATCGGACAGTATGTCATCTCAGAGCTAGAAAGGGACTCTGAAAAGCTGTACATAACAAAAGAGTTTTATAGGCAGAAGCGGGTGGGTAAAGGATGTTTCTAGCAAAGAATGCATTATTTCAGGCAAAGTCATCTTTCTATGGGAGGTGGTGGAAAGGGTCTAGTGGTAGATGACCTCACTAGTGCTAAGGTAATTCCTGATTGATGGGTAAAGGTTAGATTCTTAGGAGAGGATGGAACTGCAATTGGGTTAGGTATTAAATTTTGATTTCTTGATGTGGGGCTTAGCACAAGTGACTCCATTTTGGACCTCTTATCTCTTTTTTAACAGATTATAGTTTAACATATTTATTTTTGCTCATTTAATATACTGTTAGAAAATTAATTATACTTAAGATTTGCAATGTTTTGATATTCTCTAATTAAAAATTGCCTGTGTAACTAATAGTAAACTATGAAACTAACCCTATAACTTATAAGTAGATATAACATTCACTTATGGAATCTTGTTGAGAAGATTTATATTCTAAATTTTTGTACTGAGTTAATAAAGAAGAGAGTATTTCTTCTCTCACAATTGCATGTCACATAAAGAAATAACTTTAAGTATAGGATAAATCAATAAAGATATATTCTTTATATAATTTATTGAGTATCTATATAATAAGGACTAAGATACATAATTTTATTTATTATATATTCAGTATTAAGTAATATCGAACCCACTTGCAAAGGCTCTAAAAGGCTGAGTGCTATTATTTATAAAGATAATAAAACCTATGGTCTTTATGATCTCTAGCTAATATATTTGGCCAATTATTGAATCTTGTCTTACTAGATTAAGCTGATAATTGCCAGAACTAGAATTCAAACCCATGCCTATTTACCTCCAAAGTCTTTTTTTTGTTGTTGTTACAACTTGCCTCTCTATCTTGCATTTACTTCTCCCTGCTACTGTCTTCCCCGACCCATACATCTGTTACCAAAGAGCGGGGATCCTCTCCCAGCACTACATTGTCCATGTTCTTGATGTCTCAAACAAAAACATGAGCAAGACACTGAAATACAGCAGAAAAGAAAAGTTTTATTAGAAGGGAAAGTACACTTCCAGATGTGGAAGCGGGCCTGAGCAAGAGAAACATGGCTGAAAAGGCCTGGTGACAAAGCCTTTGGGTTTTTATCTCTATTTGCTGTGAGTGGTCACTTTTCTTAGAGGAGTAGACTTTCTTGATTGACAATTAAGACTGACAAGACTGAGTGATTCACCATTTGCTTTCTGAGCATGTTTGTTCCCAGAATTCAGTCTGTTATAATGATATTAATGAACCTCTGAGCATATGCATCATATTATAATGATGGTATAATTAAGCTTAGGTGAGTTGAAGGTCATTGGCATTTCATTGTACCTGTGCAAGTGACTGACTTAAACTGGTACGTCATTCTGCTTACTAGTTTCTTTGTGTGAGTTAAAAAATGCCTTCTGGCTTGCATAATTGTGGGCAGGTTAGGGCGGACCCCTTCTAGGATAGGATGACCTCCGTGTCTTTGCAGGCAGACCTGAAACCCCCTAACTTTCCTGCCTAACTCTTTTCTAAGTGCCATGAACCCCCTCATTATTAGTATGAAGGTTGAGAGATGGGAAGTCTCTTCTTCCGTATCTACTTCCTGCTGAGAAGAATTATTGTCCCTGCTTATTGGGATTTCATGGAGCTCTTTTTCCTTTATGCCTTAGTCAGGGTTCTTGGGTTTCCTGCCGAAGTGCCGCCTCAGTCCCTATTCAAGGAAAAGAAGATACAAACTTGTTATTTAAATCACATATCTATTCATTTCTATTATTGATTTGTCTATTAAGCAAGTAAAGGAAAACAAACTTGGTTAATATATTTCCTAAAGGATAAAAAAACCTCTGGCCTAAAGTCCCCTCCCCTCTCAAACTCTAAGGACCCTGCCTGGCCTAGGGCCATTCTCATATCATGGTCCAATGATCTTTAAAGCCAGAGCACCTGAGTTACCAGTTTCAGGGTCATTATCTGGATTTGGGTCTTTTTCCACCCAAAAAAAGGGGGAATAAAACTTAACTAGATTTACTAAAAAAAAAAAAAAAAAAATTAAGAACTCTGTAAGAGATGTCCCGTATCATTTCCCGCTAAAAGATTAAGAATTTTACAGGTGATGTCCCATATCATATCACATCCATAGCTACTCAGAAAATTTAAATTTAAGTTAGGAATTTATAAATGTTGTTTTATATATATATATATATATATATATATATATATATATATATATATATATATATATAACCTATAACGTTTGTTTCTCCGTTTTTAGCATTAATCTAAAGGGGGCTTACTGTTAGAATTTGAGCTGGATGAAGAGGCCTTGGAAACATGTGGTTTGCAGACTTTTATCACTACTGGATTCATCATTTCAATGCATATACTCTTATTTTCTCTTGTTCTTCGGACCTCCAGTTATATTAAGTACCTATTCCTTTGTATATATTAAAATATATTTGAGGTTTTAAAAATCAGGAGAGATGGATACATAATATGTAAATGTGAAACTGAAGGGTAACCTTCAATAGGGAAAAGAATACTTTGTTAGGAAATTAAATAAACAATAAAACTAAATATTATTTCTATAGGGATTCTTGTCTCCCCTATTCATAAATTGATTTCCCAGGGCAGCTTTTTAGTCGTTGCAAACCCCATTTTGCTTCCAAGATCTGTGTTTGAATATATTAGAGACCGATTAAGTTAAAAGATGCTCAGAGTTCCCTTACACACCTGACTTTTTTGGCAGCAGATCAAGTTTTGACATCATGAATCAGCACAGTTTGCTCTTTCAGAGACTGAGTTTCTCTTACTCCTTCCAGATTGCCTTCCTCACATCAAGGTTGGCTAGGTCTTTGTTTGGAAGCCAAGAGGCAAGATGCATTTGCTCTTACTTGTCAGTTACATGAAAAAGGCACATTAACCTAATTCTCCATGGAATTTACATATAAATTGACTTAACACAGGGGGTAAGTCAGTTCTAAATAAGACACTTTAAAAATAGACACTTAGCATAATGCTTAGTATAATATTGAATTGAAAATTTTATCTAAGAAAGTTTTATTAAGGTTCTTGCTCTAGATCTCTTTTTAAAAAAGACTTTCTCATCAGTGTTATATCATATATTTTCCCTGTAGAAAAAATCTCTCGTTTTTACTTCATGCAATTTTTATGGTAATTCTCACACCACAAAGTAATAGAGATGTCAGATATATTGTGTCCTTGAATTTTTATAATCTGAGATTTCCTTGAACTTAGTATCAACTGATTAGTTTCTTGATATTTTTACTTTTTTCTCAAGCTCTTCTCTTAGTATATTGGTCTAATGTCAGTCTATACAGAATAAAATATAACTTCTCTTTTTATACTTTCATCCTGATGGCTGATATATGAATTTATCACTTAGATTTTCACAACATGTTGATTCAAAGTAGTAAAAAAAAAAAAAAAGATGGCTTTGTTTTTCAAACTTTTAATTGATTTTTCTGAAGATAATAGATTGTTTTGTTGTGTATTTTGTATATGACTTTCTTTACAATAATTTGTATACTTTTTTATATTATCAGAAAATTTCTTGATTTTTCTCTTTTAATTATTTAGAAATTTAGTAGACAGTCCCTTATATGTCCTTTAAAAGACTATAAAAACAAGGTATTTGGGAAGGAAACTGTCATTTTTTTCCTATGCAGTGTCAAATATTTCCCATTTATTTTGAAATGCAAACTATTTGGTAGTGGGTGGGAAAGAATAAAAAATTACTAGCAAGCTGAAACAACATTTGAGTTAATGGACTTTTCTAAAAATTTTAGTAAAATCCTGAAAATATATGCTGGACACGAGAGTCCTCACTTTCTCTTTTTTTGGACATGACTTTGGAGAAACAGCATTATAGAAGTGTTTGTTGTTTTATATTGATTTTTAAGTAGAAATCTTAAAAACGGAGAAAAGACTTTGTCTTTTCCCATTTGTATCCTTCAGTGGCTACAATATGTCTGGGGTCCCCCCCTCAAATATGTGTTTTACACATGATTGTGTCAACATGCCTCAACTTTTTGAAACTTTTTGAAATTAATATTGTTTCACATAGAGATATTTCTCTAAACTGCAGGTATTTCAGCGTTACCACTTTTATACGGCTTTACAGAGTTCTATACCAACTATAAATATTTCCAAAGGTTACTGCCAAACATTAAAAAGGATGTGGGTGTGAGCCTCCTCAGCCTTGGTGAATTTTACACTCTCGTGTACAAGACAGACAATAAAAATGTTACCACTGCATGAATCTGCTCACCTTATATCCTGGTTTTATTTTCTATCCACGCTGAAATGTGGTTTGGTCATAATATTGGGATCCTTCGATTAACTGAAAAAACAAAAACTTTTTTGTGGAGTTCTTAAAACCAATGAATAAATAAACAAAGTTTAACCTATTATTAAGTATTGGAGAATGTATTTTTCATATATCATCTGTTTATAAATTCTGAAATAGAAAATAACTTTTTTACATATCTTTTTTTAGTGATTTGTCAGTCTTTTCCTCTTAAAAATACCGTTTATCACAGTCATTTTCTTTTTAAAGACCGATTGCAGTTTATTAATCCAATGTTGACATTGACAAGTATTTTTTGCTCTATTGTTCAGTTGTTACAAGGATTTTATCCTTATTTATGATATTCTTGAAAATCTGTGAAGTTAACTCATGACTTAAATTGTTTTATCTAAAAAGTTTTATCTAAAAAGTTTAGTGCCTAATTGTTTTCAGTTGTGCTTTGGAACTTCTGATTGTTGCATTCCATGCCAAAATAAAATATCAAAAAAATTTTTTTAGTTAGATTGTTTTTTTTTTTTTTTACAATGTTGATGTCTCTATTTTGTGAACATATATTTTAAGTACTCAGTTTTTAGTATTACAGAGTGAGTGGGGAGGGGAGTCTAATGACATACTATTTGAAGCGTTTAGATTTTATATGAAAAAACTGAATAAGCTTGTTAATATTTTAAAATAATTACTAATGTGAGTTATATCAGATACTGTGTTATTAGCCCACTGGTTAATGGCTGACCTTTTAGGGCCTTTTGGTACAGTAGAAGAAACGAAAGATAAACTCAAATGCAAATTCACTCCCCATGGACATGAATGTACATTAATGGAATCATACTTTCACTAAGTAGGTACAAACTAATAGAACTCTGCTCTACAAAACTTAATTGTCCTTTTTGCATATTAAACAACTGTAATTTTCAAATTTTCTGAGAAAATTCAAACTCTATTGAGTTTGATAGAGGATTTTATTACTTTGTGGATTAAAGAAATTATTAAGGACATTTTACTTGCTCCAATTGACTTATTTTTGAAGATTTTTATGAAATTGTTTATTATTTGTTGTTGACATTTAATATATTGAAAATTTTCTTTTCTATTTTTAAAGATAAAGGCTTTGCTCTCCAGATTTTAGTGGACTGAAATGAAAGCTCAGGCAGGCCTTTGTCTGCAGATGACTGTTGCTTTAACACTAGCTATTGCTGTGTTACTATGGAAACTGCAGGACTTTGAGGTACAGAGGTTTAGTCCAACAATGCACAGTGATAACCAGTCAGAGTTTCTTTCCCTTTTCAATTCATTAACATATAATTGTGGTTTCGGTTGTTCCCTAAGGAATCAAAATACAATGTCATTATTTTTTCTCACAGGTGCCATAGTATGCATAGGGCATTTTGTATCAAATTAATATTATTTAATATTAGTTTTACTATTATTTTAAAAGATAATTTGATAAATACAAAGTCAGTATTTACTTTGAGAGAGATCCATTTTTTTTGGTCAGATAAAAACATTTCTTTAAATTTGAATGTTGAGATTTTGTTTTTTTTTAAATTTGCAACCAGTCTATGCTGAACAGGTTCTCCTATTTTTGATATTTACTGTAAAGATGCAGTATTGAGTCTGGTAATAATTTCAATGCAAGGCACTTGTTCTATTTAAGGAATATATGAGAAAGATTTCTTCTACCGAATCCCAAAAGGCGTATGCTGATCTTATTTCTTGACATGGTATAAATATGGGAGTGGTTTATAAGCCTTGAACACAGAAAATTGATCTCCTGAAAACCGTTTCAACTGTTTTTCAATATGTAAGATAGCTGACAAAACTGTGGTTATGTGAGCTGATAGAGAATGTTCAAAAGATAGATGTAATCCCCAGCAAAAGGTCATTGGACGAGGACTTTTTGAATGAAAAAATACAAATGTAAGTGTATTGGTTAATTAAATAATCATAAAGGGATTTTAGTATGTTGATTTATTCTAGTTCCCTAGCCAAGACTTAGGATGAATTATTGACTAAAGGAATTCAGGGAAATTCAAGATGCCTCCATGTGTAAGCATAATACTTTATATTTGGACTTTACCTGCTTCTATGTGATTTCTAAATATGATGAACATCTTTTTCTCTTTATCTCTCTTTCCTTCTTTTTTCAGTATCTAACAAGTAAGTAGAAAGATTAGTATGGAAATCTATGGATGATTGTAATAGAGAAAAGAAGGTGGATGCTAACCCTAAGAGAATAAAAGAAGTGAGACTAGAGTTTGTTCTGCATGATTTCTCTTCCTTTTAACTTACTTTGGTTTTTCTTTTTTCTCTTTCCCCCAGAGGAAGTGGATAGAAGTCAGTTAGGAGGGCCTGGTGTCAAAACTCAGCACAATGACAGGAAGATAGGCTAGCCAGTCTAAACAGGATGCTTCAGATCGGGATAGGGTTAAGTTTGTTGCTCTGCAATCTACTTGTGACATTTCTGGGTGAAACACTGGTGAAATAGACTACGACAGTACTCTCTGCCACTGATATACTATTGTAAGCACAAGACATTATTTTCTCATATTGCTTTTCAGGCCTTTCCTGATACTTCTCTTCCAACTAAAGCCTCTTTCAAACTGGCTTTTGCTCAGTATTCCTCCCTCTCTTCCCAATTAAAAACTGGCATTTACTGTGGATACGTACAAGAGCAGTGTCCTACTTGAAGTAACTGGTAATAAGTTGCCATTGACATATATGCTGGCCCCATATGAAGGGTTCGTGTCTACAGACCCAAGAAGGTGTGTGGAAAATTTTCATGAGGAAGATATCCTTTTCCTTCCTCTGTGGTTGACCTGGGAAGAACAATGAATGTGTAGTAAACAGAAAAGTAATATGAAGCCATTCACAAGAGAGCAGGACAGATGCAAGAATCTGAAATCAGTCTGGTGGCCTCCCACATCAATAAAAATTAACTCAAATTAATGATGGTAAACAAAATTAACTTAACATTTTAAAGCAAGAAATGTAAAGTTTTCACTGAGGCTCTGAGTCAGTAGAATTGATTAGGTTATGTCAAGGTAAAACCATTTCATTCATTCAAAACAATAAGGGCAGGGAGCTTGTCTGCCTTGTTTACTATTGTGCATACAGTTGCTAGTTCCACAACCAGGGCATAATAGCAGTAATAAAGATTTTTGAATTAATGAATGAACAAATGACTTATTTGTATAGTTGCAGTGTAATCTCAGGCATTGTATATTCTTTTTATTTGAATTTATACTTTTATTTGGTTTTTCCAGGTTTTCATTCTGCTTTATATCTTACAAACATCGCTATAGTGGTTATGAAAATTTATAAAACTAAAAATGAAAACATTTAAGGCATTGGAAGAACTTAAGCAAGAGAATGACAAAATTCAATTCAAATTTTTGAATATGTGTAAATTATATATATTGGTTGCAGGGTTGGGAATGAACAGGAGGAGTAAAAAAAGCAGATGTTGGGAGAATATAGCCATAATTAAAGCGATAAAGGCTAGAATAGATAAAATAGCTCTTAAAACACATACACACATAAGAACAAATGAAAAAAATTTGTATTTGAGAGAGCTAGCATCTAGATATACATCTAGACAAAAATTTCAATATTTTTAGGAAGCATTTTTACATCTTTTTGACTTTCTTTGCCAACCACTTCACTCTTCAGAAAGTGCAAGAAGCAGTTCTCAGTACTGGCAAATAAGGGCCAAACCATGGATGAAGTCATTATGGATAAATCAGGTTATTATGGGTGGTAACTTTTGGAAAAGCTATGTATAGAGATTAAAAACAATCTAAATAGATAATCTCTGAGCATGTATGGCTATTATGGCTAAGGAACTAGTAGAAAGAGAGGTAATAAAAGTGCAGCAGGGCAGAAATGTGGAGTGAGGTCACAGATTAGGTGAGAAGGATTGGGGCTTGGCCAGGATGCCAAAACTCAGTCTCCAGAGACAGGACCTACATAGGAAAATTCTGGAGGGGAAGGTTTTCTTAGCACAAATATAACACATGTAAAATCCTGAAGAAAGGAAACAAAGTAATTCAATATTATGAGAGCACAGAGTGTGAAGAAGGAAGTCTGAGAGACAAAATTACAGGGCTAAGGAAGTACCAATTGGACTGAACTTTATAAGCCATTCTAGGAAGCTTGAAATTCTTTCTGAGGCATGAAAAACCTCTTAAAAATGTTTTAATAGCATAAGTAATCTGTTAAGGTTGGTATTTTGAAAATATCACTTTATTTGCAGAGAGATAAGATTCAGAGCCATGAAATTAAAGGTAGGCAAGACCAGGGGTGATAGGACTGTCGAGATAATCTGGGTATCTCTTTTACAATACCTAAAAGTCAAGGAAATAGGCCAAAGGTGCTAAAATAATTTTAACATTTACCATGCCATTCTTTTTGAAAGTTCCAGCAGAATATCAGAAATAAAATTTAGCCATTTGATGATACTGCAATCTAATGAGACTATATGATTTTCCTTAACTTTTAAAATGTAAGAGTAGTATTCTCTGGACATTAAATTTTACACTGGAAGAAACACTAAAAGTATAAAATACAATAGAATGAAAACAGTTAGCAGACAGGTTTAGCATTAATTGTAAGTGTGGTGGTCCATGACCAAACTTTATGTCCAACAACAAATTAAGAAATAAGATGTGGGAATATATAATTTTTTTGGTAAGTGGTGGACCTTCAAGTCTCTGCCCCTCCTACAATCTCATGGTCTAAAAGTTGGCCAATATGCAGCCATAGACTTCCTATACCTGGCTGAGACCTCACTCTGTTTTGTTTGGGTCACTGACCATGGATGAACCAAGAAAGTACAGAAAGGCAATAGAGATAAGTTTTCATTCACTTTTAACCATGAACTCCTTTTTACCTCTTACAGAACTTAGTTGTTCATCTGTTTGATCATTCTCTCCCAACTTCAAACTCAGGCTGGCCTTTATGTTTAGTTCAGTTAAACACTCCAAAAAAAAATTTTGTGTCTTATCTCATTTAATCCTAAAAGGTAAGGAAAATTATTCCTATTTTCTAATTGAAGTTTAGAAAGATTGTGTGGTTTATCCAAATTCACCTCACCGCTCATCTGAACACTTTCATTGGGAAATCAAGATTGTTTAAAAATATGATACTACATACTCCCAGTTAGTATACTACCTTCCAATTAGCATTCTGTTATTCAAAAATATAATGGATATTTTTAAAAACTATCTTTCATATGATACCTTAGGTTCTTCTTTACATTACACATAAATGTCTATATTTAACTCTGATATTTCTGTTCAGAATGATAAATGATGCCGATGTCTAGATATAACTTTTGTAATTAATGTATAGTATATTGAAAAATAAAAAAATATAAAATTCACAAACTACTTTTATTGGGTCACAAATTAAGTTTGTCTGCAATATATATATATATATATATATATTTTTTTACCCTCACTATACTCTTTTATCTTTGAGTTTAGTCACTATATAAAACTAAATTTTTTAGTTTCTTTTTGTTTCCTATTTGTTCTGGCAACTCCTAAGCCCCTAAGAAGTATAATAGCCACTTGCATCTCTTCAACAGGCTACCTTTTTGCCTATATATTTAAAATATATAAAATCTAAAATAAATTTAAAAATTAAAAAATTTAAAATAAATTTAAAATAAAATATTTAAAATATATAGAATCTAAGACATCTTCTACAATGTTTATATATTCTTCCACTGGAAGAAACCTAAAAGGTATAATCTGTCCAATCAGTGACACAAAACTGATATGATACTTCCTTTCTAGAATGCTTTTTAACTTTTTTCTACAACAATCACCATCTTTAAAAAGTCTTTTTTTAAACCACTTTTGAGCATTTCATTAACACTTCTTAGCTTAATCAGATGAAAGCTTTTTCTTAGAATTAGACTTGTCATACTGAGCACTATCATGTTATAATTAAGAAGTAATTCAAAATCAGATGATAATTAAAATAGAAATTCTTTCACTTTCTAGATAAGTATGAAACATATTGTTTTTAATAGTTCTTATTTAGTTGTGTTTTTACCTTAGTTATAGGGTTTAATACAAATATATTGCCCGTTAACTAAATGTTGTAACCTTTAAATTCATTTTTTTAAAAAAGTACTATCTACCCGAATTTGCTTTTCTATAAAAAATGGCCTCTTAAACATCTTTTACATGAGGATTTATATTTTTCCCTAGTGGTAGAAACCTACAAGTGTCCTTCGATTTCTAGAATGAACCATTTACTCCATATCAGTATTACATCTGAATTCATGAGTGCCAAGCCCGTGTCTGATGAATACACTTCAGCAAACCCAAACTTTCTGGCCAGTCCATGAATGAAGAGAATAGAAAGAAAATTGTGAAACTTCTCAACTGTATTGCTGTTCAATGGCTGAATTTGTTACTATGGCCACATACTTGATTTGATGAGGCTCAATTAAAATATAGTTGATTTAATAAAAAATCTCCTATAAAAAATAAAATATGAAAAAATTTCTTTTGAGAAAATATATTTTCTACAATATGATTGTTTTCTGGGTTGTATACAGTGATTTTGTAAAAGATCTTTTGAAGTTTTAATGATGAAGCAGCCTAGTCAGGGTTTCTGTATTTGGTAGAGGTTTACTGTACATAGTGCAAACACATTTTCTTTGGCCAGGTTACAAGCAGTTTTCATGTATAGAGAAGTCATCTTCCTGTCCCCCACAGAAGCATCACCTCATCACAACATATGTAGCTCTGTTCTGCCAAAAGGGGGGCAGATTTCGAATCTTGGCGTTTGAAATCTGTTCCATCTGTAGCTCTTGATCTTTTCTGTAAATTCTCTAACTTCTTTTAAAAGAATGGTATGTGTCTTCAGAGAACTAACGTGCCTGATGCATATTTAAACAGTTCTGATAGAATTTATTTTAAGAAACTGTGTTAAACTCATTTATTATAAGAAGAAAGAAAGAGAGAACAGCAGTCTTTGCCACCTACAGTATATTTCCTTCATGCCCTGAAAGGCAATGATGGAAAACCAACTAGCTTGCTTCATAAACTGCTGAAAAAGGTTTTGTATGATTTTAGGGGCAAACCCAGAGGTAAAGTGTGAGTAGATACACTGACATGCTTACACCATTGGGAGACATTATTGTGTGTTTTAAACTGCATCTATGATAGGTAAATTAGATGGATTTAAATCTATTTAACATAAATTGACATAGTAAAGACAATTAAGTGCAAATGAATGGATAAAAAGGAAAAAAAACAAAATAAAGCTAGTGACCAAAACTCAATTGATTAGTATAAATTGAAATTGTTTAATTGCTATCACCCATGTGATTTGACATTCATATCATCTGACATTCTTTCAGATTTTTTCTCCAGATAGAGGCTTATTTTAATGAATGCTATTTTTCTAACAAACTTGGCTTGTTGCTTTTGAGAATCCATTATATAAAATCCATTTTATAAAATTCAAGCAGAAAAATCAAGTAAATGAAAACATTATTCCTAATTTCTAACATTTTTGAAGCATTTTAATTAAATAAATTATTTTAGAGACCAACGAATAATATATAGTCATGTGATACATGATTATTTTACTTAAAAGAGGGGCATTTTCTTCTTAGTAATAAAATGCCCCAGTGAACTGACTATCCACTATGGGAATGGAAGATTATACAAACAGTCAAATAAGTATGTAGTAATAAACTACATTAAATGTTAACAACAAAATTAAGTTCATTTCATAGAGAAGCACTGAACATTTTAATTTTGACCAGGAGAGTTAGAATGTGGTTTGGAGCACATGACATAACTGTAGAGATTTAAAAGAGTTAAGAGTTATTAGATGACAATGGGGAAATTAAAACACAAATGGAGAATGTTCTAGAACAGTGTGGTGCAGGGAGGATGCTGACACAAGCCAGGGAAGATGCTGACACAAGCCAGTGATGGGGAAATAGGGAAGGATGAGAGTGCCATCCAATGAATCTGTGGAACAAATCAGAGCCCAGGTTACAGAGACCGATCGGTTGTGTTGAATACTAGGGTTTTATTTTAGGGGTAACAAAAGGCCTCCAAGGAGTGTAAGACAAGGGAGTAACATTATTTAAATTTTTAAGAGCGTTTCTTCAATGTTTTTGGTGAAGAATAAATTTGAGGTGTTCAAGACAAGAGGGAACAGTCCAGAAAAAGGTGATGCTAATTAGGTGTAGTGTATAGAGGTGGAAATAAAGAAAAATAAAAGAGTTCAAACTGTTTTGCACATTGAATGCACAGGATTTGAAGATGGAATTTATATAGGTAATGAGAGAGAAGAATGTGCTAATAATGCCTGCCAGCCTTTGGAGATGAGTCACTAGATGAATGGAGATTCCATATTATAGAAATGGAGAAGGCCAAAAATTTTATATGGAGATGAAGATAAATAATTCAGACATATTAAGTTTGAGATATATGCAAGGTATTCTACCTGTTAGATCAAGTAGATTCTTAGCTGTCAATCCTTATATTTTATTATATCCTTGAAATTCAGTGAGTTTCATGCTTCATTTAAAGTATGCATTTATCTATGTTATATAACGTATGAGATCTTTAATGAAAAGAAAAATCCTTTGTGTCTAGAGAGAAAAAAATTTTCTCCAAATATTATATTCTTGTTTTCTTAATTTGTATTTGAGAAAGAAACATATCATACAGCAACTGTATTTTTCTATAATAGTAAGCAAAGTGAATTGACAAGATAATACCCAAAAGGTAGATAAATTCATGAATGGACAAACAAAATGTAGTATAATTGTACAGTGAAATAATATACAGCCATAAAAAGAAAGTATTGACACATGCTACATCATGGATGAATCTTGAGAAAATTATGCTACTTGATAGGAATGTTCTGGACTTAGGTAGTGACAATGGCACAACCTTGTGAATGTACTAAATACACAGATTGTGTACTTTAAAATACTTAAAATAGCGATTGCATATTTATGTATTTTACCACAGTAAGAAAGGGATTAAATAAAATATTTATGGACTAAAATAGCATTTCCCAAATCATATTCCACAAGGCTATGTGGAAAGTATTTGTTGTAAAATAAGCCTGATCACACAACTGCAGAACTACACAAGGATATTAATTGTATTTCATTTAAATCAATAGTAGCTTAGGATTTTTAAAATTTAAAGCCTATTAGAGAACAAAAACAAATTCAAAGAAGTTGTATTATTTTAATATATAGAAGACTGATTATTTTTTTAAATCTGCCTTCTCTTGATAATAGAATATCTATTTTCATAAGAAATCAACATTATTGCTTAAAAGATATCATTGAGATACATAGAATGCTCTGTTTCACACTGTTGAGTTTATAATTAGTCTAAGGTTATTCTACATCACTGTGTTTTATCCCTAGAAAAACTACACTTAATGAGGCCACATTGCAAATGTTAAGAATTTGACACATCATTAAATGAGAAGTGAAATTAATATTCATTGGCCATTAAGTCATTGTTTATTTAAACTTCAAAATTTTAGTAATATTAGTCAAAATAATATAATTATTAAAAATAGCATATTTAAAGATACTCGGTGGCAATCACAGGAAGAAACTGATTTTATATGAGTCAGTTGATCATCCAGAGGGAAAGATGACTTTTAAAAAATACGTTTTTGGAAGTAGAGACAGCTCTGAAATAAATTTTGATAATATTGCAAAATGTATTGAATGGCAATGGATTATGAAAAATTTCTGGGAGTATCTTTTTTTAACAGACTTATTGAGATATAATCAACATATAATATTCACCTACTTAAGGTTTGCAATGTAATGGTTTTTAGTATGTATATATACAGAGTTTTGAAACCATCACCACAGTCTAATTTGGGAATGTTTTTATTACCCCAGAAACATCCTACTATTAGCAGTCACTACCATATACCTTTCCATTCTCCCAGCCCTGTGCGATCACTGACCAATCTATTTTCTGTCTCTGTAGATGGCACCCTTATTTTATTTTATTTTATTAATTAATTTATTTTTTATGGTGACATTGGTTAACGAAATCCACTAAGTTTCACTTTAACAGTAAGGCATATATATCTATATTTACACTGTGTGTTCACCTCCCATAGTTACCACATATTTGACCTCCTTTTCCCTGTCTACCTCCCCCCTCCTCCCAACCCCCTTCTCCATGGTAACCACTAGCCTATAGTCAATGTCCATGAGTCTCTGTTTGTCCTGTTCATTTGTTGCTTTTAGGTTTATACCCACATATAAGTAGTATCACGTGATTTTCAACTTTTTCTGTCTTGTTTATTTCACTTAGCATGATTATCTTGAGTTCCATCTATGTTGTCGCAAATGGCAGTATTTCATCTCTTCTTACTGCTGAGTAATATTCCATTGTATGTATGTACCACAGCTTCTTTAGCCAATCATCTTCTGTTGCTTCCATGTCCTGGCCATTGTGAATAATGCTGCTATGAACATCAGTGTACAAATATTTTTTTGGATGTAGGTTTTCAAGTCTTTGGGTAAACACCCAGTAGTAGGATTGATGGGTCATATGGTAGATCAATTCTTAGTTTTTTGAGGAACTTCCATACTGTTTTCCATAGTGGCTGTACCAATTTGCAGTCCCTCCAGCAGTATATGAGAGTTCCTTTTTCTCCACCTCCTCTCCAACATTTGTTATTACTTGTCCTGTTGATAAGCACTATTCTAATAGGTGTGAGATGGTATCCTATTGTGGTTTTGATTTGCATTTTTCTAATAACTAGCAATGTTGAGCATCTTTTCAAATATTTGTTGGCCATTTGTATGTCCTCTAGGGAGAAGTGTCTGTTCAGGTCCTCTGCCCATTTTTTGATTGGGTCATTTGTTTTTTTGTTGTTGTTGTTGAATTATATGAGTTCTTTGTATATTTAGATGTCACCCTTATTTTAAAGTAGTTTTTTTTTTTTCTGGTGTTCTTGGTTTTGGAATTAAGATCTCATCCCAGAGATTGTGAGGCAACAAAAAGCAATCATGTTTATTTCTGGCCAATTTCAGGGATGTTTATATGTTTTCTTCTTGTTTTTCCAGCTGAATTCATTCCCTGAAAGCCTTTGCTTTTTAATCTATTTTTTTATCATATGTGTGAATAACATTTTGTCTACCCAGAAATGTATACTTAGGTTTGGACATTTAAATCTTTTATTACAGTATAGTCTGACTAATGTCCTGTATTGATTTCAATCATAGTTTAAGATATTTCATGATAAATATAGCAATAATCAATAAAAGAGTAACAAATTAGCACTAAACAGTGAATATATTCCCACGGCTTCAATACTTGACATATAGTAAACATTTTTAAGCAAGTGAATGAAAGATAAATGAATAAATAAACATATGGCAGACTGATGGTATGCGGACAATATAACATATTATTTATATCAACTATAGATGGTCATTTCTTTTGTAGTTGTTAATAATATTAAGCAGCATCTTTGTGCCCATTTAAGAACTCAGGCAACTCTAATAAAATGCATCTCTAGTATGAGGGGAACATAGGGTACATGAAGAAATTTAAAGCACATTGAGAACACACTTATACTCCAGGAATTTAAGAATTTAAAGCCTATGATTGAAAAGGAAATAAATTGTTTTTAGACTACGAATGTTAACTTAGATCTCATAAATTTTGTCTTTAATTTTCTTCAGGTAAGGAGAGATGTGTGATTTAGATGAGTTGTATTCCTTTCTTTAAAAATTGTCAGTAAGTCATTAATGGTTAAATTATAAATTTCCAAGATATTTATTCCAAAATTTAAAATCTGTCACCTACTACTTCATTATAGCAAATTAAATATAAAAAGTGAATAGAAGTATGTAGGTTTTGTGGATCAATGTCTACCTGAAATATTGGTGGAAGAATCTTGTCATATTTCAACTGAAATACAGTGTTCAGTTATAGTAACATTGATCATCATTTTATTCTTTCAGCACATATTTAATGAGATTGTGTAGTAGCATAGTGTGTAGCAGCATAGTAGTTTAAATTGTGGGCTCTAAAGTAAGGCTATGTGAGTTTCTAGTTCAGTGTAGAACTTAACTGTTGACCTTGAGAATATGTCTTTACTTCTCCACATAAGATTCTGTATCAGTAAATTCAGGATAACAGTAGCACTTTCCTCAGAAGTTTTTATGAGGGTTAAGATTCTTAATAGTCTCCGCTATGATTGTAATAATGAAGTAAAAGAAAAGACATGGCTTTAAAAACAATTTAGGAAATTCAAATAGAATCTGTTGACTGTAAGGATAGGGGACAAAAAGGGACAAAAGGGAAACAGATCATGTTGCAAATTTGTGGTTTTCTGTTTCTAAATTAAGTAGTTTTGAGCCCTGTCAACTTTTATGGGATAATACAAAAATAATTATTTTTGATTATGTTGATTTTAAAGTGTTTGTGGATGGATATATTGGAGAAGGAATTAGACAGTTCTGATTCTTAGGTGACAACTTACACTACAGAAAGTAATTTGAGAGGTATAAGCAAATAATTTACAAGATTGTGATAACAGATGATACCGTGTAGAAAAAGGGGAAACATGAGAAGATGACAGAACCAGCAAAATTTTAATATGGGAAAGAAAGGAAAGCCAGGAAGGGGAAATAAAGAAGTTGGAGAGAATGGAGGAAAACTGGAAAGGAATGGTGTTAATGAAAAAATGTAAAGAGGGATTTTCAAGAAAGCAAAGTTAGTGATGTCACATGATGCTGTGGAAAAAAATGAAATAAGAGAACAGAAAAGCTTTATTTAGAGCTGGAATATAAGTGACTATTTGAATGTAAGTGACCTCATGAATGATCAGGTGATCTCAAATTGTAGAGTCAAATTTGAGGATTGGGGGAAGTAAAGTAGTAGAAACAAGAATATTTCAATAATATTTATTAAACAATGTTGTCTCCTGAACACTAGAACTAAAATAAACTTACAATCAGGGTCTTTATGTATTTTTCTACTCATATTTTTATATTTTTCATATTTCATATTCGCTAGTGACATTTAGAGGCCTGCTTCTAAAATGCCTTTCATTATTTCTTTAGTGCTACTTAAAATGCTATCTTTTCGGCACATTTTGGAAGCCCTTTACATTTGACAGTTTTCAAAAGAAACATGAACATGAAATAAACTCTTCTAAAAACTAAAACAGTAAAATCAATTATAGCAAAATGAAAATGAAACAAAGAAAAGGCTTTCTAATCTAATAGCTATGTATTTCTCCACATAAATACATACATGGAGCAAAATTCGTCCACCTCCATAATGTTTCCAGGATTCAAAATATTAATATTATTGAGATATATATGACTGAGATATATTTAGGTTTTTTTTTCTATTTTGAAGCATCCATGGGAAAGAGTATATGAAAACAGAAAATGAAAGATTTTTTTTCTGCCGAAGAGACTCACAATGGCACTTGCTAGTCTTTAACATGATTTTTTGCAAAGGAATTCCTTTTAATATTTATAACTAACAATGTTAAGTAATCTAAATTCTATCCATAATTTGAATGTTATGCTGGTTCTTCACAAATTTAAATAAATGTGAGGTATCCAAAAATGTGTAGGGCAGAGTGCCTTAAGACTCACTCATATATATTAATTTTATTATACAATTAGTGATTTTAGTAGGATTTCTACCTTAAATTAAATAACAGAATGTGGTTTAAGTAGCCATTTTATAATTTTGGGTTGTTTAATTAGATCAGGGCATCAAAATATGTTCAGTATGGTAACCCATATTTAGTAACCTGTTCTTTCCTAACTCTCTAAAATTTAACCCAACCAAAGAAAACCGTTTTAGAGACAATAGTTTCTATATATTTATCTTAGCAAGCTATTGATCGAATACCATTTACTATTTTTAAGCTGTTTTTGAAGTTTTTTGCTTTATATTTTTAATTTTCTGGCATAGTTTTAGATGATTCTCAGATTCATTTGAGGGATAAAATGATCAGTAACAAAACCATATGTTTCTGAAAGGAAAAGAGGAATAATTTGATAATTTCTAAAAGTTCACTTCTTCATGTACAGAGCTGCATTAACACATTAAAAGGAAAGTCTTAGGATATCATAGTGGCTTAACACACTGGAAGAAGCCAAATGACTCAGCTTTCTAATGTTTCATCTAAGGATTTTTAAAATGTATTTTTTTACTGAAGAATTAGATGTTTACTTTTATATATGTTTACTTATAAAAAATGTGGCTCATGGATGACATTAAGTAAAAGATTTCCTTATGTTTTCAAAACAGTTTAGACATTTCTACTAATCTTTGCATTTCATATACAATAAATTTCTCTAATATATATAGTTAGTACCTTCAGTAACACTCAATTCTTTGTCATTATTAGTTCTTCAATTGGAAATTGCCAGAATTAAACTACAGGCATTGGTGACATGGAAGCTTAAAGAGAACTTTTGTTTCTGGGAATGGGCCATATATTTGTATGTGTGTGTGTGTGTGTGTGTGTGTGTGTGTGTGTGTGTGTAGAAAATATAGTTGATTTTTGTGCCTGAGATGTGTTAAAGAAAATCTGTGCCCATAGATATATGACACATTCATCTAATTTGTTATTATTTATAACTGAATATATATTGGCTAAATGTGCATATGACAAAATGACATGTCATGAAATTTTGGGAGAAAAAAAGGTAAATAGGAAAACAGATATACCAATTTTAAAATTCAAGCAAAGAACTTAGAATAATTAGGAACTTACGCTGTCAAATGGAAACTAAAATAAAACAGCTTCTATTCAGCACCTCATCAGCCACAGCTGCAGTTTTCTGTAATGCTTGCTTTAGACCTACACCAAATGCTCTTCAGTTTCTTAGAACAAGACATGACCACCTCCACAAATTATGTCCATTTTGTACTTAAACTTTTTTTTTTCATGAAAGCAAAGGCTACTGGGCTTCAAAAGTAAGCCATGAGTTTTTAAGTTAAATTTATCAGGGCAACATCGGTTAATAAAATTACATAGGTTTCAAGTGCACAATTTGATAATACATTGTCTGTATATTGCATGTATGTTTGCCACCCAGAGTCAAATCTCCTTTCATTATCATATATTTGACCCCCTTTTTTCTACCTTTCCCCTCTCCATTTTCCCTCTGGTAACCAGTAATCCACTGTCCATGTCCATAAGTCTCTGTTTATTGGTTTTATTTATTTATTGCTTTCAGTTTTATATCTACATATGAATGAAATCATATGGTTCTCAACTTTTTCTGTCAGACTTTTTTTGTTTAGCATGATAATCTTAAGATCCATCCATGTTGTTGTAAATGGCGGTATTTCATCTTTTCTTCAGGCAGAGTAATATTCCATTGTATATATGTACCACCTCTTATTTATTCAATTATCTATCAATTTTTGCCAACACTTTGGTTGTTTCCATGTCTTGGCCACAGTGAATAATGCTGCAATGAACATTGTGGTACATATGTGTTTATGGATAAACACTTTCAAATTTTAGAAGTACATACCCAGAAGAGGAATTGCTAGGTCACATGGTAATTCTATTCGTAATTTTTAAAAGAAACTTTATACTATTTTCCATAGTGACTATGCTTAATTTACATTCACAGTTTACCAGCAGTGTTTGAAGGTTCCTTTTCCCTACAACCTCTCCAACGCTTGTTGTTACTTACCCTGTTGATGACAGCCATTCTAACAGGTGTAAGGTGGTATCTCATTGTGGTTTTGATTTGTATTTCCCTAATAGCTACTGAAGTTGAGCATCTTTTCATATGTCTGTTGGCTGTTTACATTTTTTTTATTAGATTGGACTTTTGTCGTTGAGTTGTATGAGTTCTCAATATATTTTGAATATCAGCTGTTGTTTGCAAATTTCTTCTCCCATTTGGTTGCTTACCTCTTTTTTCTGTAGATTTTTCTTTTTGCTATGTAAAAATTTTTTAATTTGATTCAGCTCTATTCACTTATTTTTGCTTTTACTTCCCTTGCCTTTGAGATCAAATTCATAAAATCCTCTCTAAACCCAAAGTCCATGAGTTTAGTATCTATGTTGTCTTCTAAGCAATTTATTGTTTCAGGTCTTGTATTTAAGTGTTTGATCCATTTTGAGCTAATTTTGGTGTATGGTGATAGATAGCAGTCTAATTTCATTCTTTTGCTTGTGGCTTTCCAATTTTCCGAGCACCATTTATTGAAGATATTTTTTTTCTCTCCATTGTATGGTTTTTGCTCTTTTGTTAAAAATGATTTTTCCATGTATATGTGAGTTTATTTCTGGGCTCTCAATTCTGTTCCATTGGTCTGTGTATCTGATTTTCTGTCAACACCATGCTGTTTTGATTATTGTCATTTTGTAGTATAAATTGAAGTTATGTAGCATAATACCTATGGCCTTGTTCTTTGTTCTCAGGATTGCTTTGGCTATTTGGGGTCTTTTGTGATTCTGTACAAATTCAATATAGTATTGAAAGTCCTAGCTAGAGCAGTCAAGTAAGAGAAAGAAAGAAAAGGCATCCAAATTGGGAATGAAGTCAAATTGTTACTTTTTGCAGATGACATGATTCTCTATATAAAAAATTTCAAGGACTCCACACACATACACACAAACTTAAGGACAGCAAACTAATACAATAAAGTTGCAGGATACAAAATTTATGCACAAAAATCCATTGCATTCCTATATACTAATAATAAAATTTCAGAAAAAGAAATTTAAAAAAATTCCCTTTGCAATTGCAACAAAGAGAGTGAAATATCTAGGAATAAACTTAACAAGCATGTGAAGTACCTATGTACACTGCAAACTATAAGACATTATTAAAAGAAATAAAAGAAGTCTACGTCCATGCCACACTGAACACGACTGATCTCATCTGATCTTGGAAGCTAAGCAGGGTCAAGCCTGGTTAGTTCTTAGATAGGAGACCACCTAGGAAGACCAGGGGCTGTAGGTGTGAAAAACATGATAATAAATAAATAAAATTGAAGAAGACACAAAGAAATGGAAAGATATTTCGTGTTCATAATTTGGAAGAATCAACATAGTTAAAATGGCCATATTACCCAAAGCAATATACAAATTAAATATAATCCCCATCTAAATCCTAATGGCATTTTTTAAAGAAATATAACAAAAAATTATCAGATTTATATGGAATCGCAAAAGAGCCATGCATTTTTAAAACTAAGGTTTTAAAAATAAATCTAATATCCACTCCACCTATAACTTTTATGTCTAAAACAAATAGCAGATGGTGTGTGCGGAGAGTAGGAGTATAGAATACATCTGAAATGAAAATTCATGGGATTTCTTTGACTTACTCAAATTATCTGCATATAAATTTTTTACAATAAGAGCACATTGCTCAATTTTAAATGGAGAATTGCAAAGTTTAAAAAATTATGTTTGCATTGTATTTAATTATCAAATGTTACTTGTCTAGTATTTAAAAAGTTAAAATTTGTTCTAGATTGTTGAATATTTCATCTCTGAGTCCTTTATTTTCTTATTTCTTTGGTCTCAGTTTACCTTTTCAGCATTTCTTTTCCAAACATCTTCAGAGAAACTGTGCAGAATACAGGAAAGCTGAGGTCTTTGCTTGCTGATTCAGTGTCTGCATTTAGTTTGTTTGGCATAGTTTCAAGAAAAGATATGGAGGAGTTATCTCAAATTAGTGCCATCAATGAAAGCAAGATGGTAGTACTGGCAACAAGACACATTGACATTTTCACAAGATTTGTCAGTGAGTGCCAATGATGAGCAGTGAACAAACTAGCTGAGTGGCCAACAGGCAATTTGGGATTTGAGTGCACCATAGCAGTAAGCATCTCCTACCTCATGCCATGTTCCTAAAACAATGGATGCCCAAGTGAACTCTATCATTGACATTATTGGCCTGGAGTCCTTTAAAAATCAAAGGATAGTTTTAGACTTTTTGATTAGTGGGCTAGCTCCTTTTAAAGAGGAATGGCAATGCTGCTCTTCTGTTGCATCAACTATTCCTGGGAGGTCAGCATCATCCAATCATATATTTGCATTATTATTAAGATTCTTTTATTACATTTTAATTGGCTTTGCATTTCTTTAATATATAATTTTAAAATGCCTTGCTTTAAATACCTCTTCTTTATGACTTCTCTGTGGATTGGCTTCTTAAACATATTTGAAAACAAATTCTTCTATTACATAGAATTTTTGCAAAACAAGAAACTTGGCACTAAGGAAAAAAACCATGTTGGTTGTTAAGATTTTTAAATAAAAGAGTTGAAAGTTTGTGTTTAAAATAAGTGGAGTAGTTTCTGAACTGGGAGTACAGAATACTGTCCCCTTAGACAAAATGTTCAGCCATCACTTTTTCAAACTAGTTATTAAGAACGTAGAGCTCCAGCCGAGTCATGTGTCAGTCAAAGATCGCTGAGCCCAGGCGATTTGAGCAAAGATTGCAGTAAGCCTTAGCTGTCGGGAAAGACCAGAGGAAGCACCAACTGCTGGGAGGAGAGCATAAGGCTCAAGATGGAAAATCATGAACTAGATGATACTATCAAGGAAAAACAAATTTTTGGTATAATAATCAGAAAAATTAACCACTCCCAGAATCAGAAAGAGATCTACTTGAACATAGATCAACATATATTGGACTTACTACTGCTCTCTGTGGCAGTCTTTTTTGGCACGTCTTAAATGTGACACAGGCTCTTAGAACCGCAGGCCTACCAATGGCAGTGATGCCATTTTTGACAGCGAACGCATCTCACAAAGGTTTTGTAAGTTTGCCATTGAATACAGGTGATTTGAATTGTGAAACCTGTACCATAACACGGAATGGATTTGTTGATCTTGTTTTTGGTGGTCTATACTGTTTTCTTGGCTATACCTGTGACTGGTGGCCTAGTACCTGGGTACGCATCAGCCCCGCTACCAGAGAAAGGAAACATCTTAACCTATGGATCAGAATTTTTAAGCCTGTCTTTAGAAAGATGCTATTTCCGATTTGGCTCCAGACTGGCTTTGTAGCATACCTTGGTTCTAGAAAATATAAACTACTTATAAAGGCTCTTCAGTTGCCTGAACCTGGCCTAGAAATTCAGTGATTGATAAACAAATATGTAAACAAAAATAAAACTATAAAAAAAAGTAAAAGAAACATAAATTGATAACATCTACTTTTAACATTTTTCTAGAAACTACATCACTTCATTCTTAAGTATTAAGATGAATTTGTTTATTAGTATTTGCTATTCTCCCACCCCAGAGAAAAACCAATTGAAGTATTGTTGAGACTTATTTATTTCCTAAATAATATCATATCTTGAATTTTGATTTCAGTGCTCATTCTTCCAGAGATAAATTCTGTTTGACTACATATATTTTATTTACATAATGCTGAATAAGACACTTCCTATTTTTTTTACTTGATTATGGAATGTCATGAAACTATAATTCCTCTTAAAATAGCAATGCTTTATTTTTCAAAGAGGTGCAATACTGATTTATTTTAAAATAAAATATGTGGAATTGTTCTTAAGCTTAAATATTGAGAATTCATACAGATTACATTTTCATTTATTCATTCATTTATTCATTGAGTACGTATTTCAGATAAATATATAGATATTTATATTATGTAAATACTTAAAAATATTTAGGTAAGACTAAATATTGCTCTCAAGTAGTTTAGGTTTGCTCTCAAGTAGTTTAGGTTCTGTGAACGTGAAACACCAGCATGGGGATGGGTTTGAATCCTTGCTCTGCCTTTTCCATGGGAAAAAAGTTACCTAAGTTTCTTATGGTTATTTTAAATTTATTTTCCTAACAAAAAATAAGAGTGATGTAGATGGAATTGTAGTTGAATTTAGTAATCTTTACCGGATTTTCTTTCTAACATTTGTTGTTCAGTTTTTATAAGTGGTATTGTAAAGGAGCCCTTCTAACTAACTTTAAAAATGGCTAATGGGTACATATAAATAGTAGGTGATATGCCAGTGTTACTCTGACTCTGTGCACACAAGCCACCTTATTTACCAAATAGCTATTAGGAACCATAACTGAATTATTTTGAAGACAGCGTTGAAAATAGCTTTGTCATGTTTTCCATAGAACGCTTCTACTATCTTATCTCTTGGAACCAAAGTAGATTATTTAAGCAGCCACTTTACAGTTGTAAGGGAACATATAGAGGAAATAATAACTATTTCTGTTTGCATGTGGCTTTACCCAAATTTCAAGGTAATGTGTGTTAATAATATAGGTGTACAAGTTGGGGAAATTACTATTAATGCCAAAAAAGGAGAACATATTAGTTATTTTTTTTTATTGAATGACAGATGTCAATTATTTCTGGCTAGCATACTTTGTGAAAGACTAGTTGCCTATTTTGTTGTGTTGTTCTCCTTTATTTTTATGTAGTTTTAAAAAATAAGATTGCAAGTGCTAGTATAATATATTCATCATAGGCTGATAACCCTTTCACAAATGCAGAATTTATTATGTGCATTAAGATACAGGAATGTCTATGAAATAAGACAACACTAATTTGATAATTAAAAGTAGTATAATTTATTAAATTGACTGCTGAATATATAGAAATTAAAGAGTTAATTACTTTTTGATATCATAGAAATTCAGTATTATTTTAAATGATATGGTAAACAGATTCAAATGTATTAAAAATTAAAATTTTACTTACCTATTAGAAATAAACATTTTAGCTCACAATTTTATTTTGTTTCCTCTAATTGTTACATTTTTTAGAATCTAATTATTCTTAGTAGCTAAATATTAAAGTAGCTGATCCCTCTTTGTATTCATTTCTTTTGGCTAAAATGATGCCAAATAGGAAATAGGACTTGAAAAGTTTTTATAAAAGAGCTTTATTTCAATTTTACATATAGCTTTAAGCTGTCAATGGTCATGGAGTTCATTCCTCACAGCCTTTCCAATTGCTTTGGACTTCTGTAAGTCTACTCTGAACTCTGTAAAATGTAAATAATGATTATATTCATTGAATGTTTCCTATATGCCTGGGTCAGTGATAAGGACTTTCATTTATCAAGTTATTCCCTCATGCAGCAATTTTTAAATTAAGTAAGCTTTCATCACATCCCCAGTATTGGAAAGGCCTAGTAACCCGATGGTGGTCCAAAGGTTGGGTCAGGAGCTTGTAGACTGTGAGCTTGCTTCTATTCTCCCTCCTCCAAGGGGGCAGAAAGAATCTTTACATTTTAATATACCCAGGCTAAAATGTCATCATTGATTTTGTAGTGACAAATTTCTAAATTATTTTTTGGAGCCTATCAAAATAGTTCGTTCCACCAAAGAAAAGATTGCTATCATCCTGATCAACAATGATTACCTATTTCTAACAAGTCTCATCAATTATTGCAGTTGAACACCATCACTAATGACAGAGGCTTATGCCCTAGTTAGTTGTAAAAGACTGGCCTACTTAGGAATGTGATGATAAAACATTGCTTTCCTGCCATATTGTGAGATTCCTGAAGGTGGAAGTAAGTCTAAATTTTTTATCTCCAGCACCGTGTATCCTATTACATTTTCCCAAACAAATTCTCTCCTACAGACTCTTGACTCATTCATGTAATGGTCTATCTGACATCTCCACAAGATGCATTATAGATAACACAAACTTAAACATGCCCTAAACAGAATTCACTATTTCCTGAAACCCCCTCACCCGACAGTTTCCCAACTCAGTTGACGGCAAATGCACACTTTGGTTTGCTCAGGTTAAAATCGTTGGGATCACCCTAGAATCTCTTTTCTATCTTTTTATCTATTTCATAATTAAATCCTATGATCTGCCTGCAAATGCATGCATATATAACCTCTTCACACCACCACTGCTACTGCCACCCTAGACCAGTCCACGTTCATTTCAGCAGTGCAACCAAACCAATCCTTTAAAAATATTAGATTATGTCTCTTTCTGCTCAATATCTTTCATTGGCTCCCCATTTCATGCCAAGTAAACGCCAATGTTCCTATGATGGCTTCAAGGCCACTTACAACCTGCTATCATAATTCCTCTAGCCTCATCTCATACCACTCTCCTCATGCTCTTGGTCCAGCAACAGGGAGTGTCTTGCTCTTTGGATTAACTACTTAGGCCATTGCTGGAGCTGTTTCCTCTACTTTAGACATTCTTCTCTCAAATATGCATGCCCAGTTAACTCTCTTTCCCATACTCCAGGTTGTAAGGCCTATGGGAGCAGGTATCTTTGTGTTACTCAAATGATTAGGATAATGCTACTCAATAAATATTTGGTAAATGAGTGAAAGAATATAACAATGTTTTTTTTTTTTTGGCATTTGCAGCATAATCCCACACATTTCAGAAAGCAATGTCAGTGATAACTTGAGAAAATTTCATTGAGGTGGTTAAAATAGTGAATAGAGAGTTTTCTAGATTGCTTTTGGCAATCTCAGGGGAAGGAAAGGAGGTTAAAATCCTACATTGTTTCCTCCCTAGACTATGTCGCCCCAGGCTGCCTGCCAGGATGGATTTTATCGTAAACTCATTGAAAATATCACCTTCTCTAAAAAGCCCTCCTTTGCTGCCCAACATTTGTTAGACTAAACTGTTCCTGAGTGTCCCAGGCGCTGCTACGGGATAGCAGTAAACAAGAGACAAAAATCTCTGTTCCCTCAACTGACATTGTGGTGGTAAGAGACAGACAGAAATAGGCAATTAAAAAGAGATCACTGCAAAGTTAAACAGTTAAGCATGGAAGGAGGAATAGGTAGTTCCCAGGGGTTAAAGGGTTTACAATTTAACTGGAGGGAGGTGACAGGGACACTCTCACTGAGAAGGTGACACTTGAACAAGGACTTGAAGAATGTCAGGGGCTGAGCCAGGTAGAAATTGGGGCATTGCATTCAAGGCAGAGGATCCCCAAGTGAAAAGGTAAGAAATAGGATGAAATCGGATGCATTGGAGCTCTCAGGTCAGGGTACCAGTAGCAGAAGTCATTAGTGTTTCTTGCTGGCTTATGAGCACCTTGAAAATGGATAGTCTTACTTATGCAAAGCTGAGTACTCAGTATATACAAGGTATTCAGTAAATGCCGTTAAATATTGATTAAAGCTTTTTGTCCATGCTTTACTTTTTTGGTCCTAAACTTTAAAAATAAAGATAGCATTTGCAATAAATAAGCTTGTAACAAGCACTTATTTCACAAGGTATTAAAAGAGACTTTTGCTTTCTCATTCTGCATTCATACAAAAAATGCAAAAGGAACCAATATACCGTCATATAATGTAAATATCAATAGTAGTAAAATTTGTCCTGAAGTCAGTGTGAAGATAAGGTAATTTTTTTAATAATTAATATTTGTAACTATTTTATCAGGCACTTGATAATAAATTTACTTTAAAGAAAAATCATTTTTATTTTATGA
The DNA here is from genome assembly GCA_004027375.1 of Macroglossus sobrinus. Classification (NCBI taxonomy): domain Eukaryota; kingdom Metazoa; phylum Chordata; class Mammalia; order Chiroptera; family Pteropodidae; genus Macroglossus; species Macroglossus sobrinus. The sequence continues at coordinate 229,894 of PVKZ01001456.1, read as the reverse complement.
AAGTTTTACTTATAACATTTTTTATTCTAAACCCCATGAATACCAGAACTCTCTCCTAACAAAAACAATATGCAAATTTGTCTTGTAATTAATGTAATTTGCACATCTGTGCTTGTTTTTTGTTATTACTATTAGTCCATAACTATCTTTTAAAAAGTGATTTTATACAAGGATGCTAATAAGCATACTTGTTAAGATAAATCTGAAGGTTATGTTTTGCTGTAAGTTTTCACTTGGTAAATTTAGCTGTTTTGGGATATTATTTAAGATTTATTTTTACTTTAACATAAATAAAACTGATTTTATAGAGAAAGAATGTCCCTTTTTTTTACTGCAGCATTTTAATTATTTTCAAAGATATTAAAATAATAAGAATAATAAATTTCGTACTATTTGATGTACCAAAGACAATGGATTGCTAGCAGGATGGTCCATCTAAGAAAATAAGCAAGATAAAAGCCTCATATGTCAAGACTCTAAGTTGGTTTATTCATATTCATAGATAGCTTCTAAGAATCTTTTCTATAAGACAACATTCTTTTAGGCTCAGGGAACTCGTAAGTGAAATCCAACAGATTGAGTTTAGAAAGAGGTGTGACTGTCCTTATATTTTTATGCAGTTCTATTTTTAAATGACTTTATGCGCACTATGTTTATCTTCCAGACCCATTTATGTTCTCAGACTTATAAATAGTTCTTAAGGTTATTTGTAATATAGGCGCATAACTTGTATTCTACTTTTGGTTAATAATTTTTATCCATGGAAAAATTTACAGTGGTATCATATGCGCATTCATTACATTCACAGCTTGATTAGTGTATTTGTCCTTGTGGACTAAGAATGGACCACTTAATAACAATAATTAGGAATAACAACTCCTTCTTCTTGGTTCCCAAATTAGACAGAATGTACAGAATGTAGGACCGAATCTGAATGTAGCTATAGTCAATTTTCTTTTTATATGACCTCTAAGATTTTTAAATTCTGAAAATCTAAGTCCATTTGTTTTTCTGTTTAACCCCTCTTCACACTGAATATATATATATATATTCAGAAAAAAATAAGCATTGCTATTAATTCTAGATTTTAGAAATACAAAATATACTGAAATAATGGAAAACTCCAGAAGGGCATACTTTGAAAACAATTTATTATAAGTTGTGGTGACTCATAAAACATAAAATAGATTACATTGTTCTGAACAAAGATAAATATTGTTTCATGACATTTATAAAGGAAATGTTTAATAATTGCTTATTGAAAAGCATATGTAGCATGAAGAAGTTCTTATAAAAAAATTATTCTCAAAGGTATCACTGGGTCAAGAAAGAAACAGCTGCCAAAAAGTTAAAATTTTAAATTACATAAACAGAATAAGGCATATTTTAACTATTGCAAATATTACAATACCTTTTTTTAAGTAAGGAACTGACTACATTCAAAATAATTTAACGTAAGTTGAAGAACCTTGAGAACTAACAGAGAAGATTGGCACTCACATATGAAACAGAGGTTCACTGCCCCTTCTATGTAGGGAAATGATCAATAGAAGGTGCTGAAGTCAATTAGTGGATGAGTATTTGGATGTGTACCAGGAATGAACAACAGAAGCAAGAGAATGGAATGTAATTCTGAGCATAAATTTTAGTAAGAAATGAAGAGTCAAACTAAAATGGCAAAGAATGTTGAATTAAAAGGAAAAAGGCTTTGTCAAAAAATAATAAAACAACCTAACTTCAGACTGACTGCAGGCAACAAAAGAGAGGAATTTAGTCAAAATACATTTTAATTTTTTAAGCTTGGAATAATGACAGTCAGTTAGAAGAAGATGATAAAAGTTCCGTTTGGGAAATTTTGAGTATGACAAAACATTAAACTTGACATACTCTATAGGAATTTAGATGTTGTGGATGAAAGTTTAAATAAGAGAGTCATTAATATTATATAATGGGTGACAACATTCTAATCTTCTAAATTAAACTAATTCTCAAATTGGAATTAAAATGCCATTTTAGAGATAGTTTAAGGTTTCCTTTAAAGCAAAATTAAGTTCCTATGCTATGTACCCACCCACTACTCTCAAACATGCAATCAAGCTAAAAAACTATGCGGGTACAAGACTAGTCTTTAATCTGGATCTTTATATCCACCTTATTGTTTTCATGATCTCCCTGACATAGAATGAATAAATTAGGTATCGAGTGAGTGAAATAAAGAGCACAGGCTGACTTGTGAGAAACATCTGCTTTGTGGAGGAAAGTTATTGATTGTCAAATCTCTAATAAAGGAATCTCTCTCCCCAGTCAGGTAAGACAACAGTAACAACAAAGGATAATTGAGTTTACTTTGAAAAATAAACTAAATAGCTTTATTTCTCAGTGTTTTTATGTCTTTCACAGGCAGCCTCTTTTTTCATAAAGAGGTGATGTTATTCAGTGAAAAACCATTTTTGCCACTGGGCTGTAAGCTTCAAGAGGGAAGTAGTATGTCAGTTTCACTCGTCATTTTATTGCCTGTCCCTAACATGGGTCTGACAGTTGATAGATCTGGCTTATATCTGAGCTCTGCCACTGCAGTCTTTGTAGCCTTAGGCAAATCACTTCATATCTCCCTGGCTGAGTTTCCTCAGGTTAAAAAATACAGATGATAACATGGAAATCCTTGTGAAGCAATTGGCTTAAGAGATGGGAAATCTCTTCAAAATGCAAATCCCTATAAAATATAAATCCTAGTACTTCATAATATTTCTCTGAAATAAATGACAAGTTAATGATAACCTTCAATTCTATGAAGGAATATTTTACAGAGATTACAATAAACTCCCCTAATATCTGCTAGTGCGAAGCAACTGTAAATGGCAACATTAAGTGTTTGAGTTTAGTTACATAAGGGTACTTATGTCATGTCAAACGATTCTCTTTATTTCTATAAGTTTTGAAAATACAGTATAGACTATTTCTTATCAGCTGTAATATAAATGTGTCATTTACTGAAACTAATATAAATCCTCCAAAATCCCTTGATACTTCAGATTATAGATAAACTTAATGAAAAAAGTGCATTACACACACACACACACACACACACACGAGAATCTATACCCCTCTTTTTAAAAGGTATGGCCATGGTAACATTTGAAAATTAAGTGACTAACTCAAAATTAGGCAAGTAATGTATATCAATGGCAACCTGTAATTTGAGTCTCTCTTCAAATATTTGTTGAACACATGATCGATGCCAGATTTTTTCAGATTCATAGTCTCATTTAATTGGGGTGACCATATATTAGTTTCTCAGGACAGTCTACCCAGAGCAATCTCAATTATTGCTTATTGTCCAGTCTTAATAATTAAAAACATCTTCTCCTCTTCTATTCTCACAAGTGCCCTAAATTGGAAAGGAAATTTTATTGTCATTTACATTTTATACTATACAAAAAAAAAAAAAAAAAAACCTCTGAGGTGGGTGTTTTATATAAGAAAAATAACTGAGTTTCAGAAAGGGCAAGTAGCTGGTTTAAATCCACACTCCTGTAAGTGGCTGGCCTAGCATTTTAAGCCAGATCTATCAGTTTTCTACTCCCACTCTGTTTCACATTTCTGATGCCTAGTCCAGTTCCATCCAATATCCAGCATGATCTTTTATTATACATGAAAATAAAACTAAGGCAATTTGAAGTGCTTGTTCTATGATTTGCAAATATTATGGAAGAGTACCAAATTAAATATCGAAGTCTAGCTTTCCACCCTGCAGTATGTGCCTTCTATTCCAGCTCCCCATGCATTTTGATTGTCCTGCAAATGTACCCATTATCACATCTGTATTGGCTTATGTTCATATGCAAATCTGTGACTTCCCTAAATAAAGTCTTGGTTTATTTTTTATCTAGGTTCTTATTTTTGTTTCTTATTGTTAGAAAGGGCAGGTAAACATTTGATTTTTATTGACAATAGTACAATGACAGGCTTGCAATGACAATTAGCAAGAAAAATTTATATTATTTTTCTAAAAGTATATATTTAATTTACATAGCATTTATTAGTTAAGACTCTTATTCTCACCTCAGTAGCTAGGAAAGAAGACTAATCTGATGGTAATGATTTTTTATTTGATCTACAAATATGTATTTAGCATGTACTATATATGGCAGGCACTGTCCTAGGTTCTGCAGATAAGCAGTGAACAAAGCAGACAAGAAGTCCCTATGGATCTTACATTCTAGAAATATACAAATATGGAATTTAGTATACTAGAGGTATACTTGAAGGCAATAATTACTATAGAAAAAAGACAAGAATGGGGAATATCAGAATTTTAGAGAAGATAAACAAGATAGGCCCTACAATAAAAAATAACACTTGAAGAGGCGAAAGAACAAGCCATGTAGATAGATATCTGAGGGAAGAGCATTATAGGCATAAGGAACAGCTGGTACAAAAATCTCAAGACAAGAGCCTTCCTGTCATGTTTGAGGAGCAGCAAGGCAGTGGAGTCAGAGCTGAGTGAGTGAGCATTACGTCAGTCAAAGAGAAGATTGGGAAGGCAACAGATGTTGAAATTACGAGGCCTCTGACCTTCATATAGGACTTTGGCCGTTAACTCTGAGTCTACCAAAGAGCCATAGAAGGGTTTTAAGAAGAGGGATGTATGATCTAATTTTTAACAGAATCATTTAGGCTGTGCTCTTGAGAACAGAAACAAGTTATAATAACTAATATTGACCCTCAGGAGAGTGCCTTTCAGATTCTTTAACTGTTCATTTAACAAATATTTATCAGGCATCTGCTAAGCCTTATTTTGGTCACTAAATATACAACATTGAGCAAAAACCTGCTGTATTACCTTGTGCAGAGCGATGTTAAAGAGTCCAACACATGCTTGAGACCACTTTTTAGAGTGAAATGACCTTGTCAGGAGGATCAAGGAAAGTTATTTTATGAAGTAACCATTCATTAAGAGGTATACAAGTTAAATAGGTAAAAAATGAAAGTGCAGTGTGTGTGTGTGTGTGTGTGTGTGTGTGCGCGCGCGCGCGCGCACGCACGCGTGTGCATTTCAGCTACTGGAACAAGAAATCAGACAACTGTTGGATCTTGCAGCCCAAGTAAAACCATCAGTGGTCAGCTTAGATGGGTATTGAATTCTGTACATTAATGAGAATTGGAAATCATGGGAAACAGTTTCAGTGTAGTCATGCAATGGGAAGCTAACTGGAGAGGTGGTTTGTAGAGCAAAGTGGAGATGACAAAAAGAGACAAATACGTAAGCAGCAATCAGAAGCAATTTGTCTGTGAAAGGAAGAAGTGGACTAGTACGGCAGCCATACTGTAGCTGCTAGGACATGTCAAAATGAGGGAGAGCTTTTTACATTTTTATTTTTTTGAATATAAAATATGCAAGAATATTCAGAAGTCAACGGGAAATCCAGGTGAGAAAAAGTTGAATGTGCATGAAAAACAGAAAAAAATCAAGGGAGGTAGATGGATGAAAGGGGTCAAATATGTGGTGACAAAGAAATTTAATTAAGCCTTACTATTGAGTTGTACATCTGAAACTTACTGGATTTCGTTAACGAATGTCAACCTAGTAAAAATTTTTTAAAAGAGAGCTCATAGATATCAAGAGGAGAGGAATTAACTTTAAGTAAGTAGAGTGATCTCACTTGTCAATAGTGAAGGGATTTTCACTTCTGAAGTAGAAGAAAATCAGAGTGGTCAAGAGTGAAGGCACTGGCAGAGCGGAATGATTGCCACCAGAAAGAAGAGAGCACTGGAATCTGATGGTTTCTATATTTTCTAGAATAAGTTGACCATATAATTTGTCATCCAAACTAGAAACTGAAGAATGAAGTTAGATACTATTAATAATTAAGCTGGGATTGTTTTTGGCAAATGGGATCTTATAGTCTCTGATATAAATTGAGTTTCCCCAGAAACTGCCTCTGGTACAGAGATTTAAGGTTTGATTTGATATTTGAGATGCAAAGGAAATATAGTTAGGGGAATGGGAAACTGAGGGAGCTAATAAAGTTTAGGAAAGTAAAGAAAATGATAAAACATGCATTATCAAGCCAGGGATTATTTCAAACAGTTGGGGCCTGTCAAGGGAACACTTGGAACCAACGTCAATCACACACCTGTAAAGTTATCTTATCCCGGGAGAGAAACTTGGATGTTTGTACTCAGCTCCTCTCAATCATTGGGTGAGGGTGTTCTCAGGTGGACATTAATTTCCCTGGACTCGCCCTATTGGCAGACAGAGCATCTGCGGGACTGCAGACACCTTGAGAGAAAGAGATACAAGCAATACAGATCACAAGCTGAGCTATCCTGCAGCTAAGTGAAGGGCTGGGTGAAATGCAATCTGTCGAGTGCACCGACAGCTTTCATTATGCTAACCTAAATTAAGGGCAATTCCTAATGAGCTCCTCAGAGTTATAAGACAGTTGGGATGTTGAGAGGAACTAAAATATGCAGAAATTATAACAAATGATATGAGGAAATGTAGCTTTTTGTGGGTACGGAAGCTCTCTACCCTCTATACCACAACAAGGTGGTTGAGATGGCAGTGGTGGTGGTGATTTTCACCTTTGTTTACATTTGGCAGGTTAGGAACTGACACCATGGCAAAGTAAATGTACAAAGTCACAAGAACAAGAAATAACAAGCCTGGAAAATGAAACCACGGACTGTAGATACTCTATGTTCTTTTCAAATTAGCACCTGCCAAAAATCTTTTCAATGAAGGTTTTTTAATACTTTTGGTTTGGTTTGGTTGGTGATGTCACTTTTAATTTGTGTTTTTAATGGAAAAGTCTTCATTATTCTCTTAGACACTTCTAGGAAAATCCCTATAATTCATTTTCATGGACTCACATGTTTTAACTCCACCCAACAGTTCTAAGTATATACTTATAACTTAATATTATACTCTTATTTATGATGATTAATAATTAATTAATTGAATTTGTGTATAGTTGCTTCATTTTTATGTGAAGTATGTAAAAAGTGAGATTAACTGAAATTATTTAAAATATTTCCTAGATACTGTTATAAGGTTTTATAATTGTATACTGACATTAATGGAAGAAATGAGTGGATAATTGGTGACATGCTATATGGTATACCTCCAGGTGATGGGTTTTCTAATCAATCAACTGTTATACACAAAGCCATAGTAAACCAGGCCACATTCATTTAGCATTTTCCCTATGGGCCTACTCACAATACTCTGACAAATTAGTTATTTAATTAAAAAGACCAGAAATTGTCCTATTTCTTATCTCTCTCATAGATTTGTAACCAAAAGTTTATGATATTGAATGAGTAGAGCCAAGATGCCTGTATTTTGCCTGTATTTCTCCATTAAATTTAATGATGTTTTTCATGTGCAACTTTAGATTATTGGCTATTCTCACCTCTAACATTGTAGATTTCCCACCATGAGGGAACTAACTACTTTGCTAGTATTTTGTTTTTAGGTATGCTAGATTGCGTTTTTGAAGACAGGTACTACTTCCAGTTTTGTAAATAAGCATCCTTTGAAAGAATCTTTCACAAATTTCAAACAAGTTATCTGTCGATGATTCTGATAGCCTAATGTCATTTATTACTATTTCATTTCCTTTGGTAAAATCTAGTATAGGGGTCCTACAATTTGTACATTTTTGATTTGAGCATTTTTATTTCTTTCGTGGAAATAAAATTGAAAAGCAATGGCGAGATTTTTTCATTCATAGGTACATAATTCTAAAGTCAATTCATAGAATGACAATTAAAAAATATAAAGCTTTAGGATAATTACCTTAGTAAATTAACTATTTAGACACATAAACGGTACAAGTTTAAAGTACACAGCTTAAAGGTTTGATTTACATATATCTTGTAATGACCACAATAAGTTTAATTAATATCCATCATCTCATGTAGAAACAAAAAAAGAAAAAAAACTTTTCCTAGTGATGAGAACTATTAGAACATACCCTCTTAACAACTTTCCTATATCCTATGTAGCATTTTCAACTATATATTGTACATTACATCCTTAGCACATATTGATATCATAATTGGAAGGATGTATCTTTTGACTTTCTTCCTCCAATTCCTCTACCCTCACCCCCAATGCCTCTGATAACCACAAATCTCATCTCTTTTTTTATGAGTTTGGTTCTGTTTTTAAATTTGACATATAAGTGAGATTATACAGTATTTGTCTTTCTCTGCCTGATTTATTTCATTTTGCTTAACATGCTTTTAAAAATCTGCCTGAAGCCATAACCACAACAATATTTATTAAGATACATTTAGATTGTATTTTCTATAAATGAGAACAACATTCCTGGAAAAAGGAAAGACAAATTTTTTAAATTTTAACAAGAGACTCTCAGTGGTGTTTTTCTATAGGCACAGAGATAGAAATTAATTCAACTAAGCACACTATTGCTTTGAAAACTCAACTGTGCTCTAGTTATGTTAGGAAAAAAACACAGGATATTTGAAATCATGATATGATACATGAAGATAAATTTAGTAGTATCCCTATGAAATACTTTACTATAAAAATTAATTGTTTTACTTCTATCTTTCATATTGACACTCTGAATTATGATTTTGAGATTTATGTCTAGTCTAATGAACTGTAAAGCATTTATTTCATTAGAATTATCCTATATGATATAGACAGCAAATTTACTTTTTATTATATTTAAATCTTCTATACTATTTTTATTATATTTTTGAATTATGGGCTTCATAACTTAAATTTGAATAAAAGTCAATGTAATAGGGAACAAAAATATACTAATAAAACTCTAAATTTGGATAATAAAAAATGACAATGTAACATTAAAAATCAATATAACAACAGTTTTTTCAAGCTAATAGTAAGAAAAAAAGCTTCTCTTCTATTAGAATATTCTCTTCTAAATTCCATATGTGTATTATATCACTAAAGGCTAAATTGAAAACAAAATAAAAAATTTTAAAACTCCTCCAATAAAACAAACCTTTTAAGGTATAATCAAATGCATTGTCAAATAATATTTAATATTTAGACAGGTTATACACTTTATATAATGTCACCATCAGTTTCATTCTTCTATGAGTTTAGATAATAATTTTATTCTACATCATAGAAAAGTTCTGTGAACAAAGCAATGCCCAAAGAAGGGTATGCTGAGAAGGATGTCAAGTTATTGTTACTTTTAATTATTTTATTTTTATTTATGCCTTTTTCATAAGATCTTTATATTTTTTAGGAACTTCCATGGGTCAAAACTCCTTAGACTAGAGTAGCAGATAACACAAGCTTCTAGAACAGCTGGACGTAAAGAGATAGACAGTGAGGAAGTCTGGGAAAAATGAAGGGTTTCACATTCTACTGAAAACAGTAGGCTCATGCTGGCCAAACACAGCACTTTTAGGGACCAAGTGTGATCCAAATTTAATGTGAAGAATTCAGTTTGAAAATTCTGCATCTGAAAACTACATTATTCAATTAGGGGGAAGGAAGTAATAATGCAAAAATAGCAATGATCTAAGCTCAATATCTTTTCCTATAATTCATATCTTCCTTCTTTTCATTCATTTTCTACTCCTGTCTGTCAGTGTTAGCACCATTTCCCCGCAATTGAAATCTGGGGGTCAACATTGATGCCTTCGTTTTTCATCCTATCTTTGTGTCCTTCCATTTTTGCCTCTCGTTTATTTATTCTCTTTCATTTATTCTCCTATTGCTACCACTTTACAATAAGCTTTCATTCCTTGGTAGTATATATTTTACAGTTTCTATATTTAGTAATAATATTCTAATCCTCTTATCTTTATTTTGATTCTTTTTTTTCCAATATGTTTTACACCAACTAACTAAATGACTAGCCTCATTTACTATGTCAACTCAATAACCTGCAAGGATGCCCAAGTGCTCATTAGATAACTAGGAAACTTCTCGATGCACAAAATGTATGCTTCATTTCCGGCCAAATTCCTCTTCCCTTATCAATGTAAACAAGTACATGCTTCTTGATCCAGTTTTTTTTTCTACCTCGCACTCTTTATCCAGTATCTCCTGCTTGCATTTGCTCATCATGTAACTGTTGCCCAGAACGTCCCTCTCATCATTTTATTCATTGACTCACCTGTCACTCAAACCCATATTCAGTGTAGCATTACACTTTACCAGTCACATTTAATGTTTTAGTTTGCTTTTTTCCCTTGAATTCAACTGTGATGTTTAGGACCCTTGCTTCCACTTTGGCTGCAAGGGAGAAATGCGAGAATTTACATAGAACACATCATTGGAGAACTTCACAAGCCATTATGTAAGAAAGCATTCATTTAAGAATGATTAGATTTAAAATATACATTTCAGACAATTTCTGTTGTGTGTAGAGTGATTATTTTGGGGTGATTATTAGGAGAATGCTGTTCTTGTAAAATTATTTTAAAATTTTTGTCAGATTCAAAAATTAAGGAAAAAGCCATTCCTCCATAGCAGGGAAGAAAGCAAATGATAAACTAGCCCACCAGGGAGGTTGCACTAAGAATCTCAAGCTGGATGAGTAAATCATGATTTTCAACTTCATTTTTGCTTTAATTTCCAAATTTTAAAGTAATTACTAAAAATCTAGTGAAACCAAGATTTAACTATTGGAATAAAATTATTTAATAACTATTAAGAAGAAACAATTAATTTAAGTTTTGAAAATGCATTAGGGTTTCTTTGTCAATAAGACAAAGAAATAGTACAGATAAGTGTACTATTTATTGAATTATATATAAAAATAAATATAATATTACCAATATTCATCATACCAATCTGAGTGGACCTTACAAAGTGGCTGAACAAGTAACAAGTACAAAGTTTTATAAAATCAGTGTCAGAGTTTACTCTCCAACTATGAAATAGTTATATTTCATAATACTTTAAAATAATATACTGAATTATTTCTTGTATTTTTAAGTGTAATATCAGCTATTTGAAAATTAAGAAAATTTACTACTATGACACAACTTCAATCCCTACTCTTTTAAAGACCTCGAATTCAAAACATATTTTCTATATAGAATGTGGTAGGTGAACAAGTGGCAAAAATGGACTGTGGTGGCCTCATCAGCACCCCACCACCTCCCCATCCTCCCTAAAGCTTACTAGAGAAGGGGCGACTCAAGGAACCACGTGTGCTTCTTGAAAAGAAGTTATGAGTATAACTGCAGGGCAGGTCACTATTCCCTGCTACAGAAGCACTTTCTCCCCATGTCCCCCTGAATGTGGCTATGGGGCTTTCTAAAACCCTCCTTGTCACTTAATCCTGGGTCATAACTGGGTTAAAGCTTTCTGGAGTTATAAAAATACTACCCTCTCTCCCTATGTGCAAAATACATTGTTAATGATCTACTGAGCATTGGAGGAGGACAATCTAACCCACTGAATTTTTTAAAAGATTAAAAAAAATTTATAAGTGGAAAAGGACCTTGGAGATCATTCAGTTCATTGGATCCTTTAACAATGAAAGAGGCTAAGAGACTCGCCCTCCATCACCCTTCCCCTCTGGTAACCACCAAGGAACTTATACAGTGTCATAAACCAATGTAACCTCAATTAAAAAAAATAATCTTTAGAAAAGAAGTCACAACAGCTTTCTAAATATTGAAAAAGAAGCAGAGAGAGAAAGAGAGAGAGAGAGAGAGAGAGAGACTTGCCCTGTGACATAAAAGCTCTTTGCATTGAGACTTGTTTACCAGACAGGTGGCTGGCTTTCTTCTCAAAGCTCTTTGCCAATGAATCGTAAATAGTGGCTCTTGTCTTGCCTACCATATAATAATTTAGAACATGTATCTAAAATTCATTGTTCTAAGTAGTTAATATATCTGTACCTTTTCCCTCTGTAAACAGTATAATATTTATGGCTACAATACAAGTAGACTTTTTATTTTGATTTGTTTCCTTGCTTTTTAAACTATTAGGAGAAATGTTCCACAAAGTGGGGCTGAATGATATCTAAACCTTATGCTTATTTCTTTTTATTGAAATGCCTGTCTTATTGATTACATTGGTAGCTGAAATAATTGAGAAATGAAATCTATTGGTAAATTTGTTAGTTTCCAAAAATATATAGTTTTACTTTCCAGGAGTTTTGTAAGAATTCTTATTATACTGTGGAAAATCAGGATCCAGTCAAGGCTGTGCATGTTCTTCTTCATGGTTATGTAATTAATATATGCTGCAGTGTTTAATTTGAGGTTCCCATGTATCTTCGTGATTATGGATTTGATTTTGATATTTTTAATTTTATTATACTGTCTAGGAACATATATTAAATATCATTTTTTTATTGCTAAATTGAAGTGTATAACTTCCAAATACACATGAATATAAGATATTGGATATAAATTCTACATCTGCTAAGCAAATTCCTTTTGTTATTTTCCCTGTGAAATTCTAGGTTTTTACTCGGCAATCATAAGCACAGGCTTTTATGTATATGAAGAATAATATTCTTACAACAAATGTTAATTGAGCACCAATTATGTATGAGTTTACACTCCAGTGGAGGAGACAGATAAGAAATAGATAATACAGATGAGTAAATTTTGTATTATGTTAGAAGGTCATATGTGTTATGGAAACAAAAAGCAGAACAGTGTATATGCATATACATTTATGCATATGGGGAAAGCAGGGTACAATTTGTAAACTAGGTAGTCAGCAAAACTTTCAAGGATGTGAAGTTAGTTCAGCAAATATCCGAGGGAAGAATATTTGCAGCAGAGAGCATAGACACTAGCAAAGCAGAAGCTTAGTGTGTGCTGGGTGTTTCACAGCAAAGAGGGAGGAAGAGCAAAGTAGAAAGTGAAGTCAGAGAGGTGATGAAGGAGAATATAAGGCAGGTTCTTGAAAGCCATTGTAAGCGTTTGGGTTTTACTACAAGGAAAATGAAGAGCTATGACAAGTACTGAGCAAAGTACCCGCCCTGGAGGCCTGTCTGTCTGTGTTCTCATCTGACCTTCAAGCTATCTCCATTCTGTTGTCACACATACGTATGAGTCATTAACAAATGGCATATGTACATTTTAACATGATTTTTATTCAGTATTAAAATGCCAACTATATTGGTATTAATATCTGGACTCATAAATATTCTGTTAGTTTATCTGTCCATTATTGGTCTAGTAATAGATTCAACAAGGCCAACTCCTTCTTACTAGTCTTCATTTTCAAAAACAACCAGGCTATTAGATGAACGTTCCATATTTCCTCTTAATTTAGGTAACAAGTGATTAAAATACACTAAATCTACCAGTTCAAATTTTGACACTCTTTGGTAAAAATATAGTATTCTGGCCAAACTCCTCCAGATATATTCATTTTGTTTGCCCTTTAGCACTTCAGAACTGTTAAATATTCAAACTGCTAGGCCTCTTGATTAGTCAGCTACCACTACATAATTTAAAAATCTAATATATGGTTGAAATGGGAATCATGATAATGCTGACAAAAGAGGGATAAAATCCCAACAGACAATGAATGACTTTGCTTTCATTAAACATTCTCTGAGATTAAACATCAATAGAACCCAAATCCCTCCGGGAGATTTGCTTCTTTGTCTTGAGAGGGTCAAGGTCACTTTTGCAGCATAAATTTCCCCTAGCTTTTCCCATTCCGTTCTAGTCTTGAAATACTTCAGGTCTCGTGGTTTCTTACATGAAAGGAAAGGAATCTTAGATACATATATCATCTTTGTGCAACCAAATAACAGTGAGGATGGTTCTCATTTAGAATCTCATTATGAGAGTAAACCTCTCCTCCCAGAATATTATCTATAAACAATGATAGGAGTTTTAAAAAATTGCTATTTTAACAATAGAGAAAAACATATTATACATTATACATAATATAATTGTATAAATCACTACATGGAATTTGGTCACTTTGGAGAACTTCAAAAAAAAGGTGGGGGGGAGAATTACCATACCATTGGAATACATTTTTTTATTACCATTAATTAAAACTATTTAAATGTCTCTCACTTTAGTTACTTTCTCTCACTTCCAAGTTCCATCTTAACATGAACGTTGTCAGATGTGTTGGGGGAAAAAAAATCCTTTCCCTGATCTAAATTTGATCATAAAAACCTGTTGAAGCTGCATGAAATACCAACAGTTTTCATTGTCAATACAAAACACTGACTTCTGTTCTTTAATTTCAAACAATGTATTTATTTAGAAAGCAATGTTTTTAAGAATTATCCAATTTAGGACATTCTCATGATTTGAGGAAAACATTAAGCTAATGAGTTTATACAGCAATTTAAGGATAATAAAGCCAATCGTATACTACACACAACCCCCTAATGGACCTTTCTAAAATAGGATTTTGCATTTTTAAACATAAAAAAAAATCCACTAGAAAAGTTTAAGTTATTTAAAAAAGCAGACATATGACACAATTATGCTACTACTTCCTGTGGGGTCTTTTTATCATACCTAACCAGTGACTAGTCATGACCAAAGAGAAATTATTATTTTTCTTTACATTGTGAAATACACTTCTAAGATTTCCTCATGATTAAACTTCATCTTTGTTCTATTGCTGCAACTCTAGTTTAGTTTTTCAATATAATTAAGTTGACAACGTGTTGACATTGAAGGATAGACATTTTGGAGTATGAAGCTGACTTATCCTTTCTATACAGTAAAAAGAATAGCAAATTGAGATAAGTCCTTAGAGTTAGTCCATGCTTGCTGTGTCCATGAGCCAAACTCTGTATGAAATGCTGGACATGTAAAAGATATGTAAATCCTAGTCCCTGATCTCAAAAGCTTATTATCAAATCACTTGAAACCATAGTACAGAACGATCAAGTATAGAGGCTATAACTAGGTATTGTAAAATCTAATGTTTTATTCGATATATCTGTCTTTTCAGTTTGCCATGGACATCTTCTGTTACCTCTGCAGCAATTCTTGCTTTTACGTCACAGCCACTAGAAGTGACTGGCAGTAACTGAAAATGAGCTTTGTGTGTATTCAGAAATTTCTGGGGATTAGTAACGAGGAATAAAAAGATTATGTGAAGTACAGATTTTCATACATAGGCTGAGCTCTCTTAAAGATGCTCCCTGTGGTGAGCAGAATACAAAAACAGCTAAAAGGCATATTCTGTTAAAACATGTTCACAGGCTGCTTTGTAGCCTTCTTATCTCTCTTTAAACCTTTATCTTTCAGCCACCACTATCTAGGATCATATGGGATATGATCAAAAGAAGCAAAGGACATTAAGTATTTGGGGTATGGGACATATTTAGTCCGGAGTGAAAATCTCTGATAGAAAAAACAGTGTGTCTATATTTTGTAATCATGGTGCTCATTGAGATTATAACAGAAACAACAAAATGACCGGCTTATACTTGGCTCACATAAAATCACCATTTCTCCCACGATTCTTAGAAAAGATTTATTAGAGACTTTGAACTAATAGTTACCTGGTCTTTGCAAAGCAAAACGTGTAACAATAGCTCCTCTGAGATGAGAGGGAGAAAGGAGAAAAGAAAAATATTATACTGTTAGTTTAAAAATATATTTTAGCTTTTTAAAGTTCCTGATGCTTAAGAAAAGGTAGTGCCTATAGAAATAACATTTCTACTTGAAATGCTGCCATGTTGCTTATTTCCAGATCAGATACGTGTTGACGATTCACAGGCTCTTACTAGGACTTCAGGACCAGAGGAGAGAAATTTCCTCCCAACAAATTGTGACAAAATAACTGTAAGATGCCTATTTTGAAAATTCTGCTAGTGTTCATGATAAAACGGCATAATTTGATTATCAGGAGACAGTTTGTTCTTTATTCGATACATATTTTAAAATAATGTTTAGATGTAGAAAATATATATTTAAAAATTGTTATCATTTTGATGTTTCAGAAAATGATTTTAAATTTTGCTTTATACCAAATTTTTATGAATTGCAGTTATTATGAAATAGAAAATTTAAATATCTGCTTTTCTGGAGAAAAGCAATTTTTAAATTAAAAATAAATGTATAAATTCCAAAACATCAGATTGCATTAAAAACCTATCATTATATTTAGAGAAATGTTATATTTGCAAATGTCAGAGTGAATTTCCATGAACTAAATTAAAGAAAAAAATCTTCCTATAAATAATTCATACTATATTTTAAGAAAATTTGTATTTTTTAATTTCTGATTTTTCTTTCACAACTTTAATTCATAATTAAACATTATTATTTAGTTATTTGCCAGCTTTTTAAATTATTTTTATCTTCAAGAATGTCTAAATTCCTCAATTACACTTTAAATATACTCCAGTTCTATTAGAATTAAAATTATTTGATCATGTATTTGGAGTGTGCTATTAAAATTATTTGATCATGTATTTGGTTCCATTTTTGCTTTTTTTCACTGGAGTTTTGAAGAAACTTGTGACCGACACATTTTTTTTATTGTCACGTTTTTTCAAATATTAAAATTTTTTTTTTTAATTTTTGACCAGTTTAATTTTAATAGTGTTTTTTCAAGATTCATTTTAAAATTTTACATATTTTTTCATTACTTGAAAGTAACAATGTAACAAATTATAGATCAAGATATTTGTTGTGTTCAATTATGTATAAGCTATTTATAAATAATTCAGATGTTCCCTTTAAAACCTGATAAATCCATATAATTATAAAAATAAACTTACATTGTATATGAACACTAATTTTATTTTTTGAAAATACACAGATTATATGGAATAATGACATACATAAACAGCAAAGTTTACTTATTCCAGGCAGTATATTATCTTGGAGCCATACTTAATAAATAATTTTCAAAATCATGTAAAATTTTATTGAACACCAGTAAATAACTAGTAATGAATAAATTTAAGAAAAATAGCATTCTCTTTTTTTAAATTCCTTTGCTTAAGAGGCCAGTGATTTTTACTTTTAATGTCAACATAGTCGGCTTTTTCTGCTTGAAATTTAACAGTTCTGAGTGCTCATGAACTCCTGTGGACTCTTTTTCTGTTTTTTGTTTTTGTGTAGAAGTATATTTTTATTTTGTTTGGTGAAAAGTCATGTTGATACTCCTCAATATGGTGTAAAGCAGAATTTTTAGAGACAAAGATAGCCAGTACAAGTCCAGGCACTGCCAGGTACTTAGCTGTGTCATATTGTATGCTGGGTATTCCAATCCCAAATTTTTCTTCAACAAAATGAAGATAAGACATTACAGGAAGGCTTTTGAGTGATCTCCCCAGCAAATTCAGTTACTCAGAAAGAAAAATAAGCTGATGTTTTGGAAAAGATACTTGACAAAAAAAAAAAAGAAAGAAAGAAAGGAAAAAAAGAAAGAAAATTGCCTTCTCCAAGTTTCTCTTTTTTTGGCTCTCAAATTAGGAAATTTTCATGATTCTGACCTTCATCTGCAAGGTAGACATTGTGAAAGGCTGACGATCTCTCCTTGACTCTTCTAGTTGGTTGTTAGGACAGATTTTTCAATTAATGTGTTTATTTACCAAATATTAATTGAGCATCTATTGTGTGTCAGATATTGTTCTAGGAATTGGGCATACAAAAATGAACAAAAGCCAGAAATGTTTGACTTCATGGATTTTATATTTTGGTGAGGGGAATCAGTAAATAAAGTCAACAAGTAACATAAATAATATGTCAGATGCTGATGTCATGGAGAAAAACAAAGCAGCCTTAGGGGATAGAGAGTTCAAATTTAAATTAGATAATTTCGTGGAAGATTAAAGATGACTGCAAACTCTTTACCACCTCTCCAATCCAGGGTTGGAGAATCTGCCTGTGGTTACTTTGACAGTAAGATGTGGCAAAAATAATGCTCTACCATTCCTGGGCTCAGTCTTTAAGAAGATTGGCAACTTTGCTTTCTCTGTCTTTGACGTACTGCTTTGATAGAAGCCATCCATTATTCCTCACAATGCTGTGAGGCAGCTTAAATAGCCACTAAAAAGAACCACCTGGGATTAGATAGTGCTAGGAAGTCCTCAGCTGTTCCAGCCATGCTAACTGGGGCACTATATCTGCACGTGAAGAAACCATCACTCAGTCAAGCATTTATTGACTCCAGTCCCATTCACCTTTCAGCTGCAACTGTTTAAATAATCCTGCGAAAACTGTCCAAAAAAGCCATGAAAGTAAGAAATTATAATGTTGTTTTAAGCTAATACATATTTTGGAATGGTTTGTAGGCAGCAATGAATAACCCAACAAACAAACAAACATTTGGAACAAAATTTGAAAGCTGTGAGGAAATAAGCCATGCTGATCTTTGTGTTAATTGGTCCATTCACTACAGGGAAGATGAGAGTTTAACCGGATCTCTAAACATCTGAACAAGCAAGGTGTCTGCTACAAAAACCTCACAGTTGTGTGGACTCAGACCAGTCTCAGTGCTCCACTTTCTTTCCTTCCAGAGATGGCTCTGATTGCACATCAGAATCCAGTCTCCACCTGGTTGTTCCCTCACCCTAGGGGCTTATTTATCACAGTCAGCAGACTACGGTTCTAATCATTAATGAAGCAATTAACTTTTCTGCCTCAGGCAAATAAGTTTAATTAATCAAAACATTCTTGCTAAGTCATGTTGACCAGTACAGAATGTTCTGTAATTAGTAATATATATTTTTAAACTATCTAAATTATAAATATTAACATTATAAAAATGTTCGTAACAAAAATATTTTTAAAAGAAAACTGTCATTCTTCTGGAAAATTTTCAGATAATTTTCAGTATCGACACTCAATAATCATTTGAGAAATTACCTGGATGTAATTAACCTTCCTTCATAAGGTCATGAAGATCATACCAGTTAGTACATTAAAACACTTGGTACTGTTTTTGATGCATTGGAACTGTTCAGAAATTCTTATTGGTAGTAATTTATTTATAAGCTGCACACTTTAATAACTTGTTCAAAATTCTTAGAGTAAATCCTTCTTGATCCCTGTATTACATGTGTATTCATTCATTTTAAAGCATGTAAGGAAATTCAACGAGGTTTTTTATAATATTACATGCTTTCCATATGTTGCTACATCTGTACATCAGAATCAACTGAAGCACTCAATAAAAATAGATGTTTTCAAAAGAGGGGATCCTGGGAAATTCTATTTTTGACAAAATTCCTGGTGATTTTGGTACCCAGCCACAAAATTAGGAGGATATAAAGAAAATCTCCAAACTCTGCATATTCTTTTACTTTTTAAAGGCGTTCTTTTTAAAATTAGGAGCTGATTTGTTTAAGCACAGTGTTAGAGCAATGACTAAAATAACATTAAAACCTGTCTTTTGAGTTTCTTGATAATTCCACTTAGTCCCAAATTATTAATATGTTTACCTTAGCTCTGTACTTTGTTTAGGACAGGAATATATTTAATTGAAATGTTAATAAAATTTTAAAATAATATTTGGGCATTATTTAAATTATATTCTAGAATGTTTTCAAAATATAGTCATTAACTAAAGTGTTAGTTATTAGAAAGCCTGTTTGCTCTAAACTTTACAGTGTAAAGCATTCTCCAGAAGCACAGTTTTGAACTATTATATTATTGTCATCTTTCTAGTACACTGTACTTCACACCAAGGGCATTTTTCTATTATTATTTGAATAATATTGAACTCCAAGCCCATGGCCACTCTGATTTGTCGATGATTACTGTGGTCCTGGTGATAGAGGTTGGGAAACAGCCTGAGTTCTTGATGGAGAGTCAACTGAGAATACATAGTATTTAGTGGAAGGCTGAACCAAAACTACAAAATGAAACAAAACAAAAAATAAACAGAACAACAATAATGACAAAAATTCTGTGTAGGACAGAAAAGAAAATTAACCTGTCTTTTACTTTGGGTGTTGCTGCAGGAGAAGAAAAGTCTCCTCAGAATTTGATATCACAGCCAGCTCTCCTTTGCATTTGTGACTTCCACTTCTATTATGTTTAGAGACTGAAAAACTCAAGTCTAAGGTTTAATTTAAAGGAAGTCATTATAAATTTCAAACAATTGTTATGATATAGACCATGTTCTCTAGCAAAATGCAATTAAGATACAAACAAACCCCCCCAAAAAAACCAGAAAATCTTATATATTTGGAAATTAAAACAAAAAAAAGCAAAGAAAAAACTGTAAATTATATATCAAAAGAAATCACAATAGGCTTTAGAAAATTCTTAGAAATAAACAATAATGAAAAGATTATGTATTAGAACTTGTGGAATTAATTAAAGTAAAATCAGAAAGGAACTCTATTATCTTTAAAAGTTTTGATAGAAAAGAAAAAAGACTGAAAATTAAAAAGCTCAGCATCCATCTCAAGATACCCATAGAAATATACCCATAGAAAATAAATAATTTAAAAATAGAAATTCATGAAACATAAAATAAGCATGCCAAATGGGTTATTTAAAAAGAAAAATAATATTGAAAAGTCATTGGCACTACTTATTATGATACCTATAGTATATTTGCTAATTACTTGTATTTATGGGCATCTATTTTATGGAAACTTGATAGAACTGCACTTTTTGTTCTATATGGTTGAGGGGGAGAGGCTTGTGACTCTTCTTAGCCATTGGACTGTGAGTAGAAATAGCACATATCACTTATAGCCCAGAGTATTTAATTGTCCACTTGGATTTTCCTGATGTTTTTAGTTCTCGTGTTATGACTGGCAGCATTCAAGACGATGTTTCCTTTATTAGCCCTTGTTTCTGAATGGTCTATAATGGGCAGTGAGCACCACTATTAACCTAGGATGGAAATAAATAGCCTGTGTGGTGCCTTACGTCATTAAATTTTTTTTTTTTGTAGCAACACAGAACATAAAACATGCTATCCTGACTGATACACTTAAAGAATAGAGAAATAGAGAAAGAGAGAGACGGAGTGAGGTAGTGGAGATGGAGGGAGGGAGAAGAAAGGAGGAAGGAAGGAGAGAAATTGAAATCATCGGGAAAATAAAGGAAATATGTGTAAGTGATGAATAAATTTAAAATACTATAAAACATTATATACAGCTTTATAATAAATTTTAAATTTTGTATAAAATTTATAAATTTCTAGAAATATTGAAGTTAACAAACACACTTAAGAAGAAATAGAAAACTCAATTGATTAATTTTATAACCATGAGCAAATTAGGCCAGTAGTGAAATTCTTTCCATACAGTATACAAGTACAGTATACAAGTGACCTGGATGATTTACTGGCTAGTTCTAATAAATATTACTGTGCAGCTAAAACCTTATGCAGACAACCCCAGGGTAAAAAACAAAACAAAACAAAAAAATTACTTTACAAAGCTAGTATAAACTTGATTCCAAAACAAGAAAGCAAAATTTAGGTGTCAATCATATTTACTAACATAGATATCCCTATTGGCACCCATTATATTTTTAACCCCATTCTATGTTCCTATGTTCCTTTGTTTCAGCTTCCATCTATTTTACCACCACTGGCTTCTTAGATTTTCTTCAGCTACTCTAGGCACACACCTGCCTCAGGACAGTAGCATTCACTTTTCCTGTGTTTGAAACCATCTTCTCCCAGATGGTCTCTGAGGAGGTTCTTTTACCTCCTTCATGTCTTTTAAAATATGTCATCTCAGTTATTCCTTTCCTGAAAATTGAAGCCATTGTTCCAATATTCCCTACTCCTCTTTCCCGTTTTGATTCTCCTCTCTGTACTTTCCGCAACCTCACATATATTACCTCTCCATCTTCTTTATTATCATTTCTCACTCCTCGAATGAGAGTAGAGATGTTCCTTGTTTTATTTACTCCCACAGCTCCAGCAATTACTTTAGTGCCTGGCACCTGATGAGGACTCAATAACTATTTGGGGAATGAATTGATAAATGCAAAAGTATTGAACAAAATGTTAGCATGACAAATTCAGCCATGTATTTAAAAAATACAGTATGACTCAGTTGGATTTTTCTCAAGAATTCAAGTTTAGTTTAAATTAGAAAAAAAATCATTAAAATGGCAGATAGGAAAAAACATGAAATTATTTCAACAGATGGGGTAAAAAAGCATGTTATGGAATTTAAAGTTAAAGCGAACTTCTTTAACCAATAAACCAACAACAAACATTACACTTAATGGCAAAACATGGCAAGTGTTTTCCTTAATATTAGGAACAAGAAAAGATAGCTTTTATCATTCTGTTCTTACTACATTCACCCAAAAGAGTAAGTCAATAGAAAGATAAATAAAACAGTAAATAATGAAAAAAATATAAAGCTCAAAAATTTCACAGATGATATAATTACCAGCATAACAAATTCAAAATAATTCACAGAATGAAAATAATTCAGAGGATCCAAAAGAATTTTATAAACTTCTAATTTATAAAATCAATATAAAAATATCCATTGGAATCTAAGTAAGTTAAATTGTGGAATCAGGCAAACTGTTTCTAAAATTTACATGGTAATATAAAAAATAGTGTGACACACACGAGGAAGATGAACAAGTTGGAGGCAGCGTGGTATGACCTGGGGATAGACTAACAGACTGATAAAACAGAATGGACAACCCACCAACAGACCCAGACCATGCTGGATACTTGGCAATGACAAGGTGGTATTGTAGGTTAGTAGAAAAAGAATCAGCTCATTGGTAAATGGTGCTAGAAAAATCTGTCAGTGAACAAATGGTCAGTCTCTTATCAATCTCTCTTGTCAATCTCTTTTCCAAGATCTGTCATTGTGTTGGTCTCCCCTCAGTGGTGTCTCCCATGCTCTTTTTCTTGTTGATTTAGATTCTTTTCTCATTGTTTATTTTGGTGCACTTTGTGGGCTGAGCAAAGGCAAAGGCTTGTGTCTACTTTACAATGTTTAAATGAAAGTAAATTAATTACATATCTCATCTTTTTAAAAAATATGGACTATCTCAAGAGCTTCTATTTTCTTTGAAGTTTTTGTATTAGGATAAGTCAATCTATAATCCCACAAAACATTGGACAAATACTAATGTTTCATAGTGTTGAAAATCACAATTTCTATAATTTTTTTTCATGTGCAAGTAAAGTTATAGTATTAATTTGCTTAAGAAAATGCAACCAGGAACTGAATATGAAAAATGCTTCTTTGTGTATAAAAGTAATGTCTATAACATGTAAATTTTGTGTTCAGTATTTGAACTATCAGGTCTATTTGAGAATCAGTGGTCTCATTTTCATTATATCTAGTATGGAAATGTTTCTGTTTTTAGAGAGATTTTCTCTAGAAAGGTAGTTTCTCCAGTGCCAGCATTCTATGTCCTATGCTTTCACTGATATTCATTTAATAGACTGGTTTCTCATTTGAAGTGCCGTAAAAACATGGTGATGGGTGGCAGCAGAATCCTCAGCCTCGAAGGATGATGGTTGGGAGCATATCCTGGGCCTGAGAGCATGGTTGCTATGGTGATGCTGCTGCTCTGCCAAGGCTGTTTCTCACTGTGGGTGGAAAGAAGCTCCCCTGCCAGCAACTACGTGGGATTCTGGCAGCTGGAGAGAATGCTGAAATGATGCGCTGCTTCCCCAGATGGGAGCTCTGAGAGTCTTCATTTAAATCCAATAGGCAACTCAGGCCCAGCGGAAGAGCGGCGTAATTAGGCTGTAGACCATTACAAGTGCAAAATGTGCGGGATGAGCTACTTAAAGTTTCTTACTTTCAGTAAAAGTTTTGCAGAGGATCAGGAGTTAAATGGAAAGATTCTAGCTTGATTTAGAAGTAATTAAGGTTTGGAGAAATTTTTATTTGTCAATATGGGTATTATAATTCGGAGCTATATAAATGGCAGCATTTAAATAGGGAACAAAAGATATATTTCCATTTTAATTTGGAGATCTTAAACTCATTTGGAAATGCCTGTTAACTCAGGGTTGTCAGTTTGGGTGTTTACCCGTATTGAAATTTCTCTCTCTCTCTCTTTGTTTGTTTGTTTGATTTTTATATTTACAAATAACTATTCAATTAAAGCTGTAATAAATGATATAGAGTATGACACCAATAGCACCCCCTCCCACGTGGGTTTAGGTAACTAGGGTTAACTTGCTTGTATGGCAGGTAGTGTTGGTCCATCTAAATCACAATCGAGAAAATGTGAAATGAATAGAAAACGACTGTGAGTTAGTAATAGAATTAATTAGAAATCATCTGTGGCAGCTTTGGTGATCACCTATGGGCTTACCACTTCATATGCTCCAAAGCCGTTCTCATTGTAATTTTATCTTTGTTGTAAGCATTAGGTCTAGGACACAACAAAGGTAATTTCTATCTATAAATTTTTGACTCTTATTTTTTGACTCTTATTTTTTATAGTTGAACTTCTATTCTGAGGGTTTTATTGAACACATTAATCTGGTTTTATTACCTCAATGTCTGCTGTTGAAATCTCATACACCTATTTCAAATTCTTTGAGAATAGTAAGGGAGATAAATCACAAAGAAATCAGATTTGAGATCGTGGAGTTGTTGAGGGCACTTGCTAAAATTAGGAGTAACTCTTCTTTGGGTTGATACTAATTTTATTTCTTTTTCTTTTTTATTTTTAAGTACTCAGTAATATCAAAATTTTACAGCACAGAGAGACAAAGAATAGTACAAAGATTCTTCCGCTACCCTGTTAATCTTTACCCAAAACTGTGTTCAATGACATTCAGATACTACACACACTGGCCTCATCCATCTGCCAGTGAAATTTCCTCCTATCATATGAAGTATCAAGCTGTTCTAACCTTTCCTACTTCCCCACATTGTGTGTGTGTGGGGGGGGGGGGGAAAGAATGTTCAGAAAATGATTTTGTCTGTACACGCAAGAGTTATGAAAGAGGGGTGGTGATCAGACTTTTTTTTTTTATTTTGATCTTCTCTGGGACAAATGAGATAATCCATAATTCCCTTAACAAAGCCAGTTCAATGAACAATATTAAAATGGCAAACTAATCCATCCTATGAATATTTAAAGTTACTTCACAGAGGAACTTTGCAATCATTGCATATATTATATGTTGCTATAAAAATATGTGCATTCTAGATAAAGTGCACACATATCTTCCTGTATCATTAAATAACAATGCATTTTCCAATCTCATGTTATTTATTTCTGACGGAAGAAAAAGTCAATTATATGGAGAGTTTTTGAGAGGTTTCAGCATTACATAAGGAGATTTGATCAAGAAATTCCAAAAGAAGAAAAGTAGGAGGAAATCTTTGTACTAGAATATGTTTGGGGAAGAAGTGAGGAACAGAGGTGGACCAAGGGGAAAGTGACATCATCTTTGGAATTCCCTCGATCTGTCAGCCCTCTTACCTAAATTGTCCTTCTCACCAGTGGTTCACACATAGTATCTCATCAATGTTTCTTTTTGCGAAACATATACACTTAAGCGTTTTCTAGTTAACCTCTTAGAAGAAGGTACCTAGCAGTCACCTAGAAAATTCTGGTTTTATTTTGAATATTAACAACCATGGTTTTCCGATGTCTCAGACTAAATGTTTAAAGCCATCTTTTGAAAACTGAGGCTAAAGTGACAAAGATTCACAAAGCTAAAATGATTATGTTGACCGAAGAATTTTGAAAACCATGTTATAGCACAATAACAGTTAATATAAATAACTGCTGTTTTCTAATAATGGTAAATGTTTATTGAGAACTTTTTGTCATTCACTATTTTATGCATTAACTCATTTTATGCCCACAAGAATCATTTGCAAGAAGTTCTGTCACCTTTTTACAAATGATGAAGTCAAAAGAGTAAACTTGCCCCGCCCCCACCCCCCCGCCCCGCAAACGTACAGTGATGGATCAGGATTCTAACCTGCCCTGTCTCTCTTTTCTATTGTGACAGTATCTTTCTCATTTTTAATCATGCACCACAGCAAGAAATAGATTTCACATTATGAGTCACTACAAAAACAACAGACATAAATATCTGAACTGAAAAGATTCTAAAATAATCTGCCTTACCACATGCAATACACTCATTATATAGTCTAGTCTGTTCTCTTTCACTTTTAAGAAATTTAGTAAACTGGGTTCATAAGTAACAGATTTTTGACTGACTATTTAAAAGATATAGCTACAGGGAGTTCAAAAGAAAGTGTCTTTAAGCATCTGAAATTTGAGAGCTATAAAGTTAAGATGGAATGATGTGCATACAAGGGAAGATTAATTATTATAGGAAGTCCGGGTGGGAAGGCAGGTTCTGTTGGTTTTGGGGTAGAGGGGGACGCCATCAGCAGAAGCAAGCATTTTTTTTTTGTCTGGAGAATGGGCTTATAATCAAGAAACATGACATTTATACCCTATAGGGCCAGCCTAGGACTTGGTTTACAAGATTGACCTGATGTAATTGTAACTTTCCAATAATGCTGAAGTTTTTAAAAAAAAATTTAGATTAACAGAAATATTTATTTCTAACTGTTTTCCTATTGCTCTTATGCAGGCTGTTTTGAGTGCTGTATCAAATGCCTGGGAGGCATTCCCTACGCCTCTCTTATTGCCACCATCCTTCTCTACGCTGGTGTTGCCCTGTTCTGTGGCTGTGGCCATGAAGCGCTTTCCGGAACTGTCAACATTCTGCAGACCTACTTCGAGATGGCAAGGACTGCTGGAGATACACTGGACGTGTTTACCATGTAAGTCATTCTATTTTCTTGCTATTTTGAAAGTGTATGTCCACATTGTGTGTTGAATAAATAGTGATCTAGAGTTAAGTTAGGCAATGTTATATAGATGAAAAAAGGATTCATAGGGTATATACATGAGTCAAAAGGACGTTGACCTTCACTGTGAATATAAGACACATAGAAGATCAGAGTTCTAATTTGTATTTTAATTTTGATCCAAAATTCAGTTACCATTAAGTGGAACACTTGCATTTCTTTTGCTCCTCTAATCTGAGCAGGGGCTGTTTTAATAGAACAGAAGATAGAGAACAAAGCCAGGTATAAATGTAGACTTTGTTGCTAATTCTAGGAAGATCACCCCAACTCTAAAGGTACTCCCACCTTTTAAAAAATTTTAACTCATCTTTCTTTTCACGCCTTGCAGAAATGATGTGACTATCTACATAAACATTATGAAAGGTTCTTATTGACTTTTGCAAGAAGATAAGTCATAAATAATGAGCACCTTTTTGCAAGCACTAATTATGCTTAAAATGTGTAATTTACTTTTAACATATAACCTCCTTAGATCACTAAATTATGGTGATGTTAAATTTTTTTAGCAAAGTAACTCAAACATAGTCTAGAAGTAAATAAGAATTTTCAGTTCAAGTTGAAATTCCTTATTGTCTATACTATAGAGAACAAAAGTTTAGGATTGAATTACAGCAAACTTTATTTTCAAATAAGTTTCCAATTCAGATAATTTATTTAGTGATTTCTTGCTCAAAAAAGAAAACGACTTATCCACTATAGTTTATTTTATAATCCTAGCAGATAGTAACTTTTCATCACATTAACCACTGTAGCGTTTATTACCCCTAAACTTCTTACATCTATTTCATGCTTTATGATACTGTGTGGTTATAATGTTTCCATGTTGCTTTATTTTGTCAATCTCAATAAATGCAAACCTCAATTCTGAAATAAGATGCTTTTAGAGTTACAAGTCTTAGTGGTTAGGATGACTGATTTTTACTTTACAACTCCACCAAAAAGAGATTAATTATATTTCTTATTTACTGGAGCAGTTCCTACTGAAAGTGTAAGTATAACTGACTAATCTAAGAGAGCACCTGGTCAATCTAGACAACTTTCTAAGTAGAAGACAACTTTTCTCCTACCCCAATATCAGAAAACATACCACGTTCCTAATTTTTAAAATAATCCACCAGCTATAGGCAGATAAATTGTCTTGAACAAAGTATTGTTTATAAATTATATTTATTATTTATGTTAAAGTTGATGGCTTCCATGAAAATAAAAAAAAGGAAAAAGTTGTACACATTTATATCAAGTAACAGAGTAAGAATTCCCTGCCTTGAGAGGTGAAGGGCATGTACCTTAGGACAGGGAGATAGCAAAGTTTTTAGAAAAAAAAGAAAGTTGAAATATTTATGTTTATCTAAAATATATCGATACTTAAAATTTGAGAAAGATTGGTCACAAAATGAAAAATATAATAAAGCAAATGCACGAGACTGGAAATTCCACCACCCTGCCAAAGACTTTCTTGCTACGCACGCGCGCGCACACACACACACACACACACACACACACACACACACACACACATACACACACAGAGGAAGGAGGAGGACGTTGATTAGCCACCCAGATAAGAAATGAAATTACTTAAAATATAATCCTTAACTATGAAGTATCAATTTAGAGCTTCATTAATGTCACTGACAAATGGAAATGGAGAATTAATAGCAAATTTTTAAAATCATGACCTAAAAAAGACAAAGGAGTCATATCACTTTCCTTGTATTTCCCAGTGTAGATTTACTTTACAAATTAGTCCTGAAAACTTAGCATTAACCATTAAATTGAATTCTTTAAGTCCAGAGTAGACAGTTTATCAATTTCCATTAAATTGGCTTAATCCTTGAGAGTTTACAAATGATATTTATCATTTAAAATATAATTAAACTATTGAAAATGCTTTGGATTAATGCAGATTAGTTTTCAGAGAACCTTAAGAAAATGATTTTATGGATGTATTTTAATGTGATAAAACTGACATTTTCTTTTTAATTTTATCTCAGCCTACACTGGACAAAATATGTTTTCACTATGCATTATTTTAAGCTACCACAGATGTCCTTAAAATCTACAGATTCTCTATATTTAGGCTACATCCAAATTGCTAACTTTAGTTTTAGAATAGATGATTTTAAGAAAGCATAAGTCTAATTGGTATCATGAGATGATATATACATCTATCAGAAACCAATTGTCAAGATATTTATTTGACATTTAGACAGCTAATTTTAATATATCACAGAGCTCTGCTAAACCTCTGAAGGAGTAGTATGTGTGGGAGTTCAGAGAAGAGAAATCAGAGATCATATGCTTAAGTTAGTACTTTTACCATTGGCTTCTTATATTGGAAGTTAAATGTGAAACCAATAATATATGTTTGGAATGGGAAGATTACCATTTTGATTCTAATAAAAGTGAAAGCTCAAATGATCTCTCTTTTCATATTTAAAATAACTAAAATTCTTTATGCTAGATTGGTGAAGCTACCAAATGAATCAAGACTCTCTCTGTGTCAGTAAATAGTTCATCAAAACACAAGAGGAAAGATTTGTACCATAAACTACTGAGTACAGTTAGTGCCAACTGGTACATTCAAAGATGACATAAAGGTTTAGATGAGGTAGAGATTACCCTTCAGGGCTGCCTTACAAGGATATCAAAGGAGTAGATAAGACAAGGGGAAAACAGAGGAAGTAAAATAAAGAATGTGAAGCAGAAATGAGTGAAAGATTTGTTGTAGGCAAAACACTTGCTTAGAAATAAGCACAGGCAAGTTTGAAAAAAATATGTAAGAGAATGATCATAAAGACATGATGTGTTAGCCAACCTTAATTTACAGAGAGTCAATTTCTTTTTCCATAGTTCTCATGTTTGATTTAACTATATTAAACACTCCTACATCATATATTTATAAAGGAAAAGATGCCTGCTTACTGGATGTATTAACTAAAAGATAAAACCAATTGTCTAAGCCCCCAGTTTTCCACCTGTGGTCATCAGAATCTGAGGTATTACTCCTTTCATTATCTGTTTCTTCATTGTCTTTCTCCTCTTCAACACATACGTGTATCTCCACATGGTCAATATCTCCAAGTCTATAGAGAGACATATGAAAGGCTGACACACTGAAATAAGGATGTTACATTTCACTAATCATCTGTCTAGCATGCAAAATCTACTTCTTATAAATAAGTTTGCAAATAATCTTCATTCTCATGCAATCTCTACTGTAGACATACAATTCTAAATACCATCATGTTTTACCAATGGGAAGTGATCTGAAATGTAGCTCCTACATCTTCAGCTGATGTCAGCCATTCAACCACTTTGTCAAATTCCCTTTGATAGATGTGAAAACCTCCATAGAGAGGGGATAAAGTGAATTTCTCAAAGATTTTGTGACTCATGGATATATTTTTAAGAATTACTCTGTTTCTTCGCATCTCCTTGGTTTCCCAGAAGCTTTTCCTTTTTTAATCTGTTTGTTTTGTCTTTCAAGTTTGGGGTTATTTGTTGGCTCCAAACTGTTGTCACAATGTGTGTGTAAGTTTGCCCACTGTCTCCATTAGGGAATATTCCCACACATTAAGTATAACTTCTGTTTTTTTGTATAGCCAGTTAGGCTCCTCAACACTGGAAACAGCTCAGTGCCTTCCACTTTCTGCTATGTGATGAGACCTGTTTTCTGATTTGTGACTCACTTTCTCATCTGAGAGTCTCTTGGCAAGGTGTTATTATTGTGCTCTGCAAGTTTCACTTGAATGAATGAGCAGGAGTATTGTTAGATATTTTACTTCTGTGGAGCAGATTCATATAAGACAATGAAATATGGAAACTAATTAGAAAATTAGATGTCAAACGATTCGAATCACTAACTTTGCTAAGTGACTAGGCTTCTTCAATAATTCTTCTGAGGACTGAGCAAGGAACAACAGCCTTATTCACAAATATACCCCCTATAATTTATTAGACAGGGATTGCATTTGGGTTTTGAAAAATTATAGCTTGAGTCCAGGATCTGGTAGCATAGATTTCCAGAGCAAATATATTTCATTTTCAAATGTTTACATCTGTGACTTGAGGTCAGTGGATCAAAAACTGAATCTACTAGATAATGAATTCTTTGATATTTAATGCACACACAAAAAAATTAGTTTCTGTTTGCGTAAAGCAAAAAGTAAGCTCAATAAAATAGAAATATAGTGGTTTTACTCTCAACAAACTTCATGTGTGTATACTTCATGTGTGTATAAATCTCAGTCTGCTTGTAGTTTATGTTTATTTCTTGGAAGTTAATGAAATAAAAAACTTTTATCAGTAGCTTAATGGATGGGAGTGAGAAAGGAACCAAGAATTTATAGCAAGATAAAATCAGGTTTCATAGGCTGATAGAATCATAGCAGTGTGAAAACCATCTGTTCTGACATAGGGGTTGACAGTCAAGCCAGATTACTTAGGTTTTCTACTTGTAAGAAGTTTGAAAGTCAGACAAATTAGTACTGATGTGAGATTATTGATTAGTCTTAGAAAGGCAAAAATAATTTCAGTCCTAGAAAGAACTTCTGTGAAAAAATCATACTGAATTCCTAACTTCTTCTGATAAATTGAACAGTGAACATATCCTTAGGCAATATTTCAGCTGGACTAGTAGTCTTCAAATAAGTGTTAAAAAATATATATAATATACAACATAATATAATATAAAAATTAATATAATATAAAAATAATATAAAACAATAACAACCAAACCACTACATAAACCATGAGGAATTTAGATAGAGACACAACATAGTATGTGAATAAGAGTACTGCTTCTGGGGCCAAACTCTCAGGGTCTGTTTCATGTGATCTCTGTCCCATTCTATTTGTCTTACCTTGCACAAGTTACTTAGCCTGTCTGCCTCAGTCCCTCATCAATAAAAGGGACTTACTAATGTTGCCTATTTCCTAAAGTTGTTATGAGGATAAAATGAATTGATATTTTAAAACAATTCTGACACGTCCGGCACATCATAAGCACTAACTGTTGATGAATATGATGGTGATAATGATGGTGATGATAATTATGATAATGATGATGATGATGCCCACTACCATGCTTCCCAAAATCTGTTTGACCAGTTAAGTCACCCTACTTATCATAATGCTCCTATTGATGTACTATTTGACTAGAGTAGATGTTTCAGCTAAGGTAAACACCTGAGTAGATTTCAAACCAAATTAAAATTCAAAGAACTAATTTCTGTTTTCTCTTCTAATACCTAGGAATACAACAACTTTAGAAAAAAAATGTTTACAAAGAATATGATGATTTCATTCAAATAATATCTGTAAGATTATCAAGTAGAGGAAACTTGCTCTGTTCTTTGTGGTTCAAAAAAAGAGATTGGGCCAATGAATTCCAGTTTATAGGGAAATCATTTGCTTGTCAGTGAAGGTAGTCAGACAAAACTGGTAATGGAATAACAAAGAATTCCAATTCTAAAATGCTTACATTCTGTAATTCACCTACATTCTATAATAAACCTTAGTCTTCTTTAAGAACAGCTATGTTAGTATTAGTTTCTATTTGGTTCTTTGGGTTATTGTGAATATCAAATGTGGACATATGTTTAAAACTGAATTTACTACACTTCTGTACTGTTCTTGCTTTCATATATGCAGATATACTTTTTTCAGGCTAATCTTTTGTATGGTTTGTCTTTTAACGAATTCATTCCTTTAGCAAAAAGATACTGGGTTATGCTATGTGCTAATATATAGGGGTACAAGGTAAAACAAGACTTTTCCTCAAGTACTGACATAAGAAAGATATGTAAGCGAAAGTGCCATGCACATCAGACTAAACAGGTATGAATCGGAGAATGGTAGTTGTACTTGAGCTGATTTCTAGAATGCTTCAGGTTAATGAAACAGAGGCAGTAGAAAAGCTACAATAATTAATACTTTGTGGTTATTGACACAAATACACACATAAATACTTATGGACACATATAAAATTATGCCCTTACATTTACCAAAAAATTTCAGTTGGATTAGAAGTTAACATTTAAGAGTGAACTAATTTGTAAAAGCTAGAAAAAAAATATAGATTAAGATTTCACTTAGTATGTGGGAAGAAGTATATAAGCAATATAAGAAACCACAAAGGAAAAAATTTATAGATTTGGCATAATATAAATTAAACTTTACTCATTAAACTATTATTAAAAAAACATTAAAGTACGTGCAAAAACTGAGAAAAATATTTACCACTTACATGACAAGTTCTTAATTTTAATAAATGCAGAATTAAATTAGAGACAAAAGATACATATTCTTCAAGAAAAATTGGCAAGATATAAAAACACATTTTATTAAAGAATATAAAATGATGAATATCTCATAAAGATATATTTATCCACACTACTAAACTAAGAAAATTTATTAAAATTATACCATTGTTTTTTAACTATTAATTTACCAGAAAAATTAAATGATAATACCTGGTATTAGGAAACAAAGAGAATAGGCCCTCTTACTAATTATGCATCTTTATTTAGGTTCAAACTTTCTGGACACAATTTTTACAATATATATCTTAAATTTTTCTAGGAATTTATCCCATAAAGACAACATATTCTGTGCCAAAAGAAGTACCATGCTATTTATAATAGTAATACATTAGCTTCCTATTGATGCTGAAACAAATTTTAACAAATTTAGTGGATAAAAAAAAAAACAAATTTCTTATTTTTTTACAGTTCTGGAGGTCAAAAGTCTAAAATGGGTCTTACTGGGCTTATTGAAATGGGCTGAAATTAAGGTATTGGCAGGATTGTGCTCCATCTGGAGGCCCTAGGAAGAATCCATATTTTTACTCATTCCAGCTTCCAGAAGCCACCTGCATTTCCTGGCTCCTGGCCCCTTCCATCTTCAAAGCCAGCAGTGGAACATCAGATCTCTCTCTGCATCTGACCCTGACTTTCCTGCATCTCTCTTTCACTTATCAGGACTCTTGTGATTAAACTGGGCCTACCCAGATAACACAGGACCATTTCCAAATCTAAAATTCATTAATTTAATAATATTTTCTAAATCTCATTTACCAAGGTAATGTAGTCACTGATTTTGGAGATTAGAGGTGAACATCTTTGGGAATTTCATTATTCTTCTTAGCACTGAACAGAAGTAGAGAATTAGTAAAATATATTATGATATCTTCAAATGATAGGATGTACCATAGACTTTTTAAAAATGTCTTGATAAAATTATATACAATAGTTTAAAATATTCATAACATTATGACTAAAAATAAAATTTGCAAAGCAGCATATAATCATAATTTTTGGAATTTATTATTCATGCAAAAAACTGAGAGGATAAACAGTGAGCAGTCTTTGTTTTTCTGGTTTTTCTTTTATTTCTTCTACAACAAACATATTGCTTTTTAATCAGTAAAACAGTTGTTTACAGAAACATTGTTAAATTTGGAAGTTTGCATTTAGAAGAATTTCATTAATTTATTAAGATATGTGGTAATATGGATTGTTACTTTGGAACAAATATAGAGAAGTAAAAGTAATACTCCTTATGAGTCTCTGCTATTTGATCCTACTATGGACACATAATCAGTAACTTCATGATCAGAGTATTATTAATGCATTTTGTTGACATATCAACAAAAAACTCATTTTTATAGATAACAAGAGTTTAATTTTTCTACTGTCATATTTGAAGTTATTTGTTCTGTTAAGTTTATATATGGCATGTTGATAAAAGAGTACTTTGGTGATAGAGGGATTCAAGCCAGTAAAACAGTGTCAAGTATATTATAATTTAAATATTTTGATGATTTAAAATTTTGAAATACATTTTGGAATGTAATGTCAGTAAATGTTCACCCTCAGATAGTTTGAAGAAAAATGTTGTGTTAGGAATACTTGAATGTCAAGAAATTAACATTAACCCTTAATAAAGTATATCGTTTGTGGCAGGCTGAATAACGACCCTACAGATATCCATAATCTAATCCATGACAGAATTGTCATCTTTGGGTCACTGAGAACAAAGAGTTGGGACCAGCTTGCTGCAGCAGCATGGCTCAGTGCAATCAGGAGAAAGTGCACAAATTGAGGTTCTTTCTTGGGAGGGACAGAGAGATTTAGAGTTGTGTCTAGTCTTATAGTGTACCAGCTACCAGAAGGACTCGTATCTGTCTTTTCTAACTCAGGGTGTGATGGGAGATGGCAAACTCTGGATGCTAAATGGCCAGTGAAAACAAAAGGGATTGGGGCAGCTTGTTTTTGTAGAATCAGAATTTATAGTGTTGTAATCACTAAAGAGAACAAGATTATGAGTTTCTGAAATAGAAAGCAGCAAGCCTCTCTGAGAAATTGCACACATAGCCTCTTCAAAGTCAGATCCACCCAAAATTGGGAGAGATAGCTATTTTTTCAAATACATGGACCACCAACACTAACTAGAAACAGGAAAATACAAACCCAAAAAAGCAACAAAATAAATCTTTAGAAATGGATCTTAAAAAAATTGAGCTATATAAATTACATGACAGAATTCAAAGTAACCATCATAAAGATGCCTTTATAACTCAAGAAAACAATGGACAAAATGAGAATATCAACAAAGAGATAGAAAATATAAGAAAGAATCAACTGAAATTTGATGGTTGAATAATGAACTGAAAAATTCACTAGAGGGGTCAAAAGCAAGTTGACAAAGCAAAATAAAGAATTAAAATCTCAGAGACAAGTCATTTGAAATTATCCAGCCAGAAGAACAAAAAAGAAAAAAGAAAAAAAGAAAAGAAAGAGAGAGAAAGAGAAAGAAAGAAAAAAAGAAAGCCAAAGGGACTTATGTGACACCATCAAGTAGATCAATATATACATTGTGGAATTCCAGAAAAAGAGCGAAAGGGGCAGAAAGCTTACTTAAAGAAATAATGACACAAGACTACCCAAAACTACATAAGGAAATGGACATCAACATTCAAGAACTTTAGTGGACTCTAATTAGGATAAATTTAAAGAAATCCACATTGAGACATATTATAATCAAATTGTCAATAAGAAACAGAAATTTGAAAGCACCAAGAGAAAAGCAAGTTTTCACTTAGAAGGGAAACTGTGAAACTATTAAAAGATTTCTTTGCAGAAACCTCACAGGCCAAAAGGGAGTAAAATCAACACAAAATAGATTAAATAACTGAACTTAAGACCCGAAACTATAAAAAAAAACAGAGAGGAGGAAACTTTATAATATTGGTATTGGTGATGATTTGGATATGGCACCAAATGTACAAGTAGTGAGCAGAAAAATAGATTAGTGAAACTACATCAAACGTAAAAGTTTCTGTGTAGCAAAGAAAACAATTAATAGAATGAAAAGGCAACCTATAGAATGGAAGAGAGTTTTTGCAAGCCATATATCTTATAAGGGATTAATATCCAAATATATAAGGAACTCGTATAATTCAATAGCAAAAAATCCTCAAGGAACAAAAAACAAAACCCAGTTTAAAAAATGAGCAAAAGACTAAATAGACATTGATTCAAAGAAGACATACAAAACCAACAGGTATATAAAAAGCTGCTCAACATCACTAATCATCAAGGACATGTAAATCAAAACTACTATGAGATCACTTCACAACAGTTAGGATGGTCATTATATGAAAAACAGACCTCCCCCCACAAAAAAGGCAAGCGTTGGCTAAGATGTGGAGAAATTGGAACCCCTTGTGTCCTGTTGCTGGGAATGTAATATTTTGCAACTGATATGAAAGACAGTATGAAACTTGCTCAAAATATTAAACATAGGATTGTCAAATGATCCAGCAATCCCATTTCTAGAGAAAAATCAAATTTTTCTCTACCAATGTATCTTCTACTATACTTTATTTGTCTATACAAATGCTTTTGATTTTTGCAGGCAATTTTATATCATACTACATTGCTTAATTCCCTTATAATTTAAATTAGTTTTATCACTCATTCTCTAAGATTTTCCAAGTACACCATCATATTATCTGCAGAGGTAATTTTAGTGCTTCTTTTCCACTTCTTATAATCTGATTATTGTCCCTAAGCTAATTCAATTAGCTAATACAACCAGAATAATGTTACATACAATCAGAAATTATCATGATTTATTTATTCCTGACTAGAGTGGAAATGCCTCATTGAATATATTCTGAGTTTAAGGTTCTGCCAGATTTAAAAAATTATGAAGACATCCATCCATTTCTATTTCTCAAGAATTTATTAAGAAATATAGCAGTTTCACTAGTACGATTAGTAAACTGAAATAAAAACAATCAGTAAAAGATTGTGTATGTGTGTGTATGTGTTGGAATTTATTTTAGGTTTTGTAGGAATGGGCTTTGGTCCCTTCTTTGAACCTAAAAAGGTGCTTTTCTTTTCAGCTCCTCTCTATTCCAATGTTTCAAGTGGTTGCTTATTCTCCCCCGGATTCTTCTCACAATAAAAATGGGTGGGGGTGGGGTGGAAGTGCCTCCATAAAGAACTATATAGACATTTTTATATTGCTTATGTATCTCTAAAAATTTCTGATATTTTTGTGCTTAGGTAAAGTTTTTACAAGCAGCAATTGTTTCAAGAGCAGAAAACAACCTTAGTTATTGTGACAGCTTAAAAAAATGCTTTCCTCCAAATATACTCCCTTCCTAATCTCTGAAACCTGGGAATATTACCTTATATGGAAAAGAGTGAAGTTTAAGTTATACGGTATAATTAAGTTAGAGATCTTGAGAGGAGAAACTTATCTTAGAATAGTCAGGTAGGCCTTAAATGTAATCTCATGTATCTTATGAGAAATAGGTTCAGGGGGTTTTGAAAGAGAGAAACTCAGAAGCCAGTACAGAAATCAGACATATTGACTAGATGCTCGAAATTAGCAGCACTACCAAGGGGCAGATGGATAGAATATCACTGTATAGTATTCTGGCCAAGAATGAGTAATCCGAACCTAATTACGAGGAAACAGCAGAAAACCCAAAATGAAGAACATTCTATTTGATAACGAGGTTGTGGGATTTTCTTTCTGAACAACATTAATGTCATACAGATAAAGAAAGGAAGTGTTCCAGACTAAGAGATACTGAAAGGACATGGCAAATAAATGCAATACGTACCTCTAGAATGGATCCCATAGTAAAAGGGGAGAATTGCTATAAAGTTCATCATTGGGTTAGTCCAACTGATAAAACTGAAATACGAATAATAGATTTGACACAAGTATCATATAAATGTATACTTCCTGAAATAGATAACTGTACTGTGGAGAATTTCTACATGTTCAATATAATTATTGAGAGAGAGAGAGGGGTGGCGAGAGAGAGAGAGACAGATAGAAACACAAGAAAACAAAGCAAATGAAGTAAAATGTTAAAAAATAAAGAATGCACAGTTTTTCTTTGTACTATGCATTTTCTGCAACATTTTTATACATTTGAAATTATTTTCAAATAAAAATTATAAAATACATTTTTAAATGTCATTCTAATTTAGAAATTTTGTGAAAAAGCCTATTAAACCAAACTCTTCCAAGTATTTTTGATTTCAAATTAGATCTGTAAGTTGACATCCTCAGATTCTTTGACATGCATGATGGGCTTATGCAGTTCACATTCTCTGTCTCATGGCCCTTAACAAATAGAATTGTGCAGTATTTAGATTTTTTGGACATTGGGAATCAGTTACTAAACAATTGCGTTGGTACATTGACCATTAAGTTAGCAAGCTCTTCTTACTCTTTTATGCAATGAATTCATTTATGCTATTACATGTATCCTTCACAAAATATTGTCATAGTGTCCAGTTTCTAAATCTCCAACAGCATGAGCAGCTTTCTATTCCCTCATTATCCCATTTGTATAAAGTCAACAGGATCTCTCCATCATTTGCTGCTACCCTACATACTCAACTCATTCTAAATAAGAAGAAGAGAGTAAAAATCAAGCTTGATGATGTGAAATGAAGAGCAATTTTTCCACACTAACTGAAAAACTACGATTTTATAAACTAACAAACAAATAGCAATTTTCTTAAAAGTGGATATAAAGACTGCAAAAACAGAATAGCTAGTATGTATAGTATACCTCTCCACATAGCATGGCTAAATGACTAGTTTGTTTCCAAAGACAGCAAAAACAATTAAGATTTTTTTTCCTTTTAAAGGGCTTTGAGGGTCCCATGAAATATTTAGGATAACAGAAAAACCCATCCGCAGTTTATAGACAGTCTCTCTCTCTCTCTCTCTCTCTCTCTCTCTCTCTCTCTCTCTCTCTCTCTCTCTCTCTCTCTCTTTTGTACATGGGCACTCAATTTTGAGAAAAGAAAGAACCTACCTATATCTGTATGGAATTATACTATAATTTGGTTCAGGCCCAATACACATAATATTCATTAGTGATTCTGCCTAAAACTTTTACTTGTCAAAACTATAATTTATTTTTAAAATTATAATTTCTATTACTGATATTATCATAAGCAGAAAATATTAGTGGTTTATAGTAAATGTGAAATAAAAGACAATTGACTTTTTATAATAACAAAAATGAAGTGGTAATTTTATTGAAAATAAATGCATCATTAACCATAAAGTTTTCTTACTCTTTTAATGTTTTTAAAACTCAGTGACATATACATAAATCTTCATATTTTATCATAATTAGAGAAATCATATGGTTATTCTACTTATCAAGTGATTTTAAGCAAACTCCTTTTGAAATGTGATTCATTGCTTATCCAAGACTGCCCTGGTATGAATCAGGGAAGGGGTGAGGAGAAGGGAGGAGAAAGAAACTTACAAACATGAAAAGCCCTTGCCAACAGATACTGGAAATGACAGAACAAAATATATAAACATTAGGCATATAGAGCAAAAACGTTTTAAAATTCAGCCTCCATTATGAACACAAATAGTCTTTAGCTTTCAATCTAAAGAAAACAGGAACTCTTGAGAAGTTATTG
Source organism: Macroglossus sobrinus (assembly GCA_004027375.1). Classification (NCBI taxonomy): domain Eukaryota; kingdom Metazoa; phylum Chordata; class Mammalia; order Chiroptera; family Pteropodidae; genus Macroglossus; species Macroglossus sobrinus. The sequence continues at coordinate 190,161 of PVKZ01001456.1, read as the reverse complement.
CTGCAGATCAGCCATGAAGTTATTGAAATAAATCACTTTGTCTTCTCTTCCCCAGGATTGACATCTTTAAGTATGTGATCTACGGCATCGCAGCTGCCTTCTTTGTGTATGGCATTTTGCTGATGGTGGAAGGTTTCTTCACCACTGGTGCCATCAAAGATCTCTACGGAGATTTCAAAATCACCACCTGTGGCAGATGCGTGAGCGCCTGGGTATGTTATTTGTCTATGTTCAGTGTTTATGTGGGTTTATTTCAATAGCACACAGGTGTTCATATTCATCTGCCAAAAATTAATGTCTTTTTTTAACACAGTAACATTCATTGCTATGATTGCTATCTTATATCATAATATCATTTTTAAATTAAGATTATTCCATGTGAAAATTCAGTTTCAAATTCTCAAATCACAGGTAACACAACTAGTTTTATTTTAGGTGCAGCCAAATTGTTGATTGATTTATGAGTTTTTCCAAAGGGTTTTGGGGTTTCAATACAATATTTAGAGTATCAGAAAACTCCATTTGCAATTTAAAGATAATACATACATGTGTCTCTTCTCCTTAAATACGTGTCTCTATTTTACCTTAAATTTGGGGGAACTATGTCATTAAATTTCTGTTTAATAGTGACATAAGATAATAATTATGCTATTATACTATTTTAGGTTTTTAATCCTTCTTGGTATGATATTTAATGGTAAATCAAACTTGTTATATCTAGAACAGTGGTCCCAACCTTTTTGGCACCAGATACCTGAGCTCCTATGAGAATCTAAGCCTGATGATCTGAAGTGGAACTGAGGCAGTGATGCTAGCACTGAGGAATGCCTGCAAATACAGATGAATCTCATCTGCCGCTCACCTCCTGCTGTGCAGCCCAGTTCCTAACAGACCACAGACTGGTACCCCTGTGTCTAGGGCTAATGCAGTGAAGACAATGCATGTAATATATATTAAAGCACAAAAGTGGTGAAAGTTAACAGCGATATGGTTGAATGTATCCTTGCATTTTTATGCAGAATAATTTTTCTATAATGAAACATTAGAGCATCCATTTTGACTAACATGTCTGTTATTGTTCCAGTGTTATATAAAAACATGTATTTAATTGCAACATATTTCATATTAAGTAAGGTGTTTCTAATAAGAAATGATATAATTTATTTCAGTCTTACAGAAAAGTTAAAAATTACTTGTAAACTATTAAACATATTTTTTTTACCAGCTTGTAACAAGTTATATTATGCTGCTCAGTGTCAGCAGTGATAATAATCTGATAAAACAATTTGCCTGTGTCTCTAGAATAATTTCTTATAAGACTCATTTCTTTTTTGAGACAATGCTTATTGTAATACCTGTTTTTAGGATGGGTAATATCAAATTACAGGTCTGGAAGGAGTGAAGCTAAAGGTTTTGGATTTATTAAAAAATAAAATATGACTATTCAGTGGGCTAATTATCAGTGATATTTCTCTAAGAAGATGAGTTCAGACTTTAGATTCACTTATACTCTGCCATGAGTCTAGTGAATTTAATTAGTGATAGGCTTTTTCTTAACATTGGGACAATATCATTACAACACCTCTTGCTTCTCTAAATCTCAGTCCAGCTCAGGGTCCATGATTCTAAAGCACTAGTGAAATAGTAGAGAAGAGTCTCTAAGCACATTTTTACCATTGGGGAATAGCCTTTGTTGAAAAGTGTTGATTGTTGTTTTGTTGAGAATTGTACAATTTTTTCACAGGATTACATGCAGAAGTAAAACATCACGGAAGAGAGAGCGTGTCTATGTACAATTAATAATTATCTGTTTGCCATTCAAACATCTCAAAGATATCTCAAATAATAATTTTTAAAGCAAAAACACAGGCCACATATTTTTCTGTTAATAGTAACAATTGTGTCACCAGTCCCACTCAACAGACCAGAAGGGTGGCAGCAGCTGCGTGGGCTTCTCCATAGGTGCTCTCACTCACTCCTTTAGCCACCCCTCCCCCCACCACCCAGAAATGAGCAGAACCAAGGCAGAAGCAGAAGCTGCATTCTTGTACATTCTGTAGAGGAGCAATGCAATGGTAAAGCCTCTGAGTCGTGCCCTGGCTGTCCCAACACTGCCTGCATGAAGGAGACCAGCTCCACTGCCCAAGAAGTAAACACTGCAGAACCTTGTACCCTCTGGCTTGTCATGCAGCACTTGTGGCTCCATGGAATCACACGGGAGAAAAAAGGAAGTTTTATCAATCATTCACTCCTTCTATGTATCTTACTTTCTTTCCTATTTCCATTCTGCTTTTTTTCCCTTCCAAATCTGTGGGTAGAGTGTATCTTACAGTATACTTCATGTTTTATGAGTTCACTGGTTAGCCTGTTTTATCAGTCTATCTTAGCTTTAAAAATGTCCTTTTGAGGCTGTGCTCCTTCAATTTGATGTCTACCTAACGAGACAGTTTCATCACAGGAGCTCTAAGCTCTAAGCTTTTTCTGCCTTCAATGAAATCTAAAGCTGTTTCTTTTTGTTGTTAAAGTGGAAATATGATTGATTTATAACTCTTTAGATCCATTCCAAATGAAGAAATATTATTTAAAAACATATTATTGTGAAATGATGGGCTTCTGAGTTAAAATTTAATGAACTGTTCTTATATCTTCCGCCCTGAAGCCGTTAATGAGAAAGGGCCCTCATAGACAGGAACCTGAATAGAACCTGATAGTATATGTTTGCTTATAAAGAGACTTTGCATATTTCAATAGGTACACTTTGTTCATTTCACCAAAGCTTGGGTCTGCATTCTACCTGAACATGTTTATTATATCATAACATTCCGTTCAATATGTGGCATATTTTTTTAGTAGTTCATAGACTCAGAGACGTTTGGAGTCAGAATCGACTGGCTCCTTTTCATCAGTGCTGCTGCTGACTTCTAAGGTGTTATTTTCATCTCAACTACTGCACATCTGCTAAAGTTGCCACAGAAAGTTTATAGCTCAACAAACTGTAATTTTCTTAGACATCAAGTCTAAATTGATAGGAATTCAGATGAAAAACCAATTACCTTTTACAAGACATTCTCATGTTAAATATGCTGTAATCAAGGAGCAATCATCTGGTTTAGCTTTCTTCCAAAGATTACGGAAACGTTTCCTCTTGCAGTTCTATACTTCAGCCTCCCTACTAAACCTCTAAGGATTAGGATATCCAGGTTGAGATCAAAACAGTCATTACATGTTTTTATTATTATTATTTTAAGCCTCTAAGAAATAATTCATAGCACTTTTGTTTAATTTAATGCTAACATGGTAGCATGTGTAACATATGTGTAGCATGGCTAAGACAAGAGATATAACAAGAAGATGCTTACTGTGATAGTCATTTGCATATTCTGATGAAGTGATACTAAAATAATGATGTGATAATGAGATGCGCTGGATATTAATTATGAATCTGGCACCTGATCCCTTTCATTTTTATGGCAGTTTTTTTTCTATTTAATAACAGCAAGTTACTTAATATAAATCAAACCAGAGAAAATTTTACTGATTTTTTTAAAATTAGAATAAAATGGTCAACATTTTTATACATGGCTGCAATAGGAAAAGTCAGTGAGGCAACTTTATGTGCCTAACATCCACAGGACCCATTCTTTCTTCTTTCCTACAAACAGGTCCAGAGCTACTACAATTTAAAATTCAGTGTTATTTGAGGCAGCAGACAACAAATGCACCATGAATCTGTTACTTCCATCCATACCTAACCTTTAGGTGTACCAAATAATTAATAGTTTGCTAAATCAAACAAATTCCTCTCTTTGAGTTTATTTTTAAAGTAAGATTTATTGTGGACCATGTTTACTATTAAGTAATTTCATATATGAATTTCTCTTTTGTTTACATTGTAGCCCTAAAACAAGTAAGCTCATTTCTGGCTCATGATTGAGGAAGTGACTCTGAAGGTTAAGAGATATGCCCAATTTACATAATGAGTGACCTGGCCCTCATACTTCAAGTCCAATAATACTTTTATTTCTTCCAGTTTTTATTTGTTTGTTTTCACTGTACTCCCCAAAGAGATATAATGGAATTGAATTTCAGAAAATGTTTCACTTAAAAATAGATGTTAATAAAAGCAAAAAAAAAAATTAGAAGAATTTTTCAAATTCTCAAAGATTGTTCTAATAAGAGTAGATTATTTAAGATACAGAGGACAGACTGGTGGTTGCCAGAGGAGCAGGGAGTACAGGGTGGGTGCAATGGGTAAAGGAAGTCAAAATGTACAAACTTCTAGTTATAAAATAAATAAGTCCTTGGGATTTAATGTATGGCATGGTGATTGTAATAATACTATAATACTGTTAATAATATTGTATTACATATTTGAAAATTACTACGATCATACATCCCTAAAGTTCTCATAATAAAGCAAATTTATAATTATGTTTGGTGACATGTTAATTAAACTTACTGTGGTAATAATTTTGTAATATATACACATACTAGATCAATATGTTGTATACCTGCAACTAATGTAATGTTGTATGTTAATTATACCTCAGTTGAAAATAAGGGTAGGTTATTTATTTTTTTAATGCTCATAGGACAAAATTTTTACCTGTCATATTACCAGAAATGGTAAGCTAGAAATAAACTTATGATAATTGAGACATTTTCTTACATATAGAAATTATATTTACCTAGGATTTCACTTGATTAATTTGAATAATTCTTCAATATTAGTAATTATCATGTTGTAAGATAAAATATAAAATAAGAAGATAGAATTATAATTTTAGCTTGTTTAATTTGGATACTTGAGGGAATGTGAACTGCTACTCTGAAATATAACTGTTTTGTACTAAAATTTCAAAAATAAAGTCTTTGGTGTGTTTCTTAGAACAAAAGTTATACGTTAACAGTAATGGAAATATTTTCTCACAGCAAAGACTTACTCAGTAACATGCAGCTTTATGAATTTTCTGTAAGATTATAGCTTACATAGGAAGCAAATCTGAGTGAGTTCTGTGTTTCTGAAGCCATCCATACCTTTCATTGCCTTGTAAGTAGCAGCAGTAAAACAGTTCAAAGTGTCCCAATCCACTTTGAATCTAAATCTATTGAATTATAAGTCCCATTTTACAGCACCTTCAAAAGAAGCTTTTGAAAAGTCCTCTGGGACAGAAAGAAAAAACAAGATAGAGGGGATGCAGCCAAAAGCATGCTGATTACTCTCCCATGGATTTTCGAGCTGCTTTTAACTCTCCAGAGTAATGTGCTTCAAGCTGCCCCGTATCCTGTTATTGTTCTTGAGACTATAAATTAGCCTTGAGATCTACAACTGCGAATAATGAAAATGTTAATAAAGAGGGCTTTTTCCTCCAAGGAGTTCCATTAACAAGATTTCTTCAGTTTTAGGGTGATTTCCAAACTTTCTAGAGCTTTTCTCCTTGAGTGGGAGACCCCTCTGAATAATTTTCCCAGACTCAAGAACTTCTCATTCTTTTTATTTTCCCAAAAACATGAAATTAAATCTAATTCCCTTATTCTGTAGACTCCTATCATCCAGCCAAAACATATATCTTGGTGGTAATAGTAGTAATCACAGTAACAATAAATAGAATAAAAATAGCTAGTATTTTGTCTATACTTCTTATGTACTGAGTTCTATAAGCGCATTTCAGCCTCAACACAATCATGAGAGATCAATTTAGCAGGTATCCTCATTTCACAAAGGCAGACACAGCAACATAACAAAGCAGCCTACTCTCAATCTAGCTCAAAAGCCTGTACCTTTAATCAATATGCTAAAAGACCCCTTTTTTTGCTAAAGAAATGTGACATTAAGGTAAGAGATATAGTGAGTGGCATGTCAGTGCTTGATAAATCAATCATTCTCTACCCTCTTACAGATTAGAATCAAAGAGCAAAGAATGGAAAATGATTTCATAGTTTCATACAAACGAATGATGTCAGAAGTCAATGGATACTAATACTTGCAATGTGTATCAATACTTTGAGGCTTGAAGGACACTTCAAGCCTAAACTGGGTTCACAGGATGGCTTTGAGAGGGTGGGCAAGGCCATAAGAAAAAAGTTCTGAGAAGGCAAACACACTGTCTAGTAAGTTTCGTCTGTTGATTTGCTTCATTCCACAACCAGAAAGGAGAAACAATAAAGACTACCCAAGAAATATTTTCCTCTCTCTCTGGTGGAGTCAACCAAAACATTTACTATAGACAATCAAGTGTTTTTCTTGGCCAGATGTTGGCTAGATTTCCACATGGAATATATTTATTCCTTTGATGAGGAAAATAAGAAAGAAGTGTTTATTGTTCTCTGTGGCTGAAACCTTACTGTATAGCTTTGCAACTACTAACGCCTCATTAAGAATTTGTTGAGCAAGATGAAATAAATCTAAAAGTGAGATTAACTTTTATAACTCCATTAAAAGGATGTCACTATTGAAAGATATTTACTCCAGTTCCTTCACTGATTAAAATAACCTAATATTCAACAAGTTTTATTTGCTAATATTTTTAGACTCGGCTTTGTTTCATCTGGGATGTAAGAGTTGTAAATATGTTTGCTAAGTCTTGGTTTAAGGACATTGTTAGGACTGATGTCAGCTCATCAGACTCTAACCAATAGTGTTTCATAGTAGACACTAACAGAAAGTCAACTTTGAGAAGTGTGATGACATTTGGCTATTTATAGAAAATAAGGTTCATCTCAGGACTCATTAGCTTGATCCTGACTCTTTTCGTATTAGTTATGTGAGTTCCCTACTATCCTTAATCCCAGTAATCTCTGTTTATGTTAATCATAATATGACCTTAATATAGGTGCTTAAGCTCTGCCATGACAATAACATCAAGTTTTCCATTTTTTGACAGTGTTATTTTTAGTATATGTACTGAGAGTTATTAAATAAGTTTCCCTTGTTTGAAATTTCATTGAAATCATGGAGTAAAGTCAAGCGATAACTTGTCACCAAAGGAATTAGTAGAGTTGAATAAGAGATTTAGTTTCATGGAGTCTATTTATTTTATGCCATTTTGTACTGTCATTTTGAAACTGTGGCTACCTAAGATATTAAAGTTAAGCCAGAATACAATACTGCTTCTCTTCAAACTTTTTCTAGAAGCATGCCTCTGATATTCAAAAGAGGTTCAAATATCTGTAGAAACTTAGCTTTTGAAGTGCAAAGCCTACATTTCAGACATTTCCAAATGCAATCCTACTGCTGTATTATTTCATGGGTTACGGAATATGCTTAAAGGTTTAAAAACACAATTTCACGTTTACAGTTATGTTCATATGTGCTTGTTATCATGTGTTCTGAGTCTGATTACATAAATATAACACAGTAATCAAGAATCTTTCAGAAGATAAAACTTTTAAAACAATTCATACTTTAAAGTACTTAAACTCATGATATACAATATACACAAAGTGAAATTACACAGGTTCTCAGAATGAAAATTCAGATCTGTTAGTACATGCAGACATGCATACAAAACACAAAACACATCTCCTTTCAGCTTCCAATTTTGTTTTAAAGATATAGTTAAAGATAGTTGAGTAGAGAAAGAGAAAGGGATGGGCAATTCTTTTTCTTTTAGGGACATGTACAAAGCACATCACAACAAAAACTATAGATTGAGAGCATATTATGTGAATTACCTGGGAAGATGTCTTCCATGGGCTCATGAGTATGAAGTCTACACAGCTGGATGTTCTTTACAGCATGAAACTGAGTTCTCCACCTCCATATCACCAGGGTATAGAACAGTAACTGATTCATACATTTACTCATTCTTTTAGTCCACAAATACTGTGTTAGTAACAATTGTGTATTAGTCATTGAAATATGGCCAAGAGCGTAATTCTAAAAATTCTCTCCTGGCCTTTTGCCTCTTTCATTTTTTCTGCGTTTTGCTGGCCCAAGTTGCAAATCATAAGGTCAGGCCCATGTGTGATAGCACAACAGGCTGTGCTGCTACTTACTGATACAGGATTCAGGTGAGGAAAGACATGTAGCTATTGTGGCAGAACAATTACTGTAGTAGTGATTTTCTTATTTGGCTACTTTTCAGAGATAATCTAGATTTTAATCTCTGACATTTGAGTCTGATTAACTAATACCATATGACAATAATATGGCAACTCTGACAAGTTTGTGATCATTCTCTATTTTGATTGGAGTTACCTATATGAACACTTCGTATGATGAAATTACTCATGATCCTGGGAGATAATGCTAATAAATCCAGTGATACATAACTTGCATTAAGGAATGTAATTGATTTATATCAGTGTGTGAATTCAAGTCTGCATTTAAAGCGCAGAACATTGTGACTTACATTTGTTCTTTTTCAGTTATATCTGAATACAGTTGTTAATACAAGTGTTAGCTGAGACATCAAGGGTATATATTTATATAGGCTATTTTATATGTAGATAATATGTATTCAATAATTGATAAGTAATTTGAAACAACATTAGTACATCTCTTTTATCAGCTATTTAGCCTTCTACCACTACATGCATGTATTTATCTTTTTATCCAACATCTAAGCCATAGTTGAACTGAAAATCTATTTAACCTATCCTGAAGCTGTGTCTTTTATTCAGCTTGGTTAGGATGCATAAACAGCCTTTTACTATATTTCATAAACACTAAAAATATTCTGAAATAAACAAAGAAAATTATTTTCACACTCAAAATCATATTTTGCTGTTTCTATAAAAATTAAAATTAATATGCATGAAAGAATTAGATTTTAAATTTACAAAAATCATCAGACGAGTAGAAATACACATTAATATCATTATATATTAAAGTGACTTGAGGATCACCATGTTTATGGTAAATGTAAGCACGATTAAGCAGCTTAAATATTTACGATGTGATATGGTGCACATTTAGTTGTAATATGAATTTATTGACAAAGTTTTAACTCATTTTGTACAATCCATTCTAAATATACCAGTTAATGTCTTGTAATATTTAAAAAATGTGTGATGAGATTTTTAAGATAAATAAATGTATGAAACAGGCATAAGATATAAGATGCAGAAAAATTATTCCTTGTACATCCAAACCTCTGCCATGATGCAACTTTCCGGCAGGTTTATTCACATAACCCTTTATATCTGTTTCCCACACTGCAGTTCCTATCAGTGCTGTAATAATGATCTGTATACAACAGCAGCGAAATCTTTCAATAGTGAGCTTTATAGAGTAAACGCAAACTTCTTCTTTTCCAGTAGATGATATGTGTTCTCTGTCGACTTTTTCTCTATTGCAGTTTATTATGCTGACATACCTGTTCATGCTGGCCTGGCTGGGAGTGACAGCTTTCACCTCCCTGCCTGTGTACATGTACTTCAATCTGTGGACCATCTGCCGAAATACCACCTTAGTGGAGGGGGCGAATCTCTGCTTGGATCTTCGTCAGTTTGGTAGGTGGATCTCTAGCTGTAAAACAATACTGCCTCAAAAATATTGTAAATCACTTTGGAACCACCGTTACTTCTTCTACCAAAAAGTTAAGTGTATCAGAGTGTTCTCTTTTAAGGCATTCGTTTTAAATTTAAGTAGGAATATAAGACTGATTAGAAGTTGAACTCACAACATGAACATACAAATATGGATATCTGAACAGGCTTTCAGGTTGTATTTCCTTGTTTGGGCAAGTTCTGTGATTTCCCTTTCCTGATTCCTCTACATTTTTCCAGACTCTGTGTGCTGTTGGCATCCTACTTTCATTCTACTTGATAAGCTATACAAATTGTGAAGTCTAGTATGAAGATACCTTAAGATATATCTTATTGTTTCCTGAAACAGGGCAAAAAAACTTAGTATGTAATAATAACAAAATCAAAGAAGGTTAAATAAATCATCAGTCCTATTTGGTTATTTTTATTTAGGGCTAAAATCTTGTGTAATAATAATAGTTTCTTATATGTATATGGGCTTGCAATGTATAGACCTCATTCTAAATGGTTTATGTATGTCGACTTGTTTAATTCTCACAATAGTTCTGTATGATGAACACCGTTATTAAGTTCTTTATAAGTGATGTAGCTGAGGCACAGAAGAGTAAGTAGCTTGCCCAAGGTTATGTGTCTAGTAAGTGCCAAAGCAGGATTCAAACCCAGGCAGGCTAGCTGCTGTATCTATTTTCTTAATTATGTCTGCTGCCTCTCCTGTTCAAATGAGTACTGAACTATAAATGTGGAAACAGAGAGTTCAATCTCACCTAACTCATTTGGAATTCTATCCCATCATTTGTAAAAACGTGGAAGCTATAGATTTTATAAAAGATGTGCCAATTCACATGCTCAAATGAATTTTTTTTTTCCCCACAGAATGGCTATTAAAATCTAACCTATTAACATCTGGGAATGCTGTGAATGTTTTTATCTAATCAAGTTTCCTTATGCTTCAGGGAAGTGATAAACACTTCCCTAGTTGGTACCTGCAGGCCTTGTGGCTCCATGATATACTGTAGATAAATTGGAGGGTGCAATGTAACCACAGCCAACTAGCTGTATGTTCCAAAACTGTGGCCCACCCCCCATCCTGTCAGACAAAGGTCTCTGGTCCCTTTGTCTACACCAAATGAAAAGCAGGATGCTCTGCTCTGTGGTTGACGTTCTCAGCAAGCAGATAATGTTGGTGATATTGACAGTTCTTCCACAGGGGAGGTTTTAACCTTGGCATCATGTCCCATGTAAACACAGGAAAAGGAAATCTCAGCAACTGCTACTGGAGGTCACAGGAGTACAGCTGCTTGGATAACCATGGTTCTGACTTCAGTCCCTCCCCTTCAGTGTCTTCCTTTTATTCTGCTGATCCGAAAAATTTAATTTGGAAAGTTGTGACTAGTCTCTCAGAGACAGTTGCCAGGTAAAATACAGGACACCCAGTTACATGTGAATTTCAGATAAACAAGCGATATTTTTTAGTACAATATATCCCAGAATTTGTATGGGACATACTTATAGTGAATGTAAAGTATGACTTTGATTAAAGCTTCTCTTGAACCTTAGCACTGTTTTCAGCATAGTTATCAAGACTTATTCCAATTAAACTTTTCTCTTGACAATCTTTTACATCAGCTATAAAGGCTTTCTGTTTGCCCTTACCACGGAATCTACTGCCTGGACAGCATTTAGACACTTTCTAGATAACACACCCTTAATAGGAATCCTGAATGTACATATACAATCAAGTTATTATCAAAGGGCATCAGAATAGAAGATGTAAATGTATTAGTACATACATTTACTATTATCATCAAAAAAGTAATTGAGTAGGTAAGAACATACTATAAAGCAATTTCCCTTATGCTGCAAAGTTGTCTCATTAGCATCTAGATGGTATCTTTTCTCTTAGGAGACCAAAGTCTTTACATAATGGGGACTCTCACCATGTAATGGCTATTATGCCTGCTTAGAATCTACTGTGAATCTCAGTCTTCATCCCATGCATGTGATAAGCATACACACTTCAGACAGATTTAATGGGAAACAGAGGCATTACTTCATATAGTTGAGGAATTTAAGGTTTATCATATTAAGGTTAGCTGTATTTTAAAATAAGTCATGAAATCATTTCTACTCACAATTTTAATTTTTAATGCTCTTATAATTATTTCTATAGTCTTTCAATTATATTTATAGCAGTTTAATGACATTGAATGTGTTAGGTATTTATCCCAGTAAATTTGTTTTATAAAATGTTAAAACTGATCCCTATAATGTTATCTAGACCCAGGATTTAAAACTGTAGCATCAGGAATACTGGGTACTGGGTAGGAGGGCGGGGTTACAATATTTAAAAGGGTGATGGAGGAAGGCTTCACCACGTAGTTGTCATTGGAAGGAAATGAGGAACTTGAGAATATTCTTAGCAGTGAGAAGATCTAGTACAAAGTCTCCAGGCTGAAAATACTATGCCTGGTATCCTCAACAAGTCACAGAGAGGCCAGTATGGCTGAAGGGGAGTGTAAGAAAGTAAGGAGAACAGATTGAGGTAAAGCCTGAGAGTTCATGGAACTCACACTTATGAGTGAATTACAGGACATTTTGGGGTTTTCATTCTGAAGAAAGTAGAGGATATTTGCAGATTTTGGCAGAAGGGAAGCTAGAAATCACTTCTGTTATAGAAGGATCACTCTGGCTGTGGTGTGGAAAGCAGACTGTAGAAAGAGGAGCAGAAGTGCCAGCGAGCACTTGTAAGCAAGCCTGAGTGTAGTGTCAGTGGCTCGAACCAGGAGTGTAGCAGGAGAGTAGAGAGAAATGCTCTGTCCTAGATGTATTTTGAAGATAAGGGCAGCAGAATTTCCGGATAGATTCTCTGTGGGGGTTGAGAGAAAAGGAAGATTCAGGGAGGAATTTATTTTTTGACTGAGCAAATGGGAAGATTGCTTTGCTTTCAAATAAGATGAGAAAGCCCAAGAAGCACTTGCTTAGGAGTGAGGCAGGCAAGGGAAGCCAGCAGTGCAGTTTTGAAGGTGTTAATTTTTTAGATGTTTATTAGAAATGTAGAGTCATCGAGTAAGAAATTAGATATGTGAATCTTGATTTTAGGAGAGAGGTATGGAACTGGCTATATAGTTTTAGAAGTCATTGATAATATTTTAGATTTAAGGCTCTTGAGACTCGATGAGATCAGCAAGGGAGAAAGATGACTGAGGAAAAAACTCTGGGAGCTCCAATGAAAGAGAAGAGGAGGAACTAGGCAAAGGTACTGAGAAGACAGTGAGACTAGAAAGACAAAAACAGAAGACTGTAGATTTTTCAAACCAAATGAAGAGATCATGAAGGAAGAGAGAGTCATCACCTGCCTCCAGTTCTGCTGACTAGCAAGTTAGATGAGAACCAAGAATTCACCTTTGGATTTAACAATGTGGAAGTCATTGGTGATCTTTATAGGAAAAATGTCTGTGGCAGGTTGGGGCAAAATCTGACCAGAAAGGGTTCAAGTGGAAATGAAAATAAAGAAACTGCAGACAGTGAACACAAGCAATGCGTTTTAGGACTTTTGCTGTAAATGTGAATGAAGAAATGTGTAAGGCAGTGCATGTCCAGGTTGGCATTCCACGTGAATGAAGTCTGTCATAGATCAGGGTGGAGAGATGGCCTTCACCGGGAAGCTTCTTCAGTAACGATGGTTTATTAGACAGATCTTATAGGGGTTCCTCCCCGACCCTACCCCTTCTTAGAGCCTCCTTGGCAGAAAGGAAAAGTCACAGAGAAGGATCTCTGCCTTTGTTGTACTGCAAGTAGGTTATTTTTTAAATGAAATAATTGCACAAACTATTGGCAAAGCAGAATGGCAGCAGCTCCACATAGAGAGTGCTAATGGTACACCTTCAACCTAAGAATGTGTGAATATATACATATATTAAAACTAAATAAATAGCAGCAGGTGCCAAAAGCTTAAGTATTAATTTGCCCAGAAGATGTGATTCTCTCTCTCTCTCTCTCTCTCTCTCTCTCTCTCTCTCTCTCTCTCTCTCTCTCTCTCTCTCTCCCTCTCCCTCTCCCTCTCTTTCTCCTTCCCTCTCTCATGTATATGTGTGTGTGTATGTGTGTGTGTGTGTCTGTGTGTCTGTGTATCTGTGTATGTGTCTGTGTGTAACACTTCAGTAGTTCTCAAAACAAAATTAAAGACCCATTTTGGGATGAACTTGATCACTTCTCTAAAATGAGATCTGTGGTAGTGCATCACCTTTGTGCTGTTAAAAATGCAATAGTCCTGGCAATCATTCATAGGTTTTGATTTAACAGTTATTTGTTGGAGTCTAAAATGTATTTTTTTATAATAACCCAGGTGATCCTGATGCACTTCGTCTATAAATCAATTGGACTAAGGGCAAATATGAGTTAAATTATAGATTTTTATTTCCCTTTATGAATAACACTGTTTTCAATATTAGCAGAGAAAAGTTTCTCCTATGATTTTCTAGACTAACAGAAGCTTTGTGCCAGCAGAATAAGTTTAGATCCAGACTTCAGAACAGTCTGGGACAGAGCTGTGAAAATGATTGTGATGCCTACACCATTACGTTAATGGACCAAACCAAAGAACTAGCTATAGTTAAATCTCTACATTCTGGTGGCTAGATTCAATGGAATTCAGATTGAAAATGTTTTACATTGCTTGTTTTTATCTTCCACTCATAATTCTATTCATAATTATTATCTAGCAATGAAAGCTGTGGAAGAAATTTTTATTATAATATAAAATGGAATTTGCTTAGATTTTTATCGTAAGTTTCTTTTTTCTCTCTCTGAGCTCTTGAAAACATTTACAGTGCTAAACTAATTTTCTACATGTTGTAGGGATTGTGACAATTGGAGAAGAAAAGAAAATCTGTACTGTCTCCGAGAATTTCCTGAGGATGTGTGAATCCACTGAGGTGAATGTTTTTACAGCCTTCAATTTTGTCAGAATTTTAGCTTCACTTTGTTATTTGAAGAATATATAATTAAATCTATATTGAATTTTCCCCTTTTTTCTTTCAGAGGCAATTTTACTTGCATTAATATTATTCAGGGGGACTAGAAAATAAACATGAATGAGATGCTTTGCATGTTTCAATAAAAATTATAATACATATTTTATTTTTTCTAGAAACTATTGTTTTAATGAAGTTGAAAAACAATTATATTTAACGAGATAATATAGTCATATTTTATAATATTACTGAAAACCACTATTATTAATCACGATCTCATCTTTCTAATGAAATCATGTTAAAATGATGTTGTTGCAAAGATTCAAATAATTTGCAAGAGAAAAGATATTGTAGTAATGTTTTTGGAGTAAGTGACTTATCACAGGGTCACTTTTGTTAAAGATGTGCAGTTTTTATTCATAAGAATCAGGTGGCTTGATCTCTCTTCTCTTTGCAACCTTGACACACGTTTGGTTCTCTGATTTCTTTTGCAGCTGAACATGACCTTCCACTTGTTTATTGTGGCACTTGCTGGAGCTGGGGCGGCAGTTATTGCTATGGTAAGACGTCAAGGCCTTAAGGCTTGGTTTTTCAACTTGAATTACAAAGCTATTTGCTTGTAGAGATGATCATTTATCTCTAATGTCTGAAGTCCCTATGAATCATATTTAATTTAATGTCAATTAAAAAAGGGGGGGAACAATGGGCAAATAAATAAGTGAAAACACGCTTAACCTAAAGAAATATTATCATTACAACAGAGACAATATTTGATAATTAGTCTAAGGATTACAGCACTCAATAATATGATAGCTAACAAAAATAAATTTATCAACATTTAGATATTAACATAAAAATCAACTCTGGAGCATATGCATATGCATCAGTGTGATAGTCTAAGTAATACAATCAATTCCTTAACTTACATTATGCTTTTTTTCTCCTTAAATAAGAACATAAAAAAGCCATAATGAGTCACTTATGAAAAAGTATTATTTTTTTAAAATAAATCTCAGTAGTTTCACATCATGTCTTCTATGTCTAATATCTAACTTTCTTCAGAAATATTAAGAACAAGTTCTGAAATTCGGGCTTTTAGCAAGTTTGGAAGACCAATGATGTGTCAAATCCTGTCTCCTGCTTTGTAACTCACCACAAATTCCATTTTCTCACTGGAATGCCAAATATCAACAACAAATAAATACTCTGCACATCAGTAATAGATATTGCAGCCAAGGTCTTCAGTTTTTAGTTTTGTATCCTAGAATCTAAGTAGCACAGGACTCTCTAAGGGTCCTAGTAACTTCACCAATGTTATATAATTCAATATATAAAAATGATTAATGAATTTAGATTTGATTCCTTACCTGTGGTGCCAGTACATCGTTTAATATGTTGGTTCAAGGAATACCTTTTAAAAAATATTTTATCTTTTGTCAAAGACTAAAAATAAGAACAAAGAGACAGTGCTAATGTGCTAATGAGCCATTTCAGACCAATTATTCTTAGAGACTTCATCACACTTTTGTGTTAAGATATGCTTTGTTTTTTAAAAAAATCATTTTTTAAAATATCTACCAAAACTGTGAGTTTTCAGATATTTTGTTAATTTTTTATCATGTTAATTGTTTCACAGTTTAGATTTAGTGTAAAAACCTCTGATAGGAATTTCATTTCAGAATACAAGATGCTTAATAAGATTATGTTAGCTGATTAATTGGAGAGAACACAATAAAACAATAAGCAACGATCTTATGTTCTCAGTGTCAGAGCTAAAATATGCCCTTGATAAGCATTCACATGTTCTGGGCAGTGATGTTCCAAATACACATGGTTCTAGCAACCCTTGGCCTGGCTGTCAGAAAAGAGGAAACAACTGTTTATTAGTGTTCACAGACACATTCCTGTGTGATGGATAATTTTTAGGGACTTGTGTATGCTCAAGCATATATACTCATAAATAAGAGGTCTGTCAAACTACTTTCTGCAAAGCAGTGTATAATAAAGCTTTTGCTTGCATTTATAACATACCTATATATGTAAAATGCCTTACATTAGTGACAAGTACCTATCTAAATGAATAATGTCATTTAAATGTCCTTAATAATGCCTATTCTGAAATGATTCAGTTATCAAAAAATTTTAAGATAAAAAAATTTAGATGCTCTGTATTTCTTAAAGCGTCTATGCTTAGCTTTACATATCAAGTTATAAATAAATTTTATTTCAAACAGAGAAAGTTTAGAAGATTATTTTTTTAAGTACTAAGCATCCTTTTGAATATCTAAATATACACAAAGCATAAATTCTTTAAGAAATACATAACATCTCATTAATTAGTTTTGATAATAGTTTAGGTCTTAGAAGACAAGGATAATACTGTTGCAGAAATGTTGCAAAATCAGAACAAGGAGGAAACCAAGCACCACTACGAGAGCTGGATAACTCAGGCTTTTTACAAGAGCTAGCACTCTGAAGATCTGGGCCCCAAGCTCAGATGCAGCCTTGTTTTTATAGGGCTTATCTGTGCAGTTACATCTGGCCAGTTGGTGCAGTCCGATTGGTTAATTTGTCCTCAGGCAGTTACAAAGAGTTATAAAGCAGGAGATTTTCAGACAGGAACTCAGGCAATGCATCTATTATCTAGACAGAGCAAGCAAAAGGGAGGATGAGTCTTTTAGTTAATTTTGAGGTCACCCTGCCCTTTGTTCTATGCAGCAAGCATATTTACAGAAGCAGAACAAAGAGCTGATTATAAGATTTTTTGACTGGAAAATTTCTCTTCAATATAACTATTGCTACTGTTCCTGGTACTAATGCTACTACCAATATTACTGCTATTAGTTATTATCTCTGTAAAAGTTACTCTGTTGAAAGCATTATCAAATGCTTCATGTAGATGAATACATTCAATAATCATAATACAGTAACTGTCATTAACCTCATCATGAACTCATTAGACACCATATGGCTACCATCGTTATTTCCATATGATAGATGAGAAAATTGAGATGAATTCTACTCTACCAAAGTATTTACATCATTGTCTGTAATTTAAGGTAAGGCTTATAAGAACTTCAAACTAACATGCACTCCACTGCATTATTTTTTTTTTAAATGTTAGGAAGTTCTATATGCTAACAAAAGTAGTCAACTTAGCATTGCACCAGTTTGCAGAGATCACTATTAACCTCCTGAGGGACAGTAACAAGTCTGGCAGCTTGTGTTTCTCTAAGTCCAGAAGAAACATTTGAAGATCACTAGAAAGCTCCAGTGTCTGAACTAGAGTGACACTGAAGTTGAAATATACATATTTAATAGACATACATATTTAATAATAACTTAAGGGTGATATCTCCTTAGACTTTAAGGGAAAGCTTTTGAACATCTAAAAATATATTTATTCATGTGGCAAATATTCTGAGTACCTACTACTTGCTAATTACTATCCACAGCACTTGATATTTTCACAACAGCAACAACAAAAATATACCACATAGATTTGGTTATGTATATAAGAATTATTCAAGCCACATATATATAGTGATTAAGCTTTCACTATAAAAATGCCATGAAAAACAAGAATATAACTCATAGCTCCTGCTTACATGTGGCTTATAAATTTCATTAAACAAAATGCAAAATTTCAGAGAAAATGGAATGTTCTTAAAATAGCTTGTTTTATGCTATTAATTGGTATGCATCTTTTTTTCTACATTGTTGTGTCAAAATTGTTTTGTTTATTTTTCTACTGTTTGTTGACTATCTTAATGTACCATAATAGTCACTATTTAGGATTGGCTTTGCATTCTTTATGTACTTTTCTAGAACCAGTCTACTTCCTGTCTTTCAATGTACTCGACTAATCAAAATTTTAGTGTTCTATTTTACTAAATTATGGACAAATTATTGCCAACCTTTTGAAACCCAGAGAAAGTAAATAACTGACAACTTAGTTTCCCTTTCCTGTTCATCCATTGAAATGCATCATTTGGAAAACTGCCTTATCTCTCTTATGGACCAAGAAGAGAAAGAAAAAAAAAACATATAAGTGATCTCACTACTGAATCATTTCAGATCAAATCAGGATCTTCATTACTTGAGTAACTTCATTACTCTAGACAAATCAAGAGTTTCCTTTTTGAACATGGCACTATTCTATCTATTGTGAGTGTCTATAAATATACAAAATTCATGTGATACAATATTTACCTGTTTGTAGTTTGAATCTAAAGGAAACTGCAAATTTCACTGCATAGAAAATTAACTGGATAATTAAATCCACAGATTTATTTTGGAGTTTCTATGATTCCTCTTGTTATTTCACAGTGAATAATATATCTTCCCATTAATTCAAGTTGACTAGACTTAAATTGTATATAAGACTGTTTTCTGATTATGGATTAGAAAACAGGTAGATGGACATGAAATGTATAGTCTTATGGTTCGGGTAAATGAGAGCAGAATGAACAGGAAACATCACATAAAGATTAAGAATCAGTCTTGGATACTTCAAAGTTGAAAAAGAAGAAAAAGAGATACTGAAAAGACAGGGAGCCAAGAAGATAATGTCCTATAGTTGGAGGACTGAGTGAAAAATATTTTTTATTTATATTATTTCTATTACCACAGAAATTCTGGTTCCATTATATTAATGAACAGATCTTATCTAAGTATACAATTTGAGCATTTTTTTCCTGATAGCAAAGGGTAATGAGATGCTGTACAGACTTCTCATATAAATTATTTTTGTCTTTGACTAGGTTCACTACCTTATGGTTCTGTCTGCCAACTGGGCATATGTGAAAGATGCCTGCCGGATGCAGAAGTATGAGGACATCAAGTCAAAGGAGGAGCAAGAGCTTCATGACATCCACTCTACTCGCTCCAAAGAGCGGCTCAACGCATACACATAAATAACACCTTCCCGTCCTTCTACCATCCAGATGCATTGGTGTTTAACTAAGGGCCATCCAACCATCCAACCTTTTGAAAAGTAAAATAAAAGTGCTTCTCATCAATGATATGGAGGGTGACTTATGAATCACCTGACTATAATTCTTTGTTGTTTAGCACTTAATTTCCTAATTTGTAAAATTGGTGTAATCAGATATCTTCTACAAGCTCCTATCTAGTCTTTTTCTTTTTTAAATTTCTCAAACTCATTTAATAATTCTGTAGGATCAATGATACTAACATTGTCAAATGCAGAGATTAATTTGATTTTTGACCACTTCTCATGTGTGTTATATATAACACCTTTTGCATTATTTCTTATGTTTTGAAAAGAAAAACAGCTTTTTATACTTTTTAGTTTTGATTTCGGTAACTAGTTTAACTACAGGTAGCCTTCAAAGGGACCATTGTACATTATGAACAATAGACAGAGATGATATCATGATAACTCTTCTTGAAATATGGAAATCTTGTGTGAAGATCAGCGGCCCCATTACTATAGGCCGTAGTTCATGTTTTCATCCATCTAAGGTGCAATTTCTAAATTTGTAAGAGTAGGTTTAAAAAAGTGCTTCTTATCTTTGTTAACATTGTATTTTTTCTTGATGTACCGAAAAGGTATTTCCCTCTGATTCCTCATGTTTTTGTTGTGAGCATGTAGAAACAGTAATGCTAATGCATGGCTAGTTGCCTTTTTAAGATTGTGACACCAGGCTTACCTTTTAAAGTTTAGTATAGAGAGAATTTTAATGGAAATAACTACTGTAGACTATCGGAAAATGATCTCTTCATGATTTAAGCAGTGGCTGGACTGGAACTTTTAATATGCTAATGTGGAACATTAATTACCTTTATGAAGGTGGAATATGAAAAATAAGCACACTAACCCCTCAGATGTTGTTTTACCTACTTTAAAAAGTTTTAATGGATTGCACCTCTGTAAACTATCCCTCAAATGTGTATTATATATTTGAAAAGGCTTCCATTAATATAATAGCTTTGCTTGCAGCCTTCCAATATATGTTGGTTTACCTGTAGTGTTTTTTAAAGTGTGGTCAGAGGCCACTATACAATGTATCCCTTCTAAGTGTAGTGGTATATCTGTGTTTTTATTTCTAGTAAGTCATTTTAACCAAATGTTCATTCATATTCATTTACAAGAAGTACCTATATCAAAGGAATAAAAAAAAAAAAACAATCAGTATTATTGGACCAAATTTGGTGTTTGTTTTAACCTGACTCTTCTTTCGATTATTTCTAATGCTACAAGAATGCTATAAAGTGTCTTTTAAAATGATGTCACCTGACAAGACATTTTTGTCAGTGTATAAAAGCTAGGTAGTATTGTGCACTGATTTGATCATTGTGAAATCTTTTCTCAGTGTAAGTGCATTTCTAATAAAATTTATTGAGTGAAACAATCTTTGTACAACGACTAGTCATGCATCATCCATAATTTTACAAGTTCTTGTAGTATGTAGGGATATTACTAGGGTTCTCTGTGGCATGATAATGCATCTGTAGTATTATTTAATTAATTTGGGGTTTTGCTTTTTTTTAGATTATCTTACTAGGTCAACATTTTTCTGATATATGCAGTATTACATATATTCAGCAAAAGTATTAATGGGCTTCTTTAAATTCTATATGATAGTGTTTCAGTTCTGTCTTAACAGTTTGTGATGATTTTTAAAACTGTCTTTTAAACTTATGTAATGATGTTGACGCTTTTGCCTTTTTTTTCTGGTATTAGAGTTTGTATTTTCACAAAGAGTGCTTTGTAGCAGGCATTACAAATAATCCGTTTTGTACATAAATGTGCCAACAGCTTGATGGTGGCGTTTTTGAAATGTAGAACAAAGTGCTTGCAAACTGTAATAAATATACTTGTGTACTTTGTGTACTTATTATTAGTTTCTGCAGTGTTATTTTTTTTTCTTGTTTTGTTTATTCCTCTTTCTTATGTGTTTGCATTCTTTTCAAATGCAATAGGCGCTGTCTCCTTTGGATGGTTATTACCTCAGTTGAGCTGACCTAACACTTCAAAATTTAGTGAAAATTCTCTGCATGAACATACAGTATGAGAATGAATGCTAAGGAGGTGGGAGAAGGCAAAGGGTAAAAAACTTTAGAGGTCATTTCACTTAATAAATGATCACAATTCTAAAATTATGCTATTTCTTTGCCCAATTTTTATTGTTTTGTGTTTCCTTTAGTGCTGCATAAACAAACAGAGAAACAAAAAAGACTAATGCAATTCAGAAGAGAAACTGATTTCTTGGTTCGCTTCAAAATATCAAGGTGAGAGCAAAGAAATGAAAAAAAATATTTTCTAGACTTTTTGTTTGTTTCAGATGTAATTTCTTCTGGCCAAACTAGAAGTGATGTCAATTTAAAAATAAAATAGTTATCAATAACAATCTTATTTTTTTAAGGCCTAAGGATTGGTGGCATTAGTCTTTAATTATTTATGTATTATTATAAGTGGTAACTTGGAAATTTCATGGACTTAAGTTACAAATATCTACAATAATTATAAGTAGATCTGAACAAAATGTCTTATGTTTTAAAAACTTAGTTTTATATAGGGGATATCCTATATAAATCTTATCAAATTATAATTTTATTCTTTCTAGTGTTTATGAAATTCTTAGCATAGCAACAAGATAATAAAGAATTCTATGTTAAGCAATATCAGTATGAACAAATTGCACAGTGTATGCTTTTCAAAAAAAACCCTGATCATTATAAGATAATTATAATACTAAACAAAATTTTTATAAACTAAAGAGGTCATTTCTATTTGTAACATATTAATTTATTTTTAAAGCAAATAGTTTCCTTTTCCTTCCTAGCTTTATTGAGGTGTAATTGCCATGTAATAGTTTTGTGAACTAAAGCTAATATGAAGACTCAGGAACTTATGCATTCTGAGGATATAATGTGTGTTGGCCAGCTCTGACTTGGATGTAATCAGTTTACTTCTTCATGTTAAAACTTAGAAGTAACCAATTCCAATGTTTTTTCACTCAAAGATCAAGTAAACTTGATTTTCTATTTTGTTTTACTTTTGCCTTTTACACAAAAACGGAAACATATCATTTTAAAATATATTTCACATAAGTAACCTGATAGCTGAAATATGCTGAATATGATGAAATATGAATTAAATTATCATGCCTTGAAGAAACACTCTATTAAGTTTTCTACATGGTTTTCAGATAGCAGACCATTTGAAGTCAATGGAGACAAGTCTATAAGATGCTGCTAGGTCAAATACCAACATCTGTCCATTGGCTTAAGTAAGCCCAGCACCTTGAGTTTCTTCTCCTAGAAGTGACTTTTACCCATTTGTTCCTTTTAAGTTCTTTGACTCTTTTCCATTAAAATTCATTATGCTTAAAAATTGAAAAGAACTTGGAAAAATAAGTCAAATTTTAAATTCATTAATTAAATGAATTAATGAAATAAAATATAAAATGAAATAATATTGAAATGAAATAAAATTTATCTTGACCATTGTATTTCTAAACCTGTTGAAACGTCTATAGATGGAAATACCAAACAACATAAAACAGACAATGGGGAAATAAAACATAAGAAAGAGATCCAAGTAATTCTGCTATCATTCTTTTGGTAAGAGGGATGAAGCAAAGAGTACTGTTATAGGAATGTTTATATGGTATGAAGGATTTAAAAAAGAAAGTCAAAAATATAAAAACCAAGGATTAGACCAAGAAATAATAGCCTTCAAAACACAACCAAAAAGTGCAAAAATAATGGACAGTTATTATTCTCTTCAGCAGCTTATTCTCTCTACTAAAAGTACTTGAGCAGCCATTCAACCTCCTGGTCTCACAGAGCAGACACTCTTTTGTCCCCTAGAAGCTGAGGACAGGGCAATGGAGGAGCTGATCTGCTTAGTTGCCTAACGTTGCTGCTCTTATTAGAAAAGGAGAACATTTTTTGACTTTTAGAAATGTGTTTCAATCTGTCTTTCATTTATTTCAACAATTCTTGTTTTCTATTGGGGGCCACCATGATGATAATGTGGTATCCCGTGGCAAACTCATCTCGATGAGTCAAGCCCTCTGAATCGTCATGTAGACTGAAAGGGGTAATAGTGAGAGGAATGTGCTAATGATGAAACAGAGGCACTGCTTAGTTTGTCATTTAGGATACTAATTACGTGCCTGTATGCATCAGATTTGTTTTATTGTTATTTTTGTTATATCCTTTTTTTCTCAGAAAGATTCACACAAGTTGTTGTAAATAACCTAACATTCCATTTTTACTGGACATGTCAGGAAGCGTTCACACATGTAATCTGATAAAAATACACATGATGTACTTTTGTGCTTTCTAATAAATGAGCATTTAGAATTAGCATATTTCTAGTTTGGGGGGATTTTCTTATTGACAATTAATCTTTATATAAAATTTGTTAATCTGCACTTGAAATTTGATATAGCATACATACAGTGTAATCCAATCAATTATACTGAGAAAGGTATAATGTCAACCTACCCTTTAATAAGTAAAGGGAGAGGATTCCCAGAAAGAAGAATGAATTTAAAGTAATTCAAACATCATTTAAGGAATACTGGAATGGTCCAGCAGATTATTTTAACAGAAGCTAGAATAACTGCCTCCATCTTATCTTCCCAATCACCTCTAGCCTGAATGATCCAGAAATACAAAGTTTTCTAGACTTTCAGCAAACTATATTTGCTTTTCTCTATAGAGATAATGTTCATAGTTATTACTGTATTTATTGTCTTACTTAGTACTTTATTTCTGAGCAGGACAGAATCAGATCTTTGAGAGAAAATGCAACCTCCTGAATGGGAATTGAGTGTCCTTGCTATGTGGATGAAGCTTAATGAGACAAATTTCCTGAATGACATTTTTATGGTTTTAAAATAATTATTCTTTCCAAGCAACTGGATTATACCCAGTTAAATAGTACACCACGTAGATTAGAGATAACAGTGTAACAAATACAAATAATATAAAAAACACATTTTAAACATACGGTATTTATACAAGTCCACACAATTTTAAGATTTTTCCCTCTGATTTTTTAATTTCCACTACCTGATATCAAAGAATCATCAGGTACCTTCTATATTTCCACGAATAGAGTACTTATTGATTTTTATAGCAACTTAATGCTTTAAATAACAGGAATGGAGATTTCTGCTAAGCCAAGTGGAGGCTTCAGATATTAATGTAAACATCCCGACAAGTCAGTGACAGAGGTCCTTACTTGTTTTCTCTCCTCCAGTATTGTTGCCTCCTTCCCAACTCCAGCCACTCAATTTCTCAACCTCATAATTTCTCGTAACTGCAAACAATGCATAATCTATATGTTATACATTCCATTTCCAACTTCCATTTGCTACCTTTCCAGCTTACTTACTCCACTGGGACTATATAGCTATTGATCTCCCAATTTTTTTTAGAGACTTCATTCCCCTTAGGTCCTCAGGTCCTTCAATAACTAGCTTATATTGCATGGTCAACCATGTAATCACTCCCTTGGCAAATCCCCAGTACCTTTGACCCTCTATCTTCCTTAAACTCGCATGGTAAAATGTCAGCGCTGGTTTAAGTCATCTGTCTGTTCGCATCTGAACCTACGTAACCAAGCATGCTTGGAGAAAAACACATGCCCAGGCTGACCAACCTCACCTAAGTTTAAGTGAGCCCTCAGAGCTACCAATAAATCTATTCCATTTTTCTGAAACAGGGAGGGGTTAGCAAGTTTTTCTGTGAAAGACCACATAGTGAGTATTTTAGGTTTTATGGTCCATGAGGTCTCTGTGGCAACTTCTTAACTCTGCCCTTGTAGTGCAGGCGCAATATTTGAAATATGTACATAAATAGGCTTAGCTGTGTTCCAGTGAAACTTCATTTGCAAAATAAATGGTGACCTAGATTTAGCCTGAGGGCCACAGTTTCCTGACTCCTGCCCTAGAGCATTCATATTCTGCCTCTCCCGATGGCTACTATATCACAGCTTTCTCTTAACAAACTTCCAGCACTTGCTTTTCATTCAGAGAGTTAGAAATTGCTTTCTAATTCTGAGAGAAATGAGAATCAGAAGAACGTTTCTGTAATTTCCCATCACTTGTCTATTAATCTGTGTTAATCTCTGATTTTTCTCTTTTTGATATGGGTAAATCTTTCTCAGATCAAATACACTTGATATATTCTGGATCTCCTCCTCTCACCTACTCAAGGGTAGGCATCACTCTAGGAAATTTTGTCTCTCTTTAATCTCTCCTGAATCATCCATTTTTCACTCTCTAATGGCTTATTCCAATCTTAAAACAAGCAAACAACAAGAACCAAATACCCTGTCTTGATTCCTCATCCCTATTCATCCATCCTCTTTTTCTGTTCTCCTTTATAGCATATCTCTTTGAAAGAGACATGTAATCACCTCCAGTTACTCACTTGCCATATTATCTCATACTCCTTACAATCAGTTCCTTATACTTAGCATTTTACGGAGATGTCTTGTTGGGAGTAACAAATGTTCTCCAGATTGCTAAATTCAATGCTGAGTTTTTGAGCATGCCTCCACTACAGCCAATTATCCTGCTAGGTATTGGGATATAGCAGTAAATAAAATGTAAAAAATGTTTGCCCTTTTATGGCTTATATTCTGATGCAGGGAGACAAATACTAATAAAATAAATAGGATGTAAGGTATTTTTGAGATAAATTCTATGGAGAATAATAAATCATGTAAGATACTCAGGGAATACTGCAGGGTTGGGCTGAGGTGGAAAATCTTCAGAATTGTTATGAGAAAGTAACTCAGTGTTACTGAGAAGGTAGCATTTGAGTTAAGATCAGACCATAAGAGAAGATGAAATACTGCCTCTTGTGACAACATGGATGAATCCTGAGACTGTGATGCTAAATGCAATAAGTCAGATGGAAAAGTTGAGAACCGTATACTTTCACTCATATGTGAGATATAAAACTGAAAGCAACAAATGAACAAAGAAAAACTCATAAACACAGACAACAGTATGGTGGTTACCAGAGAGAAAGGAGAGAGGGGGAGGTCTAAAAGGCAAAAGAGGTCAAATACACGGTGACAGGAGATTTTGACTTTGGGTGGTGAACATACAATGCAATATACAGAACTATACACTTAAAACCGCTATAATTTTACTAACCAGTATCATCCCAATAAATTTAATAAAATTAAAAAATGCAAATATACATTACACATATATGTGTTCATATATATACATAGCTATATGTGTATATTGCTATGTATACCTGACTTACTCTGGTCATATATATATATGACCAGAAGAGTTGAGAGAGTAAGTCAGGTAAGATCTAGTTTTATCCATGAATTTCTTCTCCCACTCTTCTCAACTCATCTCCTCCTGTAGCTCTAAATTTGCCCCCAGCACCATGTCTTTGTTTCTCATACACATTTAGAACACTCCTCGTTCTGGGCCTTTGCACTGTCCTTTGCTCTTCTTGAGATGCTTTTCCTCAAGATATCTGTAAGTTCCCTTCCTTTTCTTCTTTGTTCAAAATGTCTCTTCAGTTAAACTTTCCCTCACAACCCTATAAAAAAAAAAAATGACTCGTACCTGTCTATCTGCCTTTTTCACTTTATTTTCAAATAGCACTTTATACTTTTTGGTCTAGTATATATTTATAGATTTATTTGTTATTAACTCTTTTTTCTCACTAAACTGTGTACTCATGAGGATTCAGATTTTTTTTCTTAATTCCTGGTACATAACAGACAATAAAGTATTGTTAAATTCATTGTTAATTAAAGGGATCACATGACTATACCACTGAAAAGTGTTTTTATCTTTAAAATGCAGTGACAATTTATTAAAGACCACTAACAAAAAATGTTCTCACTCTTTCTATTTTATAACACTTCTATGGACATGAGCTCACTACTTTTGCTATGAATGTTGTAAAGAAAATAGGTACTATTTCTCTTTTTTTTCTAACTTTGAACCACTAAAATTTGGGGAATGTATGTGATATATGTAATAAAATAGATACATCTTATTTCCAATTTTCTTTTTTTCTCATCAACTTATTTTCATTTAGTTTTCCTCTTATGGTCCTAGGAGTTGCACAAAGAATATATCTGATACCTGCCTGACTAACACTAAAACAATAAGAACTCCAAACTTTTCTTCCTATACACTTTTATAAATTTTCCAGAACAATAGTTTGCTAGATGCTATTTATAAAGTGAGAAATGATAATCTTCTGGAAACAAACTATTCCACAGTTTGAGCCACAGTTTGATGAAATAAAACTTCTTAAGTTTTTGCAACACTATTGGCATCTGTGGATGACAGGAGCAGAAGATCAAGAAAAATGAAGATGTGTCAGTTTTCTGGATTGACAATTAAAAACATTAGTAAATTCTGGGCTTTTGACACTGAATAACCAGTTAAAATTTTATCACAATCAATCAGAATTGCTTCCATGAGTATATGAGATAGCCATCCAGAAAGTGAGAGTCCACCTATTCAATTTAAGTTAAAATCTCTTCAAGTTAAAAAACCATGAAACGACTGTATTGGGAAGAAAAACCTAGAGCAAATCACTTAAATTCTCTAAACTTCAAATTGCTTTGTATGTGAGAAATTTATTTGTCTTATAAGGTTGTTACCAGGATTAAATGAGATAATGTATGTAATTGCTGGTGCTTTAAATAGCACCACTGCTAAAAAATAATCCTTTCATTGCAAGAAAATAAAAACTTGTAACTGTGTGGTGATGGATGTTAACTAGACTAATTGTGGTGATTATTTCACAAAATATACAAACATGGAATCTTTATGTTCTATATCTGACTGATAATGTTTATGTCAATTATATATCAATTTTGAAAATTGAATAAAGCAATCCTAAAAACTCAATACCTTTACATGATATATTTTTATTTCTCATCCTCAGAAGCCTCCATTTATCTTCCTTACTCAGCCACCAGAAACAGAAGAGACTAAATTGTGTGGTAGTAATTGTAACTGCATGGGAATTTCATTTCTTTAGCATGGATTTTGCTTAAATCCAAGGTAGCTTTGTTTAGCCTAATAGAACTATGACTAGTATTCTCTCCCTTAGATCCTCCTACCTGTACATACACTGTATGTCCACTCCTTTTAATTATTAAGGCCTTAGGACATTAGGTACTGGTCAGTAGCAAACTCATTTAAGAATAAAGCTTTAGATCTATCAAAAATGACCAAGATACAATGACTGAACCTCAACCCAAATTAGGTTTTAGTCAAACGAAGATAACATCTTGGCCTCAGTTGTATTTCAGGTTCAGTCTCTTGAAAGCAGAACAGCCCCATGTACGGCACCCCCTAGATACCGGACAGAACAGTGCCATGAGTGCCATCAGGACCTGATGCCATGATCAACTGCCCCCTGCGTGAGCCCTAACCAATCAGTAGAGGCCACAACCCCAACTTCCATAGTAACTGTGGTTAATGATTTTTCCCTTTTATCTTGCCACTAGAGACCATAGGGAAGCCAGGTTTTTGAGAGCACGAGTTCACCTGTGGCTCTGGGCTTGGTGCCAATTCCTTAGATAAACCTTTACTTTCTTTCCCACGATCTCCTGTTCCTATCTTATCTGACTTAAATGCATGCAGGCATACAGACCCTATGGTAACATATCACTAGAATGTGGCCCAAATTTCAAAACTCAGCCATGTACCTGCACATAACTCAGAAAACCTTGGGAAACGGAGTTAGCCATGTGCCCAGAGAGAAAAGGGAAGTGATTTGACAGTTAACTAGAAAGTTTGGGCTTCAGACTCACTACTCACCATTTTCCCTTACAAATTTAACAGTCATCATATTCCCTCTTAATAAATAATATGAGCATATATCCACTTATACCAGAAAATTCTCACTCTTGACAATTTATCTTTGACACAATCAAACCTACTCAATCTTTAAGTTCTGTCAATTTTACCTTCTGTCTCTCAAAATTATCTACTATATTCCATCTCCACCTTATCAATCAATTTCAGGATTCCAGTTTCCTCTTCCCTGAGTTTCTGGGAAATAGCTTCCTATCTGGTCTCTGTACAATTGTGTTGAGAATGTGGAGCATCTGGAATTTTTATACATAGCTGGAGAGAACACACTTGTGAAATCTTGTATGCACCTACACTATGAACATTCTACTCCTAGGTATTATTCAAGAGAAATGAACTCATGAGTCCACAAAAAGATTGGCACAAGATTGTCCATAGTAGATTTATGCATCAAAAAAAGAGAAAAACATCCCTGATTACTGTCAACTGGAGGTAGCTGGTCTGGCTATCAGAGATTTTCTCCAGTTGAACATAGACAATTTCAAAGAACCCAAACCAAAAACGTTCAGTCTGTGACCATGATGGAGCAAGACAAAACCTAGGCCATTCCAGAATAACATTTGGGCACAGACAAAACCAAGAACTGTCCAAGCTCAATTCACAAATACTCTCCTTCCCCCGCTCATTGCTAATTTAAATGGCTGCACTTTGTCGCCATTTGACCTTTAATGCCACTTTGTTCATCCTGCCTTTTAGATCAAAATTATTAAGATACCTAACCATAGAATTGTCTTCACTTTCTGACAACACCCAATTCAGAGTGTGCATCTTTGAACGATGCCTTAAACATCCCAAACCAAGTTCAAATCCTACAACAAGCCTGTTGTTGCTATATAGTTATCTATTTCTGCCTAACAAATTACCCCAACATTTAACATCTGTTTCCCTGGGTCAGTAATCCATGCACAGATCATCTAGACCATCTAGATATTCTGGCTCTGGGTCTCTTAGAAGACTGCAGTCATCTCAAGGCTTGCCTGGGAAGGATCTCCTTTCTATCTTACTCACATTCTTGTTGGCAAGATTCAGCTTTTTATGAGCTGTGCACTGACACCTCACTTCTTCACAAGCTGTTGAGGGAACTTGAGGTGATGGAAGTTCTCTGTTTCTTTATTGAGATGCTGGTTATAGGAGTGCAAACACTTGTAAAAACTAATGAACCTGTACACTTAAATCTATGAACTTCATTTATGTACATTATATATAATGATTTTATATATCTCAATTAAAAATCAGATTAAACAAAATTAAAAATAAAAGAAAGAAAATGCAGAATTTTGAGAACTCTTTTTCTATGCATATTGTTCCTGCCCTTGTGATCTTTGAGAAGGTGTGAAGCATTTTGTCTCAGTTTTCTTATCTGTAAAACTGAAACTGGAATAAAATAGTATCCGCTTTGTAAAGGTTTGCAAGCTATTTTGTATGAACTAACTGACAGATGGTGAGGTCATTATATTATATGTCTTAAATAATTATTTACATGAACATAATCACTGGATTTAGGAGCTGAAAAGCATTGTAGAGATTGCTTTTAAATTTGTAATTTATAAATGAATTTAAAAATTCAGAGATGTGAAGTGAATTGCCCTAGAATATTCAATAATTTATTTACCAGCCTTGTACTGTATCCTAGGATTCTGTCATTATGATTCAGCTGAGTTGAGGTATGACTGAAGTGAGTAACACATTATCTTTTTTCTTCTGTGCTTTCTATAGGACCTTGGGCTAAATGTTTCCCGATGACTATAAAGTCCTCTGTAAAACAGATAAATAAAGGCACAATATAACTAAATATATTAAACTGATGACAGCTTGTTTCATATTATAACTATTTTCACAGACATCTGCCCAAAAGATAATTTTAGCAATTTACCATTTTCCCTTCTTTTCACAACAAAAAAAGGGAATCTATGTGTTTATAATTTATAATCTTATGCTAAAAAGCAAAACAGTTGGCCTTCTACCACAGTCTTTTTAATAAAAACAGTGTTTAAAAAGTAGTCATATTTAAAATGGAATTTTTTTTAACATAAAAAAAACAGAGTATCAGTTTTTAAAAGAAAGATATTCTTCATTATGCAAGACTTTTAACAATAACATTCTGTGAAGGAGTTTGCAGTAATTACAACCAATTGTAGTTGATTACTCTACATGTGATTGTATACACAGGGTATATCTTAATTTCTCCTTTGTATGAATCATATTGTGTCTTTTAGCCCTTATGTTCAAAAACATCACAAAAGCATTGGAAAAGTGCCATGTCTTACATTAAAAACCCTTGTGTACTTTGTGGTCTCATAATTTCAGGGTTTTTTTATAATAAAGAAATAGCTTAAACTTAAAACAAAGATGTTCAGTGATGAATAAATTAAAATATAAATATGAGTTACCTGATATGAGTAATCTGATAAAACATAAGGTAATTTTAAATGGAAGCTTAATATTTTAACCTATTTTAAGATACCACTAACTTACCATTAAATTATCACTGTCGGAAGCCAATAACAGAGTAGGTCCGTGACAACCCCGTACTTTAAAATAAGTTTGTGCTCTCATTTTATTACAGGGTCAACCTATGTCATCAAAAATATGTCAGTTTTTATATTGTGATCGTATTTAATATTTTTACAACTCCTTTCAATTTCAAGTTCCTTAGACATTTTTCATCACTTTTCTATAATTATTTAGTAAAATTTGTATCCTAGGAAACTGATATTATGGCTTTAAATGACCAGCTTGAGAATAGCTTTGTAACTGATTAGGAAATGCAAATCTGAAATACAAGGTTAATACATTATTGCATTATATTTCTATTTTTGTCTCGTTATTTTCAATTAAATATACTTGAGAGAATATTTATTATGGCTTATTTATTTTCTTAAGTGTACTTCATAACAACTACTTCAGGAATGAAAACCAACCCAGATATCATGCTGTCAAGGCAAACTCACCAACTGATATGAATTATTTATCCTGGGGGACAGTAAATAAATTGCTTAAGAAAGTGATTTGGTCTGTGTATCATAACCATAGAGTTATTTAGATGTATCTGCTATTTGATAGAACTTTTAGCTAAAGACGATATGCTGTGAGGGAATATTTGTCTACTAGCTTTCTAAAAGTATGTTGATTTACCTATTTTACTTTTAACTAGGTTAACAGGGATTTTTTTGTTTTGTTTTGTTTAATAAGTAATGTGATCCATAAAAACTCAGTCAGTTAGTATACATCTTGATTTTTGTTTTATAATTTTAGAGAAATATCTCTAATTAGGAGAATTCGATGATAAATTTTAGCTTTCATTGTTAATAAAAATATTCATGAAGAGAAGTGGGTCCCCTATTGTGGGTCAATATATAATATATATGTCTATATTGCCCATCTAATAACACTGTAAAAATTCTGTAAATTTTCTCCCAAGTTGCATTTATTCTGTGATGATGAAAACAACTGTTCCTTGATAGCAATTAACTTAACCTCTTAAACTGCAAGTCTCTGAGAGACCTAGAATAGGCCATCACAATGTTAGGCTTTGTATCAAAAGGTATGAGATCATTGACTATAAATGAGCAGCTAAACAACCTTGTCTGACTATGAGAAATATGAGTTGGTGTAAACAGAGTAAAATAAATTAAGATGATTATTCATGTTGCTGTCTGTAAGATGGAAATGATAACAATAACAACCTCACAGGGTTTTAGTGAGAAATGAATTATATATATTGATCCATTGATTCATTCATTGATCCACCCGTCCATCTTAGAACTTGGCTTATGGTAGGCACAGCATATTTTAGCTATTAAAATTACATATTAGCCATCATTCATTCATTCACAAAATATCTATTGAACATTTTCTATGTACTAAATACTGTTTTAAGGCTTGTCTATATCATTGTAGAAAAGAGACTAAGATTCTAACCTTTTGTAGATTAAATTCTAGCGGTTTATACAGATTAATAGATTAATTTAGGCAAGAGATTATGATAGCTCTGATCACTGCAATAACAACAGAGACAATGTGAAATAGCCAGAGTTGCTAGAGTAGAGCCAGAAGATTTTCTTAAAAATTGAGAAGGGTCAGAGAGAAAGAGAAAACACAAAGTTGATTTTATATTTAAGTTTTATTTATAATTACCCAAACTTGGAAATAGCCAAGATAGGTGAAAGACCAAGATTCAGCAGGTGAATGATACATCCAGAAAAGGGAATAGTATTCAATATTAAAAAGAAATGAGCTAGTAAGCTATGGAAATTCATGGAGGAACCTTAAATGCATACTGCTAAGTGAAAAAAGCCAACCTGAAAAGGCTATATACTGTAAGGTTCCAACTGTATGACATTCTAGAAAAGACAAAACTATAGAAACAGAATAAGGATCAGTGGTTGCCAGACTGGAGGTGAAAGGAATGAATAGATGGAGCACAGAAGATGTCTAGGGCAGTAAAACTACTCTAAATGATATGTAATGGCAGATACATGTCATTATAAATACATTCAAACTCATGGAATGTACAACACAGAATGTGAACCCTAAAACCAATGGCCTCTGGATGTTTATGATGTGTCAATATGGGTTCATCAGTCGTAACAAATGTACCATTCTGATGGGGATGTTGATATAGGAGAGGCTACACACATGTGGGACAGGAGGTTATATGAGAAATCTCTAAATCTTCTATTTGATACTGCTATGAACCTAAAAATGCTCTAAAAAATTAAAGTCTATTTTAAAAAGTAAATAGTAATAGGCTAATTAGGGGACTAACCAGAATTTTAAGTATCTCTAAATTAGTGGTAGTTTTATCTTTTGTTTTTTTAATCCTTTATCATTGACCTTGTCTCAATGCAGACCAAACTTTGAAAGTGGTATCAGCGTAGATAGAGAGAAATCTCAGAGAGAAGTCCTCTAGTTCTGGCTTAAGCAGCAAGCAAGGTATGTCCGAACACTCACAGACAGTGAGGGAAATACCTTGTTTATTTTCCTCTCTCTGTTTTCTCGTGACCCAGCTCTGTAGAAATCCTGTCATTAGGATGGTGGTACTCTGTAATACAGAGTATTTTCAATGCCTTAAAAATCTTTGTCTCTGCTTATGCAGTCTTTTCTCGCCCCCAAAATATTGATTTTTACTGTTTCCACAGATTTGTCTTCTCCAGATTGTCATATTGTTGGAATCATATAGTATGTAAGCTTTTCAGATTTGCTTCTTTTGCTTAGCAATATGCATTTAAGTTTCATTCTAATAATTTGACAGCTCATTTATTTCTAGCACTGAATAATATTCCATTGTCTGGATGTACCACAGGCACTTTGAAAAACAGTTGGCAATTCCTCAAAAGGTTAAACATAGAGTTATCATATGACCAGA
This sequence comes from Macroglossus sobrinus, assembly GCA_004027375.1. Classification (NCBI taxonomy): domain Eukaryota; kingdom Metazoa; phylum Chordata; class Mammalia; order Chiroptera; family Pteropodidae; genus Macroglossus; species Macroglossus sobrinus. The sequence continues at coordinate 155,467 of PVKZ01001456.1, read as the reverse complement.
AATTTTACTTCTAAGTATATACACAAGAGAAACAAAAGCACATGCTCACACAAATGCAACTTTATCCATGACTAAAAGTTGGAAGCAACTGAAATGCCCATTAATTGATGAATAGAGAAACAACTGAGGTATATCCATTTAATGCAACACTATTCAGCAATAAAAATGACACATCACTAATATGTGCAACAACCTACGTGAATTTCAAAAGCATTATATTAAGTCAAAGGGAAGCTAGTAACAAAGGACTACATATTATGATTCTGTTTATACAAAATTCTAGAACTGGCCAAACTATAGTGACAGAAACAGATCAGTGTTTGCGGGGCCAGAGATGGGAGCATAGTAATTGACTATAAAAGGCACCTAAAACTTTTTCTCCTCTCTTCATCCTTCCTTAGTCATTGTTTACAAACACATTTTTATTAAGAAATGTGTTCAGTACTATTTAGTTGGTTGAACAATGGGCACTTGAATTTGTTTCTTAGGGTTATTGTAACAAATTGCCATAAATTCAGTGGCTTAAAATAATAGAAATTTATTTTCTCATAATTTTGAGAGCCAGAAGTCTGAAACCCAGGTATCAGCGGGGTCGGTTCTTTCTAAACTTTAAAGGAGAATCTGTTCCATGATCTCTCCTAACTTTTAGTGGCTGCCAGCAATCATTGGTGTTCACTGTCCTGTGGATGCATCACTCCAATCTCTGTCTCCATCTTCATGTCACCTTCTCCTCTGTGTGTCATCTACCCTTCTATTATAAGGAGACTTGCCATTGGATTAAGATCCACTCTACCCAAGAATAATCTCTTGTCGAGATCCTTAATTACATTTGCCAAGATCCTATTTGCAAATAAGATCACATTCACAGGTTCTGGGTAGATATATCTGTCTAATCTCTCAGGTTGCCATAACAAAATGTCATAGACTGGGTGGCATAAACAAGAGAAGTTTATTTTCCTAGAGCTTTGGCAACTGGAAGTTCAAGATTAGGCTGCCGACATGGTCAGATCCTGGTGTGGCCTGTCTTCCTGTCTACACAGACAGCCACCATATCCTGCTGTTCTCACATGGCTTAGGGAGTGCTCTGGTGTCTCTTCTTCTTATAAAGACACAAGTTCTGTGAAATCAGGATTCCCTTTTATGACATTATTTAACCTTAATTACTTCCTTAAAGACCCCATAGCCAATACAGTCATATAGGGCATTAGAGCTTCAACTATGAATTTGGTGGGGAAGACACAATTTGGTCAACAGTATGGGAACACTATTTAACCCATCACAGTACTATTTCTTCATTCTTCCTCTACTGCCACAAGCATAGCCTAATTATGGAACAGAATTATGGAACAGAACACCATCAATTGAACACAGATGCATCTTCCCTTTTCCTTTCTATATTATTCTATAAAATTTCCTTTAACTATAACACATTGATCATTAGGTGAAAATTATAAAGATGCATTATAGTAGCTTTTGAAATAATTTTTGTTTGTTTGTTTTATGTGAGTTTTTTTTTTTTTTTACTCACATAAAAGCGCATCTCTGATAAAACTTTGTAGTAGTCACTCATTACATGTAGATTGATTGGCTTCTTCTTCTGAATGGTCATGCCCTGATTCTATGGGGGCCCATACAGGAGCTGTGAAACTGGATGTCCATGAGTTAGTTCAACAGTATGTGAAATATTTTTACTTTCAAATGGATAAGCAACTTTAAGAAATCATGTTATCTATACAAAGCAAAACATTTTTTCCTACAAACAAGTTACCATGTCTTATAAATACCCATTTTACAAATTGTTTGAAAGTATCAGAAGCACATAAGCAAAATGAAGTGTCACAGGCTTTACTTTGCTCACTATGGTCGGTTATTCCTGCTCAGTAACTAACTGGTTAATTAATTATTTTCAAATTAATAGCTGGTAATTTTTCTAAATATTTTCTCTTGATTATTTTTAGCAGTTTTTTTGTCTTTATTTTAGTAAATAATGGATACACACACTCACTTCTAATATTAACACTAATGAATCTTATCTAACATTTTGTCAATATCATGTTAAAATTTGCACAAAGAATAAAATGCAAGTTACAAAAGTCTATTTTAGGTTTTATATATAAGCCTTGAGACTCTGAATTTTTTTCTTATGGTACACGAAGAGTTGTTTGGGATCAAAGTTTGTGAAGTAATTTGATTCAGCATTCAGTTAAGGAAACTAGACATTTTCCACAAAATCTTAAATACAACATGAAGGCAGATTGAGAACTAAATGACTGTTGAGTATGTTCTCTGCACAGCTCCTCAGGCTGTCTGTACGTACAAATTTCCTCACTCCATCTGTTCTCTCTGACTGAGTGACAGATCTGTCCCTGCCAGTACTTCACTCACCAGCAAGAGGGAGAAAACATTTCCAGGTGCACATGGACACACCTGATCTCTTTCTTTAATGTATCTACTAAAAAGTAAATAGATTAAGAAAGGAAATAGCTAAAAGTGGAGAACTACTTCAGTTTAATAGATTTGAAATGAAAAGAGAAACAAATCCTATGTATTCTTATGAAATAAGCTGAAATAAATTTTCTTCCACCAAGTATGTGGTGCCCAGGAGCCATCCTACAGCATTATTATAGTAACAGTGATAATGAATGTAGACATACTCAAGAATTCACATTTTCTGTTGTCCATATTGCTTAACAAATTGTTTTTAATCAAGATTTTATAGGCGTTAGAACAGACTACCAGCAGGATGCCAGTGAAAATGGTTATATAATTTCAGCTCACTCCATAGCCTAGAGCAAGCCATTTCTTCTAAAAATTTCAATTGCTTTATCTAAAAACATCAGCTAGTAAGATTTGATTTCTCTATATATTAAATGCATTAATGAAAATTAAATCATTTTTCCAAAATGATTTAATGTCATCTGCCTAATTGTGCTATATGAGTTTCAAGTACTGATATTACAGGAAATTAAGACTATAATATGTTGTAATTTAGTTAGATGATCTATTTTAAGCTTTTTGGAACAGATGTATTTTTGAATACATCTTTGTATCCCCCCAGAGAACCTAGCACAGTGCCTCACAGAGAGTCAGGCTGAATAGATGTTTGCTACATGAATAGGTTTTATAGTCTCAGTCTGTAGCTACAGTTTCTCAGAGAAAAGGGGAGACCTTGTTTTAGAATTGGGATTAAAAGAATGATCTCATTCAATGAACGAAAAGATAAATACCCCAAACTGTAGCCGGTTCACAGCAGGACACCTTTGCATCACTAATCTTTAGGATCTCTGTGAGTATTAAAATTCTCCAGTTCCATCTGTGCCCTTCTTTTCCCAAACTGCCCCCTACGCACATATAGACTTTGTATAATATCCCATTTTTAATCTCAGGCAGAGCGCTGCTGCAGGTCTCACTGGGTTGTATCTTTCATAGTTAGAGTGGAGACAGAAAGTCCCTCTCTCTCTGGCTCTTCTCTCTCCAAAGGTAGGTGTTGGGAGAAAGTGATATAATAAAAAAGGCAAACTGTCATTCTTAAGTTGCTATTTGAAGATTCATAACATCTGTAGCCCCTCCAAAATTTAATAAGTATTCTCCAGCATGCCTTCTTCAAAGCTCTCATTCTGGCTTAAGAAACATGACTTGTTCTTAAAATTATTTCCCTAGGATGAATCAATTAATCCACATATTAATTCACTCACAGACCCACTGATTTTATCCTGCACATGTGATGGACAAGAGCCTCTTCTAGCTCTCAAGGAAATACTAGTTCTGCTGAAGTGTTGAAATATCCAAAAATATCCACACAAAATGTGGAAAGCATTAAATTTACAATAGAATAACAACAGGAAAAACGTCATCAGATGTACTCATTTTTTTCCCATGATGCAGCAGATGAAATAGTCTTGAAAAGAGGAAGGAAGCACTTATTGAGAGTTTAAGGAGGTAAGAATGCTTTAAGCAGTTTCTTCTCATAACAGGCAATATGTACACACACATAAACACATACACATAAGACACTACTCATATTTTTATTTATATCTCTGCTTAACGTATCATAAAACTTATGATTGGAAAAGTAATTACATTAATGAATTGCTGATCTTCTTATATGTGATGTGATTATTTTAAATTGCATACAATTTCTCATTCATTCTTCCTATGGATGGAGAAAATGGCTGAACAGAAAGTCTGTCGCAGAGAGAAATAAAAAAGGCAGCATAAGCCTTTTTCAGAGAATTATCAAATGCTGACATCTAGTGGCTCTCAAAACCAGTAGCTATGAGGCACTCAACTACACTATCTACTTTCCCTTCATGTACTGTACGCATCCAAGTACATACAAAGGGGCACACCTGTACACAAATGGATGCAACTTATTTATATGAACTTGATAGGACCTTTAAAGGACCATAATATGTGGAATATTTTGTGATCAGTTTTACTCCTCATTCTGCATAAAACTGAAGAAAGCCTCTTCCTCCATTTTTTTCTTAATTATGTTATTTATTATCTGGGAGAATATCTTTCTAAATAGTCTTGCTACTTCCTGGATTAGACCTTTTGTAATCTGAACTATGCCTAGTGTGAATATAATTCTTCTGACTTTTTAGAAAAGTGCTTGCCTAAATTTCCCATCTCTGCCCATCTCTTTCTTGCTTTACCACAATAGTTCATGCTATACATGCAAAAGTATGTATCTATAATAGTTCTTATTGCTTTTTACTTTACGTATTTGGCATTTCCATATGTTATATAGCTTATATTTTTAAGGATATATGTTATGTATGTAGCTGTGCCATCAAATGCATTTTTAACTTTATTTCTTTTGGTTCTCCATTTATTTATTTTTTTATTTCCCTCCCTACCTACTTTCTTCCTTCTCTGCACCTTATAATTTTAGTTCAATATTTATTGCTAGTACCATTCTCCAAGGCTTACCTAATTTTTTCCCCCACTGATCAGTATACATAGTAAAAACCAAGCAGATTACACTGAATGCTTTTTTGAGTTATTTTTTTCCAATCATGCTTCTTTTCTTAATCCCTCTCCAAAAGCCACTCATTTATAATGAGTTTTCAAAGAGTTTTCTAAGCATGGGTTTCCTCCTTTGTGGAATTTACATTAGTTTCCCCAAAAGACTGCACAGACAACAGTTCTGTGATGGAAAACTAAGTGTAATCAGCTTGGTGCTTTTATTCATGAGATCTGTCAACTTAAGCTGTCAGAAACCCAGAGATGTGAGGGGAGAAAAAAAATAAAAAAGAAAAATAGTGTGAAGACAGATTGTAGCTCCCATGGAGTGGAGACTTTGCCTCCTAACATCTATAAAGACTAGCTTGGAGGCTCATTCACATACCTGAAATAGGCTTGAGGCTCTATCGGAGGGCATCTAGGAGAGGAGAGGTCCAGAAATGCTCCAAGTACTATGTTCTTCCTCTGCCTACTTCTCTACATTATATAATAACACTAGAAGCTGAATTTTCTTGGGTTTCATCATGTACATACCAAGTGCTTTGCATATATAATCAAATTTAATCCTTACAACAAGCCCAGAAAACAAGCTATTTCACAGTTACAAAATCAACCACAGTATATGGTAATGCGGCTTACTGGTCCACTAATGTGCATGTTATATTTGGTATAACAAAATTAGATAATAAAAACATGTACTTTATATCTGTCTATAAAGGAACTGTACAGCAAGATTATATTTCTAAATGTATTGTTTTATAGCAATAGTCTTAATAAGTATTGGATTAAAATTTTGAAAATACTTAGCATTTTTAAATAATCTTTTCTTCATCTGCAGAAATGTCTTCTAATCAATTCTATATTGTAAGATGCTACACTATGTAGGAAAGGTCACTTATTTTAGATATGAACCAAAATTGGTGGCAGTTTTTTGCCTTCTTCTAAAGTATTGCTGAGTGCAGTAGACGTGTAGGACAGTCACACTACCTAATTTTGTGTAATTGGTTTGACAGCAGGAGGGAAGAGAGAAAAGTAGGACAAAAACAGTATTAAAAAGATAAGTGGAATGAATTTTCCCCAAATGATGAGATATAACACATATATTGAAGAACGTTAGCACACTCTTGAGAAGATTAAAAACGAGAAAACAGGTCTAGGCATATCACAGCCAAACTGCTGAAAACCAAAGATAAGAAGAAACCTTTAAAACCAACCAGGGTTGAGGTGTGGGCACATAATAATTCAAGGGAGCTAACAGGAAAGCAGAATACAACTCCAGCTGGTTCATGGGCTAGTGTGCTCCCTAGAAAAATGCATTCTGGAGACACTTTTGGAATACAGCTACAGTTTTAAAACTACCATTAATTTGACAATTACCCTTTAGCTGTGAGGATATTGTGTCACCAGGAAGAGTTTTATATCAGATTAATTAGGGAGAAACAGGGTATTGGGACACTCACCAAATGAACTAGATGGTTTGATTCAAACTGGTGATCACTGCACAGTTATGGCTAAGCCAGAATAACCCTTATATCTATATGATAATTTTGGAGTGCTCTCGTAATACTGTTAATATGAAAACAGCCATCGCCACTATTGGATTAATAAGCCACAAAACAGTATATTGATTATCATGAAATACATCTTTTATAAAACATGATGACTCTTGTTTCAAAAATAGAAAAACCATTGAATTATAGAAATTAGTAAAGATTTTTTTCTTTGAAGTAAATTAAAAAATTTGTCTTTCTTTTTTATGTCTTCTCTTACCATTTAAAATAATAGGCTTCACACCAGAAAACAACCACTTTACCAAATGATAAATGTTGATTAGATCCTTACAAAAATTAATTTCATAATTATTATCAGATTTTCTCTAGTTTTAGTCAAGATAAAAATGCTAAAAGTAATTACTCTGCCATCAGTGATAGATATGGCTTTGTTAAATGGGATATCAGTAACTATTTCTTGGAAAATTTGCCTGATGTTAATCCACAGAAATCTGAATGTTATTAAGTCTTTTTTATCTTACCCTTTTAAATGCATGGCTGATTTAGAGAGCTGGAACTATGAGCCAATTTTCTCTCCTGTGACATCTCTAAGAGTGACAGCATTTCTTATTTAGATGCTTAATTTCTGTCAGAACGAATAAGTCATAACTGGTGTTAAGGTATAAATATATGCTTATGTAATAGAAGGCTTGCTCCTCAAACACATCAGACAAGCAAATATATTCTTTGGTAAATAGTTTATTTCCTTACCAAAAGTCTGTCAGGTATAAATATTACAGATCTAAAAAAATTCATAAGATTGCATGCCCCATCACTAAGTAATTATTTGTATCTAGATTTGAATTTGTCAGCCCAGTTATACATACTTCTGTTCAGAAACACAAAGTTACCCAAAAATGGTGGAATTTCTTTGTTATGCTTTTAATTTTTGTTACCTATAGTGTAAATCAAGACAGCTCAAATGATTTAATAGACCCCAGGCATGGAAATAAAAAGAAACATCATTTCCAGAACAGTTTCATTAGTATGGAAGCACATTTAGCCCGATTCTCATCTGGACTACTGAACAGTGCCTTAAAAATATCTCAGTAGATGTTCTTTGAGTCAATAACAATCCATCACTTTCTTGCATTTACTTGCACAAAGTGTCTTGAAACACTAGCTTAAACTTCTTATTACATCTTGAAATCTGCCTTCAGATCTTAACTGGGCTCTTCACTGCTAAAGGTCATCAACAGTTTTCAAATGTAGTGACAGGCCTGTCCTTCTTGACCCTAGAATTTTGCTCATTTGTCCCACCATGTTCACCACTCTTTCCCTCATCCACTATGATACATCAAGTTATTGCTTATGCTACAGCTTCTCTGACATTTTCCCTCTTCCTCTCAATGCCTGAATATGAACATTTCACAATATTCTCTCTTTGGTATTGTTATGTACTAAATATTTGTGTCCCTCCAAATTCTTATGTTGAAATCAAATTCCCAATGCCACGGCCTTAGGAGATGGAAGGTGATAAGGTCGTGCGGGTGGAGCCCTCATGAATGGATTAGTGTCCTTACAAAAAGAGAAATGAGAGCTAGCTAGCTCCTTTTCTACATGTGGGGACACAGTAAGAAAAAGATGACCATCTACAAATCAGAAAGTGGGCTCTTACTAGATGCGGGATCTGCCTGCATCTTGATCTTGGATTACCTAGCCTCCAGAGCTGTGAGAAATAAATATTTGCTGTTTTACGTCATCCAGTCTTTATTTTTCTGTAAACAAGTCATGTCCTTTTATTGCTACAGGTAACACTGGGATGGCCAGAATGCAGGCATAAGGGACAAGGTGTGGGTTCAGGCCAGAGGTCCTGGGAACCTTAGGTACTGAAGGTGCAGGGCTGGGAATAGCCACAGGGAACTCGGGCTGCACAGGCAACTCCAGGCTATGGGTCCCCCATTAGGAGTTTGGGGTCTATCAGTGATTCCTGGGTCTTCAGGAGCAGCCATGCTGGTGGGCCCCAGGACACCCCTCCTAGGTCTCAGAGGGATGTGTTTCCAACTTGGATGCTCTAGCCAGCCTGGCCCTGGTGGTGCCCGTCCATGTGAGGGGCAGTGCTGCTGCCAAAGCCAGGGGTCCTGTCCAGCCCAGCCAGCCTGGCCCAAGGTCAGTCCAAATTCTGGTCCCAAGCCCTCCCACACTGCAGCTGAGGTCCCAGCTGGCCGGTCATCACGCAAAAGCTTGGGGTCACGTGAAAATCCTCAGGCTGGAATTCAGTACTGCCCATAGCAGTGGCAAAGAGAAGCAGAGGAAACTATAAGACAGTTTGCAAATTGCATTTGATGGTGCACCAGGAGGTGTCAGACAGGAGGAGCACAAGGCTTCCAACTATTTACCCAGGAGTGGGGATGGTGAACCTCTCTAGCTATCTTGAGGTACATGGTCCTAAAAGCCTCGATCTGGGTGATGGCTATAGGGTTTTGTGACTGACGGGCCGTATGGAGAGGCAGAAAGGGAAGGGAGCTAGATGAAGTACAGATTTCTGTTTTTGATCTGAGAAGGGCATGGTGTTTTTCAGAAAAATGAAAGAAAAACAGTTTTGGTGAATGAGATTAGTTTAAATTGGGTCATATAAAATTTGAATCTTGTTGAAATGTCCAAAAAAGATATTCAATACATGTTTGTATACATGAGCTTTCAGCACAAGAGTGAGGTCTGGGCTTCTAAAAACATACATTTGGTAGTATTTGTTTATAAAAAATAAATGAAACCATCTAAGTGAATGAGATTTTCAGGAAAACGTTGCATAAGAAGGAGCAAATATCAGAATATAAATTGTGGCTATATATGCAACATATACATAAGATGTCATATATATCTTATGTATATATTTTATATATATATAATACTTGGATCATTTTTTGAATAACATTTTTAGAGATTTGATAAATTAAACAGGTTAAACACTGTGTATGCATCTCAAAATGTTTATAATTCTACAGTTCTATAAAATGTGATGTTTTGCTTTTTCTCTCATTCTGTTTTCCTAAATATAGCTTGCCATGGCCATTGAGAAAAGTGTGTATATTTATTTTGTTTATGCTTTCCTGTGACTGTTTCCTTTTACTTGAATTTTCACTTATTTTGATTAAATAATATCATGCTTTTGGGCCTTCTTCTCATTTAGGCTTATCCTGTCTTAGAGATATCAAACTGGCTTATAACTTAGACATTTTTCCTCCAGATAGTTGGGTGGTTAGTTCTCTTTCCTCCTTTAAGTCTCCACTCAAATGATACCTTTCCAATCAGGCCTCCTCCTCATTACCTTTTGAAAGTTGCAACGCTGCCCAGGATAGCTAGTTGTAATATTTTCTTTTTCCCAAAAGTACTTGCTACTTTATAACAAATGGGTACATTTAATTTTATTTTTATTAATTATTTTCTATCTTATCCTTCTACATACAATATGAGCTCCAAGAAAGCAAGGAATTTGTCTTATTTACGGATGTATTCCAAGGAACCTCGACTTTCCCTGACAAGTATTGGGCATTCAATAAATAATTAATGAATAAATAATAAAACATGTCAGAATGTGCAGCATATCATGTAGAACCAAATTGGCTTGTAATTAATATTTGCCAAAGCCCTGAAACAAAACACCTGTAAAAATCATTTATGAGATCGTCTCGTGGTGTCTGACATGGTGTTTATTGGTACTAAGGAACTGCTGTTGGATGATAGTGTTATAACAGAATTGAGGTGTATTTAATAAAAGAGTTCCAACTTTTTAAAATTACTTACTGAAATATTTACCAGTAGAAAAACAATCTCTGAATTTTGCTTCACAATAATTTTGTAGGAGAAAGATAGTAAGTAGCTGGAGTTGTGAATAGCTGAGTTGCTGAAGGTTGTCTATTAATGATGGATACATGAGTTTTCTTGTACTGTTCCCTCTACATTTGTGGATATTGGGAGTTTCTCAAAATAAAAGAAATAGAAGGCTGTGTATATTGAAATAAATCACCACCTTGTTATATGATGAATAAAAATAGATGTTCTTAGGAATGTAAAATTTAGTCTAACTTTGACAGTTCAAAAACTTTATACCTCTGAGAGATTGTGAACATTACTTATTTTTTTCTCTGTGTATGAATGTAGATTAACAGAGTTATACTGGGTAAAATGGAGAGCCAGAAAAACTATGTGAAACAGCAAAAACAAAACAAAACAAAACAAACACTAAATTATGTGCCACCAACTTTTTATTTTAAGAAATAAAAGGAAACAGCCACAGGAAAGCATAAAAAGAATAAATATACATACTTTGCTCAATGGCCATAGCAAGCTATATTTAGGAAAACAGAATGAGAGAAAAAGCAAAACATCACATTTTATAGAAGTGTAGAATTATAAATATTTTGAGATGCATACACAATGTTTAACCTGTTCAATTTATCAAATCTCTAGTAAAATGGCCTCATCCTTTTAAGGATTTAATTTTTGCATTTAAAATTACTTGGTTATAATGAACATAAATAAGCATTTTATTTAAATCTGGGGATGAACCATCTTCCTACGGTATTCACTCAAAGCTAGATATATGGTATATCCATAATCAGGCTGTTAGTGTAGTGTTTGTTGCAGGATACATGTCGAGGCAGAGTTTTGGAGGCCAAAGAAAGCGGGATCGAGACTTTACATGCTACTACCAATTCAGCTTCACTTTTCTCTAAAAATTTAATGCCTACCAAAACCCAAAACCTAATGAGTACATTTGCCAAAGTGCAATGGTTTTTCAAATGTATCTATGCAAATAACCAAAACTGGCATCTCAGTATAGATCTTCCCAATTATACTAAAACTAGGACAATATTCTTCTAGAATGATTGACTTCTGTTTATATTATATTACATACTTCTGGAGCTTTTAGTCTCCATGAACATTAAAAAATTTTTTATTATAATAAAAAGTTATCTTGAGTTCTGATCAGAGGGAATTGGCTTTCGTAGAAAAAACACATATATATCCTATCGAAGGATGGAAGAAACTGAAAAGAGAATGAGGAATCTAAACAACAGTCTTGCTGAGATGAATCAGAAACCGACATCTCTACGTAGTATAGTGGAAAATCAGTAGATCTGGGTTTTGGACCTGGTTCTTGTCTGGAGTGTGTGAACCATTCTCATTTACATGTTATTATATGCTGTTCTCTTTGTGAAGAACCTCAGCAAGAATTCATGTCTAGTATTAATACTAATAATATCTGTGCTTCTCCTGAGCAATTGATTCAACTGATTCTTTGAACACACAAGTGGCAACATTTTACTTTGTTATTGGGCTTATAGTAAGCATATAGTCAAATATGTGGGCTACATCAAGCAAGAGAATTATGTTATTGCAGTTTTAACCCTTACTTCTTTACATTTTATGATTCTGCTCTGGCTGTGTAATCTATATTGCTTCATTTTTATTGTGTACTATATCATCCACCTTAAATCTTTAACCTTATCATCCATAAATCCTTAGGCAATATGTTTATCTTCTTAAAATCTTGGTTTCTTCAGTCGTAAAAGGAAATCTAGAAGGTTCTATGTTTTTAAGAGGCATATAATTTTTAATAATATCAGAACTGCCAACTTTTGTGTTAGTATTCTTCAAAAGAAAGAGACAATAAAGATTTTAATTATACTGTATAACAGTATTTTTAATAAGCAATATAGTGAAAAATTATACTACGTCGAATGAAAATTTTGTCTACCTTTATTTAGAATCTCCCCTAAAACTCTAAAGAAACAATGGCACTAGTATCATTCAGAATTCAATGAACAGAAATGGTAATTATTCATGGTTGGGAACATGCATTTTTAAAGAACAATTTCATTACAAATGACAGGGCTACCTGAAAATTTTATATTAAAAATTACATAATATTTGAAAAACACAATCGGAATCAACTTTAAGCATATTAATGGAGTATGTAACTTTAATATCAATTTACAATTATACCCCTAATTCTTGTCTAGAATTAACATCCTGACTTCTCATTACATTCTACTGAATGAGGAACAAATTCTTCCAACCAATAGCCACTATACTGTGAGAATAGGAGCTTATCAATTTGTAATAACTAGGCATGTATTGCAACCTTCTAACTTACAGAAATAGATGTTCTATTCTTACCCATTCATTGGGAATATAAGAACCCATTGAAAAAATCTATGTAATTCCTTTGGAAAATATTAGACTATTAAATGTACAGTATGCATGAGTCCTGACTTTCATAAACGTTAACAGGCAGATGAAAGTACTATGGGAGAAGCATGCTAATCTGTTCAAATTTCATGGTATTATTGCACAATCTACTGAACAGCTCAGCAAAGCAGAATCAACAGCTGTTGTGGCAATGAGATTATTCAAAATGAGCAGAGGGAGCATATTTATGCCCAGAGAGAGAGCCTGAATGTTGTTCTCTAAGTAGTGCTTATATAGTCGCCATGGTATTTTGGCAGAGGAGCAATGAAAATTGGGTGAAATCCAAAGAGGACAGTGTATATGAGGCTCCAGATGATTATAGGACTGTCAAATTTTTCAAAAATCTACTGACCTGTATTTGTAATGCTTGACAATAATCCCATGACTAGCGATGGGAACTAGGCAGCCCTATTATATTAGAGAAAGACAGGCAGTGAGTGGTAAATTAGACCCAAAATATAGGGGAGAATGATTAAGAGGTGAGTTTCAGCGTGGCTGGCAAGGAAGCATTCTATTCAGCAGAGGTGATTCCTGGAATTTCCCGCATATGTGGATTCAAATAGGGTTGCCGGCTTTAACAAATGAAAATACAGGAGACTCAATTAAATTTGAATTTTAGACACATGAATAATTTTAGTATAACTATGTGCCAAATATTCTACATTCTTATACTAAAAATATTCATTGTTTATCTGAAATGTATATTTAACTGGCATTCTGTTAGAAATGAATGGTCACTGAAAAGCTTGGATAAACTGGGATGAATCTTTCTGTCACTAGGGTTTGTTTATTTCTCCTGTTTATTGAAATAATTTTTAGTCAAAGCAACGTTAATTAAAGAGTTTAAAGTCATATATGACTGTGAGCAAAAGAACAGCAGTTTTAACCTAAATATGATTGACTCAAGAAACAGTGCTTATAAACAACGTGTTGTGAGATGGTATGATGTGCTGGACATACAGGTACAGATAAAGATGGCTTTTGCATTTAAGAAATGTATGGTCTTGTGAACAACTACTATCCACTTAAAAAATAGGAACATGAATTCTAAAGAATTATTAGAGAATAACCCGCCTTCCTCTTGATTGACTATAAGCTTTAAGGTTAAGAAAAAAAAAATGCTAAATTTTCATTGCTAGGCCTCATTCGAAAGGTTATTTCCCTCTTTGAGGATTTCATGTCATATAAAATTCCTGATATCTTTCTTGCCTTTTAGTATTCTTAACTGTAAAGTAGAAATGATCCAGAATTATTATTCTGTTAGAAATTATTCCAGCCAGAAAATGGAATTTGGAAAGAACTGCCAGCTCCTCAACTCTCTAGCTTGTTCTACCAGTGAGCCTAATTGCAAAGAGTTCTTCTTTTCTACTCTTCCAAGGAAAGGTGAAGTGAAGGGCCCATCAGCTTCAGACCAGTGTTGGCATGCCTGGGTGGGGAGTGTGCATCATCATTCTCAGGTGTGGTTATTAGCCAGACCTTGTGATTAACAGACCTTAACCCACATCTCCTAAATTGGTCTCTCATAGTAATGAAATGATATTTGTTCACAATCATATAAGGAAGAAGGCTGATATTCTACATCAGATAATCAAACACCATCTAATTCTATTTCATACATTTATTATTTTTCATATTTAAAATTATCTTTATCTTTTTTTAAAGAAAGTAATCTTTTGTATAAATATATGTAGGGTATGAGATTCCTCTATTACTTGTTTAGCCTTATAGTTCTTGCATGTACATCAAGAAGAAATTCCTCAGGGGTAGGTACATGTAGAATTAGGACATTTATTTCCAACCAAGGGAGGTAAAACAAGTTGAGTTAAACAAGAGTCTGTAAAATTTGTCCATGTGTTCTGTAATTCGAAGGGTTTACAGGCTTCCATCTAAGGAGATTTTGATTTGGGAATCGGCGTTGCATAGGGAGACAATATCCACCACTTTCTACAACATTTTTTTTCATCGTTACATTCACCAATGGTATCATCTGTGGTGGTGCATCCGCCCCTTTTGCACACGCCTCTCAAAAGAACACATTGTCTTTGCCCTGGGATAACGCCAGTTGTTGCTGCACGAGAAGAGATTTGACAACATCATTAAGTCACCATCAGATTATTGGTAATGTACATAAATCAATAAATGGCTTTGAGATAGAAGAGATAAATATTACCTATATGTGAAAAGATCAGACACTTAGGCAAAAGAAGTGCCTTTTGAGGGAAGGGGCTGAGGGTGGAACTATACACATCTCGGAGAGGGCAGGTTAAGTTCTAGAAGCTTCTAGAGAGATGTCTTCCTCTGGAGAGCACCTTTTGAAATGTGTGAGGCCCTTTGTTATTGTCACCACGACTAAGGAGGTGTTCATTGTATTTAGTGGGTAAAGCACAGGGTTGTTAAATTTTCAATCTAGTGAATTATCCTGGCATAGGTTCTCATCTTCTTTTATAGAAAGTTTATGACTCCCTTCAGATTCCACCTTACCTGATTTCTCCATTTCAGGACTATGCAAGAAACACATTTTCTATATTGTTCAATGTCCTTAATATGTAGATACAAGGAGATAATTCCTCTCAGAGCTGAGATCTATCTCTTAAATATATCCATATGTCTTAATTCATTGGGCTGCTGAGAAGCATGTAACTACATGTGTGCTCCAACACAGGAGTTTTGTTTAGACTCAGTATCCTTCCTCTAGCCTTTCCCATAGAAATAGGGCTTATTCTTTCCCCTACAGATCACAGCAGACATTACATAACAGAGTCACTCTGTTCATGGTCATTAACAGAAGTTAGTTTCTAAACCATTCTATTAACCCACCTGTATCTCATTTTGTCTTTACTATCCTGTAATATACTAATCTTGTACTATCCTCCTGGCATAACTGATTTGGGAGAGACAAATGAGGGCTGACTGTGACTGTCCTGGAGGAAGGGGACGTCATGACCTGAAAGACATGCCCCTGAAGGATTCTTGACATATCTGTGAGGAGGCTAACTCTACTATTAACCCCGTATAACAGCTTTTATTGTGATAAGGACACTAAACGTGAGATCTACCCTCTGACATTTTTAAGTGTGCTATATAATATAGTTAACTAGAGATACGCTGTTGTCTGACAGATCTCTAGAACTTATTTATCTTGTATAATGGAAAGTTTGTACCCTTTGAACAACAACTCCTATTTCTCTCCCCACCCCTCAGCACCTGGCAACCACTCTTCTACTCTGTGTTTCTATGAGTTTGAATATTTTAGATACCTCATGTAAGTCGAGTCCTGCAGTATTTATCTTCTTTGACTATCTTAGTTCACTTACATAATGTCCCCCAGATTCATAAGGTTGGTTTTTCACCCTGCCTACCAGTCTCATATCTCTTATTGTTGGTCCTAATTGTTTCAGCCTGTGAATTCCTAGTCCTTCATACCTTCAATGATACACTCTCTTTACCATCTTTGATGACTTTGTCTTCTACGCTGGGATCCTACTTTAATAGATTCTGGATCTTGGAACCTAAAGTAAGAAATTACTTTGGGAGAATATGGAAGGGGCCTCATCAAGTTAAAGATGAAGGCACAAAAGATCGCAGAGTGCTGGGAGAGTGCACCTTTTCGATTCCAAACATGATTATGACTTAGAGAATCCATACAGAGTTTTAGAACAGGTTAATCTACCTTTAGATCACAGAAATTACCAGACTGAAAAGTTAGACATTTTGATTTTCTAATGCTTCATGATTGTTATTTATACCCATTATCTACTTTCACACAGTTGCTGGTGTTTTCCCCTTTGTTTACTTCAAAAAGTGGTTATCTCAAGATTGGAAAAGAAGGAAACTATTGTAAACTTACAACTCCTTCTATGGCAGAGCCAGGAAGAGAGACTTAAAAAAAATATATGGAAATAGTGAAGCAAAGTGGGAGATCTCTCAAGGAAATCTGTCAAACTTGTAGGCTTCCTAGAACTCATAGATAATCCTAGTTTGAGTGCATAAATCAAAAACCTCTGAGTGATCTAGACACTAGTAATTACTATTATCCACACATAAAATCTGATTACCTTGCCCTCGTCGTTTTTCAAATGCCCCCTTCACCCCGACTTAGCATCGGTGCCATACTTTGGTATAAAGTCATAGAATGCTTGGCACGTTTTTAAATCTAAACTAGCACTCTCATATAGCGGCCTTCTTGCAGTTCCTTGAGCACACTGCTTACTTCTTCATCGGGGACATGTCACTGGCTTCTTCCTTTGCCTAGAAGAAGTGTTTCTTGCAAGGGATTCATTAACTAACATTTATTTTCAGTTTTCATCTCAACAGGCATGCCACTAGGAAGGCTTCTCTGATGTTCTAAATAGACAGTGACCACTTGTAATACTCTGTTCTTCTTCATTGTACTTATTAAAACTTACAATTATATATTAATTTTTGAAATCATTTGACTAACATCTGTCTTCTATATTATGGGAAATCACTTTTTTTGTCTCCCCTTGTATTCTAAGTATCTAACATAGTCCTCATTAAATAACAGGTGCTCAATAAATATTTGTTACCATTGAGTGCAGTTAAGTACTCTTTGACCCCACACATGCTTTTTATCTCATTCCTTCTAAAACCTCTTGACTTTAGCCTATTTTTGACTATCTGCTCCCTGCTCTTGGATGTACTATTCTATTTGTGAGTATCCAGTTCTTGTCATTATTGTATTAGTTTCTCTAAATCTTAGGCCTAGATTTCCTTATAATCCTATTTTCCCAATAGTTGTTTTTGGACTTTGCTCTAGAACAACGTATTTTCTCAGTTTTCTTCCCACCCTAAGACTGAACCGTTGCCATATCTTTTCTCCCTCTCGAATGGTAGATTTTGGCTAGACTTTTACTTCCAGGATATCTATTCCTCCTTAACTTTTTCAAAAAAAGACCAGACTCATAACATGGGATGTGATTTGGGATGGAGACAATCATTTTATGCCAAGCTGCTTTCAGCTATCTAAAAATTGATAGTCGTTTTTAAAGGACACAGATGAGGTAAATCTAAAGGCCAGAATAATATAGTCCAATAATAATGACAGGACATTAAGCTGATTCAACATGTCTACCTTAAACAATGAAGAAAATTAATTTGGAAAAAAATAAAGTGAGATGTTTAAAAGATATTGTGTCTTCTCAAAAAAGGAAACTTGAAAATCTCCTTAAATTCTTCAATATCTAAATAGGAGATTTTGAGGTAAAAAGCTTGACAGGCTACAATTTTATGGGCATATCCACCCCTGTAGATTGATGGAAACAACACTGAACCATATTAAAGATATTTAGATCTAGCTGTTGCAGTGTTGCTGCTACCTATGTGACCTTAATAAAATCATATTCCTTATGTGGAAAATAATTCCCTTATCTGTAAAATTAAAGAATTAACAGTTAAATCATCTTCTAATTTTAAGTCATTAACATCATAGAGTTCTACATTATGTTCCATTATAAGTATGTCTCCTCACAATTGTGTTTTGTTCTGACAGAACTGAGAAACACATGAGAATTACATAAACTCCTTCAGGAGAAGACAGCTATATGTCCAGTAGGTCCCAAGATATCCATGGATTAGTCAACCCTAAGTTGCATTGAAAGTTTTTTCACCCCTCTTTCTGCTTGAGCCTATTCCTCTAATCAGGGAGCTCTTGGATCTTGTTTTCTGTTGATGAAACTGTTTGTCCTGCGTTGCAAGTTTGTCCTCCCTAAGTTCTGAGGGGGATGATCATGTTGGAATTTTGAATTCCTAAAGGCTGTGCTTTAAGGTTTGAGTTGACATGGCCACCATGTAACTAAACATCCTAGTAGGCCTCCTAAGAAACCTACCTGTATAATTTTCACCATCTTACCTTTTGGTATTATAGTCACAAAGAAGAGGAGAACAGAAAGAAGGGAATGGAGTTTCATGGTTGAATGCCCAGTAGAGAGGTGAGTGATGAAGTTCAGTAGAACACAGGGCCTTTTATTTACTTCTGGGGGACTGAGGTTCCTTTTGGTCAGTGAAGCTTAACAAGTAAGGAAAGAAAACAGCTTCCGTTGGAATATTTCCAAACCTTAGAGTTTCTAAATTTGGTGACAAATTAACCTAATTATAGGAAACCAGATGACCAACACTTCACTTTTTCTATGGACTCTCAAAGTCCCAAGAAGTCAGTATCTTTGGTCAACTCTCTTTCGAAGGGGGCCAAGAAATAGAGTCCTGTGAGTGTGAAGTCCTTATTACCATAAGTCCTCTGACTTGTAAGAGAACTCTTCCACAATACACTCTTTTCACAATAAGGATAAGATAATTGTCCAAAGACCATTTTTAAAAATGAAGCTGTATTTTTAAATTATTCCATAAAAGAGAGTCTAGTGCTCCATATGTACAATGTTCTTAATAGCATCTGAAAGGTAAATACACTTAGTTTATATGAAAAAATAACATTTTCTTATCTGATATCAATCTTTTCTGTAATTGTCCCAAATGATAAGGATGGTGAGATGAAGAGAGTTAAAATATAAGAGATAAAGAGTGCACTATTTCCTCAATAGCCATCTGTTTTCAAAAGGCTATGACTACAGCTTAAGGAGACTCCCTGTCCTCTCAACCTACTCCAACATATGGAAACAAAATATTGTTCTATCATGTAATTACTACAGGTTTTTCCCTTGTGGTTACCATGAGGCTTACATGAAATCATTAAAACTATAGCACTTAAAAAAAAAACAACTTGATACATATTAATTTCAATAGCAATCCTAAACATTTTATACTAATAAATATAACTCATTTAAACTAGACAATTTATTGAAATAAAAAACAACCAAAGCTTACTAAAAAGTTATAGATAATATGAATAGTTTTATATTTATGAAAGAAGTTTAATATATGATTTTAAAATTTAAACAAACTTTAAAACTAAATTATGTCACTGATAGGCAAATTCTCTCAAGTATTTAAAGAATAAATAATTCCAATTTTTCAAAACTCCCAAAAATTGAAAGAGAAGAGAAAGTTACCAATGAATTTTGTTTTTGTTGTTGTTTTTTACTCTAATTGTACACCAATTGGCAATGACTTTTGCAAGAAATCAAACTAAAAATAGAATACTATCACTCATGAACACAAATAAAAAAAATATATCATAAAAAGAATAATAAATCATAGCTAAATGGGACATTTTCTAGAAATGCAAGGTTGTTACAACATTCAAAAATTAATCAATATAATTCAGACTAAAAGCAAATAAAATATTTGATTATCTCTCTATATATAGGAAAAACAGTCGACAACTTCAATAGCCATTTATGATTAAAAACTCAACAGACTACAAATAAATAGAAATTTCTTAACCTGTTAATAGTATCTATAAAAAAATTTGAAAGAACACCATAATTAATGTTGAAAAACTGAATGACTTTTTTTTATGTAGGGAAAAGACTAGGATTTCTATGTTCACTCTTGTATTGGAGTTCTTACACAGTATAGGAAAGCAGGAAAATGAACATTCTTACAGATTGAAAATAAAGAAATGAACTGTCTTTATGCACAGGAATGATGCAGTTTTCTGGGTAGAAAATCTCAAAGCACACCAATAAACTATTAGAATGATAAGTGAGCTTAGTAAGTTTGCAGAAACAACATGTAAATCAATCATATTTACTTATGTGAGCAATGGACAATAAAACATTTTGAAAAACATAATTTACAATGACTTCAGATAACATAAAACAATTAGGGATAAATCTAACAATATAATTGCAAGATTTTTATACTGAGAACTAGAAGACATTAAAGGGAGGAATTAAAGACCTAAATGAATGGTGAGACACACGGTGTTCACGGAACAGAAGACTGATTACCACCAAGATCTCAAAGCTCCCTGAATTGATTTAAATATCCAATATAGTGCCAACTAGAATCCCACCATGATTTTATTTTTATAGAAATTGAGAAGCTGGTTATAAAATGTTTATTGAAATTCAAAGGCATACAATGGCAAAGATTTTTTAAAAAGAATATTGGAAGACATACTATTTAAAAACTTACTTTAAATCTATAATAATCAACACAGTTGATTTTAATGTATGGATAGAGATATAGATCAATGAGACAGAACAGAGTTCAGAAATAGACCCACAGAAATACAGTCAATTGAAATTTGACAATGATACTACTGTGGTTTAAATGTTTGTGTTCCCCCCAAATTCATATGCTGAAATCCTAATCCTCCAAATGATGGTATTAGGAGGTGGAGTCTTTAGAAGGTGATGAAATTGTGGAGGGAGGAGCCCTTATGAAAGGGATTAGTTCCTTCATAAACGAGATCCCAGAGAGCTTGCTTATCCCTTTTATCATGTGCGGATGTAGCAAGAAGTTGACAGTCTGCAACCTAGAGAGGGATCTTACCAAATCTTGATTGTGTTGACACTCTGAATTTGGACTGAGCCTCTAGAACTCTGAGAAATAAATTTCTGTTATTTTCAAGCCACTCAGTTCATGGTATTTTGCCATAGCTGCCTGGACAAAGACAGAAAATTGACCAAGAAATGGGGGTGTTGCTGTAACATATACCTAAGAAATGTGGAAATGTCTTGGAAACTAGTAATAGGCTGGATGAGTTTTGAAGTGCGTGCTAGAAAAATCCTAGTTTGCCATGAGTAGGACCATTTAAGGTGACGCTGATGAGGTCTCACAAAGAAAAGAGCAGAATTGTAGGGAAAGAAAGCCTCTATTTTCTTAGAGAATACCTATGCAATCTTGAGCAGAGTGTTGGTAGAACTATGGATGGTAAAGACTATTTGGTTGACTTCTCAGATGGAAATGAGGAACGTTATTGGATGATATAAGAAAGGCTGTCCTTATTATAAAGTGGCAAAGAACTTGGTTGAATTGCGTTCGCGTCCTAGTGTCTTACGAAATGTAAACCTTATGAACTATGAAATTGAATATTTGGCCAAGGAGATACTTAAGCAAAGTGTTGAAGGAGTGGCCTAGTTTTCTTGACTGATTATATAAAATGCAAAAAGGAAGAAATGACTTAAAGACATAACTGTTCATCAAAAAGGAAGCAGAACTTAAAAATTTGGAAACTCTCAGCCTACCATTTTGAAAAGAATGAGAAAGCTTGTTTGGAAGAGAACACAAAGATAGTCACTGAATTTGATGAGGTTAGTATGGATTGGTCATATCGACAAAAGCTATGAGCTATTCATCAAGACAATGGGGAGATTAATCAGCCATCTAAACAGAAAGCAGGGCCTACTGTCCAATGAAAAAAATTACTCTTGAAAGTATTTCAGAGATCATAGAGGCTGCCCCTCCCAACACAGGCCCAAAGTGTGTGCGCCTGGGGCCAGAATGATAGAATGATTTCAAAGGAGGGACCTCCTGTTACCTGGCATCACTCCACATTGGAGGCTCCGCCCCCTGCACTTGTACTCCTCAGTAGCCCCAGATGCAGCTCCTGTGGCCTCTAGTATGGTGTGCACTGTACCTAGCAAAACTATGGGGCATGGCTGCCTCCAGCTAGATTCAAAAGATGCCCCAGAGTGCTGAAGGTCCCAGGCAAAGAACTGCTGTGAGGGTGAGACCACTACAGAAAGCGCTTATTAGGGCAATGTCTGGTAGAGCCTTGGGACAAAGTTGCCCCAAGATCCCATCCAGTCAAGCAACCAATGTGCAGTTGTAATTCAGGAGAAAGGTAGGTGTGGGACTCCAATCCATGGCATGGGCAGTGCTCAGCAAAGGCATGAGGGTGGGGCTATCCAAACCTGTGAAGGCAGGGCTGCCTGGAGCCTTGGAGACACAAATCCTGCTTTAGTGTGTCTAGAAGGTTTGACCTGTGTCCCAGTGGATCTGGAAGGCAGTGTGAAGCCAAAGACTATTCTCATTTCTAGTCCCTGAGTTGTGCTGAGCGTTGAGAATCACCCACTCCTTTCTTCCAGGGCAGTGGACTACTATGCTAGAAAGGTAGGTACAATCTCCACAACTCTCCCTCCCTCCTGAAGTAGTAGCATCAGTGATGCACTTTTTACCAGTCCCATAGAGTCAAGCCAGCTGCTGATATCTGTGAAAAGTTGACACAAGTGAAGCCCTTTTAAAACAAATGCTAAGGCAACTATTCCAGAGCAGGTGTCGCTCTGACTTTCCATGTGTTGCTTTTTGAACCTTTGGAATGTTTGGACTGAGCAAAATAACCTCTGGACTGGGCCAAAGCAACATTGAATTTCAAACAATTGCTTGCAACGCTAACAGGAAAGCAGAATCCTGACTCCAAGACCTAAAATGAAAGATGTTTTTCAAAATTAGCACCATCAGGTATAGCTAAAGAATAACTTAGCTTATTTGCACCTATAGCAATTACTTCCTTGGCTTATTTGCACCAATAGAAACTACTTTTTTCTATTGATGCAGTCATGTCCCTTATCTTGCTTTCACCTCATAATCTGAACACTATTTGGTTTTCTGCCCGAATCAGTGCTTCTCAAATAGCTATTCTTTCTGATCTCAAATAAAAGCTTGTTTCTCACTTTGGCATTTATCTTTAGGTTAGTAGCTCCACGTGCTGTCTGTGCAGGGCTCAGGGGATCACCTTTGGGAGTGTGCTCAGGCAGGCTGCCAGAGTCTGTGCACAGCAGGCTGTTGGGGTTCATGAGAAGTCTGAACAGTGAGGTCTGCAGGCAGGTCAGCAAGATTGGTTGTTGAGACCTGTGTGTTGGTGGCTTTGAGTCCCTACAACTTTACTTTGTTTTTATTTGCCCCCATATGATCTAGATGTGTTGGTTCCCTCAGCATTCTGGGTGAGTTGAGACAAAAATGGGCCTCTTAGGCAATTCCCCTAAAGCATGGGGAAGCCAGATGCTCACTTTGCTCTCTCTTTCCTCTGAGGAAGAAATCACAGGCTCAGGGAGTCTCTTTCGGTGCCGAGGGCTATCACCTTAGAGGAGGAGCCACAAACAGTGTGGAATTGTTCTTCTTACCTGTTTCCATGTGGCTGTTCTCAGGTTTTGTGCTGCACTGCCATGCTAACATCTCTCCACTGGACTCCAGAACTCTCATAATGGTATTTTCATCCTTGGATGGCTATTAAATCAGTGCTTCTGTGGGAAGACAAGGTCTGGAATTTGCTTTCTGGAATATTTACAATGATCATCTCTAGTTCAGGTATTCCAATGTTTATATTTACTGAGTGAACAAAAGAGCTGGAAACATGCAACACACACACACACACACACACACACACACACACACACAGTCCCTCTCATGGAAGTTAGTCAACATATTGAATTATTAAGCCAAGTGTGGCATGCACAACAATCCTAAAGATTTAGATAGAATGTCAAGGCCTGGTGTAAAGTAAGTATTAAAAGGATATTTTGATTAAAAAAAAATGCCAAGGGACAAACAGACTTTATTACTATACATGCCTAACTAAAAGATATTTGTAGAGAATCAGGGAGACAGATACAAGTAAGATTATTCTATAGTTAGCAAGAGAAAACTAATAAAAACCATGAAGAATATATCAGTGTGTCTAGCAGCTTTTTGCACCACATCAGAAAGTTACTTTTCCTAGAGATTCCAGAGAGTTTGCTCATCTTGTTTTGATAGCAGCTGAAGTGTCTCCAAAGCCAGTTGTTCTTTCAAAGTTTTGACATCTTTTCCATGTATCTGTAGGGATTTTGTCTTTCTCTTGTAGTCCTCCTCGCCCCACTCCCCCAACCACCAAAACTATGATTTCATCTCTTTAGGATATCAGTCTTTCAGTTCTTTTTCCTTAGTGATATAAAACATCATGGTTCCAGGCTAAATCAGGAAAACAAGCGCTTTGGGATCCTGCTAAGTCCAAATTATAGTAATGGGTACCACATTATTTTAATTTAATAAAGCCAGATTAAGAGACTCTTATGAACTCTTAGAAACTCTCATAGGAAGTCAGTTTACTTGCAGAACAAATATGTGCACCCAATTTTGTAGAGTCCAGGGCTGGATAACTAATATAGAGCTAGACTGACTAGCTAGAGAGTCTCAGTTTATCATCTCTACCCAAAATAGACATGGTCTTTGTAAACTAAATGCAATTCAGGTGTGGTGCTTGTAGCTGGTATCCCCAGACAGTGGAGAGGAGGGAAGAGGAGAAAGTGAAAACAAACCATTTAGCTCTCTCACCATTTATGTACTTAGTTCCTGAACTACGGCATAACTTTACTGTTTTAAAATCAGTTTTGCCCTAAATCTTGTCAAGACTGTACCAAATTATTGCAGAAAATATCCACACTCTGTGAACTAAAAAATGAATAAAGACGTCATAAATATTGCATTATAGGAAGAAAAAAAGGGGAGTCCTCACTACAAAACTACATTTTATAACCAGAAAAATTTTATAAATGACTGTAAACTAATATTCCTTCTAAGAACTGCTTTGAGGGATCTAACATCAGGGAAGGACAGTGAGAATTTCTGACATGCTGTGGGAAGATGAACTTGTAGTCAGAAGTTATGAAGCCTCAAAATGTCTAAAAGGAATATTGACAGCATGTGTTTGAAAGGGGTATGTATACTTTTACAGTAAAATGTTTAGGTTCTATGAAGAATTATATGTCTAGTGGAGTAAAACAATGAGTATCTAAATGATCACACTGTTTCTTTATAGGAGTAAAATATCAAAGTCTCTTTTTTCATTGAGGTTTTAACTTTTAGAATACTTAATAAGCATTTTGGTTGATCTTCAACCTCTCATTCTCTCTCACTTCTTGCTTTCATCTCTTTCCAGTTACCTGCCATACAGTAACAATCTTTATGTTTTATCTTATATTATTCCAATTATCTCCCCTTTATCTACATCTCTCCCCCTCCATGATATGTTCTGGATTTCCTCTGTATTTTGCCTTTGTATTTTCTTTGTGCTTTCTGTGTGTCTATTTAATTATGTTTCACATAATTATATTTTCACCTTTGTAACTTTTTTTTCTTAATCTTTCAGTTTTTCTGTGACATATTTTTTAAAAAAATCAATGGACTTTTGCACTTTTAAAGATATCAGAGCTGAAAATGAGTCACAAAGTAGTACCATCTGAGTAGATTTGAAATCGATATTTATTTTTATCAACAAGAGATGATAAAAGTTTGAAATAAAGCTGAAATAAATCAATATGTATATTCCAAAATTTTCAAATGCAAAGAATTTTCTCTTCGACACTTTTCTTCATTTTATTTCACTCTGCGCCTCCTGGGTTCCTGATAATCTGAATAGATATGTGGTGTAGGAATTGGTATGAGGATCCACCATGCTCTGCAACATTTCCACCTTCTTCGGCAGGCACCGACTTCATCCTCTATTATTTTGCAGATGTCTCTCCTGCAAATTCCAGACAGATTGATACAGTGACCTTCAGAGGGACCCAAACCACTTCTTACTGCAGAAAAAGAGTCAGTGAGATAATCAGTTCATGGATGTCAAACCATAAATACTCTTAGTGTGATAACAGAAGAGTTCAGGATTGAGCATTTCTATATGCAGAAAAGAAGTTGGACAAGGGCTATTCAGTGGCTGCATCATGCTCACTTCTTTCCTTTTGCTTGAGTGTTAATAAATCCTTCCATTCTTATCTTATAAGTTTATTGGCGTTGCTAATTTATGCTTCAAAAAGAACTTTGGTAAAAGTGAAACAGCAAGGGGGTAGACAAAACATCTGTTTTAAATATGCCAGTTTTTTTTTTTGTTGTTTTACTTCTTTATATAGACCTTAAACAAAGATTTACTAAATTTCTATTCAGGCATTTTTCTTTGTACTAATAATAGAACAGTGAAAATGGCAGAAATGTTTTTTATTCTCACAAGACTTATATATTCAATAAAGAAAATCTTCCCATACAAAAATAGGTTGATAAAATAATTTCAGAAAGTGGCAAGTCTTAGAACAAAATAATATAATAATGGATCAGGAAAGAACCGGAGAATGAAGTTTATAAAATGGACAGGAGAGGCTTTCTGAGGAGGATGTAACATTTGAACTGAGATCTGAATGATGAGAATAAAAAAGACAAGCAGATATCCATGTGAGGATATTATATGCATGTAAAACAGCAAAAGCAGGGTCCTTGGCTTAGCTTATTTAAAGAAAGATCTGTGTAGATTAAGCACAATGGGAAAAAATTCTAAAATTCTTATGGTACCATGAAAAACCCAAAAAGTCAAGGAAATTTTGAGAAAGAAGAACAAATCTGGAGACATCACACTTACAATGTCAAACTATATACCAAAGCTATGGTACTCAAAACAGTATCTCATTATTATAAAAACAGACACAATAGACCAATGAAACGGAATTGAGAGACTGGAAATAAACCTATGTGTATATAATCAACGAGTGTTTGACAAAGAAACCAAGAATGCTCAATGGGGAAAGAATAGTTTCTTCAATAAATCATGCTGGGAAAACTGAATATTCACATGCAAAATGATAAAACTAGACCCTTACTTTACACCATTCACAAAAAATAACTTGAACTGGATTAAAAGTTTCATTGGAAGACTCAAAGCCATAAAAGTTCTAGAGGAAAATATAGAAAAAAAATTTCTTGACATTGGTCTTGCCAATCATTTTTTTGGTTATGACACTAAAATCACAGCAATAAAAAAGGAAAAATAAATAAGTGGGACTGCATCAAACTAAAAAGTCTTTCCACATAAAAAGAAATAATCAATAAAATGAAAAGGCAACCTATAAAATGGGAAAAAAATATTTGCAAACTATATATCTGATAAGGGGTTAATATTCCAAATGTATAAGAAACCCATACAATTCAAACAAACAAACAAAAAATCCTACAAATTAAAATATGGGCAGAGGACTTGATTGAATAGGCATTTTTCCAACAAAGACTAACAAATGGCCAACAAGTACATGAAAATGTGTTCATCATCACTAATCATTAGGGAAACACATCAAAACCACACTGATATATCGTCTCATGCCTGTTAGAAAGGCTATTATCAAAAAGACAAAAGATAACGAGTACTGGTGAGAATGTGGAGAAAAGTGAACCCTGGTGCACTGCTGGTGGAAATGTAAATTTATTCAGCCACTGTGGAAAACAGTATGATGATTCCTCAAAAAATTAAAAATATAACTACCATATGATCCTGCAATCTCACTTTTGGTATCTATTTGAAGGAGATGAAATCACTATCTAAAAGAGCTAACTGCATTCTCATGTTCATTGCAGCAATATTCACAATGGTCAAGACATAAAAAGAGTCCAGCAACAGGATAGATGTTGAATCCATTGACACTGAATCTGTCAGTGGATCATGAAAATGTGGCATATATAACAATGGAATATTATCTAGCCACAAAAGAGAGAAATTTTGCGAACAGTCTGGCCTTTCACTGAGTATGGGGCAACTGCTCTCTGAGGCTGGTCACAATACAGGAGCCCTGAGAAACACCTTCTAGGAATCAGACGTGGAGGCCTACTGAGGAGGGGAGTGAAGAAGAGCCATGAGAGGCTCCATGGAATGCTGGCCATGGCACATTGTGATGTGGGAAGGTGTATAAAGAGGGGGTGTGTGGAAAAAAATTCAGGAGCTCAGTTTTGGATATATTAATTTGGAAATTAAACATCCAAATAGAGATATGTTACTGTGATTGGTCATTCATTACAAGTGTGGAGTTCAGAAGAGAGGTCCAGGAGGAAAACTTAAAAGGATGGGACTGGCCCCAAGGATTGAATAGAGAGAGAGAAGAGAAAAGGGCCAGGAACTGAGCCGTGAGTCTTTTCAATATGAAGAGTTATGGGAAAAGAAGAGGAAGCAGCAAAGAAAACTGAGGAGGCGCCTCCAGTGATGCAGGTGAGAATCAAGGGTGTACTATCCTGGAAGCCAATTGAAGAAAGTACAATAAGAAGAATGACCATCTGTGTCAAATGCTGATGATGGGTCAAATAAGGTCAGCTTGAGAAATGACCATTGAGTCTAGCAATGTGGAGATTTTTTTAAAACTCTGACAAAAGCAGATTCAATAGAAGGGGAAGGAATTGGGAAAATGCCTGATAAGGATATATTTAAGAAAGAATGAGGAGCAAGAAATTGGAGACAGAATGTATTGACAACTCTTTTAAGGTGTTTTATTGCAAAATGGAATATAGATAGATAGTGATAGTTGGCGTTAGAAGAGGAGCAAAAAAATTTTTTTCTTCAGATCTGAAAAACTATATATAGTATGCTTGTATGCTAATGCTAATAATCCAGTAGAAAAGAAATTGATATAATGAAGAGGGAATGACTGTTGCAGAGAAAATTCTAAGTACACAAGAGAGGATGGGATATAGTGCACAAATTTATGATGTCCTTTACTTTTCTTTGAATCTCTGAAACAGAGTTTGTGATGTCAACTGACATATTTATTTTAGGTATGTTCTCATTTTTTCTTGATCAATGTCATCAGATTACTATAAAGTGTATTAATCTTTAAAAAGCCAACTTTTTGATTTTTATATATTTTTTAAATTCATTCTCTAAATTCTAATTTACTTTTATTCCATAAGTTTTGACATATTGCTTATTTTAGTATAACTCATTTTTCTAATTTTCATTTTGTTACATGCCTAATGTAGAAGTATATTTCCTTAATTTCCAGATGTTTCTATTTGTGTAAATAATTTCTAGCTTAAATGAATTAGGTTCAAAGAAAATTGTTTTTCTAATTTTCCAAGATTTTATTAATTTATTTTCCAGTGATATTGAGATATAATTGGCACATAATATTGTGTAGTTTAAAGTGTACAACATGGTGATTTTATAAACTGATTAATTTTAATCTTTTGGAATTTGGATATCTGCTTTATGATTGAGTAAATGAGCATTTTTATCAATTCTTTGGCTGCACTTAAAAATGTGTATTTTGTAATTAGGTGCAGTGTTTTATGTTTGTTAATCATTTTGTAGTTATTTGATGTGGTGTTCTAAGTCTGCAAATCATGTTGTTCAAATATTTTATGTATTTACTAATATTTGCTGGTTGCCCTATTAATTAGTGAGAGGAAGATGAGTTTTGTCATTTCATTTCTAACATAGTATGAGAATCTATTATCTGGTGCGTGTAAACTTGTTTATTTCAATTTCTTGATTAATTGAATCTTTTAACAACATGAAATGGCTTTATTTATAGAAATGTTCAATTTTCTTCTGGATAAGACATCCATGGAATATATTTTTGAAACTGTATTTTAGAGCTGCTATTTAAAAAGTACCATATACTGGTGGCTTAAATAGCAGAAATTTATTTTCTCACTGTTCTGGAAGGTAGAAGTCTGAGATCAAGGTGTCAAGAGCATTGAGTCTGGCTTCTAATCAAGGTGGCATAGTAGATAAATGCTGTGCTTGCTTCTCTTATGACCACATCAAAATTGCAATTAAACTATAGAGCAACCATCATGGAAAATTGCCTGAAGTTTAGATAAATAGAAGTCCTATAACTAAGGTTATATAGAAGAAACGAGCAAGAGACAGAAGGGGTAGAGAAATGGAACAGGCTGGTCCCACACCCATAAATGGCAGTTAAACATAGGGAGGGATATCTTGGCTGCAGAGGTCTCCCCTGAGGAGACAAGGGCCCAACACCACACCAGGTTCTTTAGCTCAGGCTTCCAGTGCCAGAAAGAGATGTCTCCATAACTTTTAGCCATGAAAACCAGTGTAGACTGTGGCTAGGTGAGACAGAGGGCTGCTGGAACCCCAGGCATGCTTCTTAAAAAGCCCACACAGAGACTTACACGCTGATAGACTCACTTGCTCTGAGTTCAAGAACTGGGGCAGCAGCTTGAAAGGCACCAGGGACATACAGGGAGGAGTTGAATTGTCTTTCTTTGGGGCAAGAGCTGGAGAGTCAGCCTCCCACAGACAGAAGTGCTGGCAGAAGCCATTGTTCCTTTGTTGAGTCCTCCTCTGACTCAGCATGTAGACTCAGGCAGGTGCCATGTCTGAGTATCCAACCTGGCTAACATCATTTGCCTTGACCTGGTGATTTTCTGAGAACTTGCTCCTACCGAATTTCTGGGCCCACACAAGTCACTTCTAGTTGCTTTTCCATATAAATGACCTGTCTTGGCTCATGCTGCAGACTTTCCTAAAATCTCTTAAAGGTTCAGTGATCCCAAACAAAAAGCATCTGTCCTCACTATGCCCCGTACTTTTTGCTAAGTAGCCCCGAGTCTGGCACTAGTGGCTTCTGACCTCGGTTCACAGCTTAGCTTCTCCCAAACACCTCTAAACGTAGCACAAGTGGCAACCATTTGCAGATCACTTTGTAACTCATACCAAGTGTCCCTGGTCAGGGCATAGGCAGTGGCTGACATTAACCACTCCCAAGAGGGCCCAGAACCAACACACTCAATGGCCAGTGTGGGTCCCAGGCCTGGCTGGTCCCAGGTCTGGCTGTGATCCAGGCTCGTGGCTAGGAATAGAACCCCAGATGTAGAATGTTACATTAGTGCAATAGAGCACCTGTCCCTAAAATATGTAAATATAATTCAACTTATTGCATCATGCATGTGTGGCTGAATGCCACTATTGTATTCTGATATGTGTGGAGCCATGCAGTCCCCTGGAGAGCAGAAGGAGAGCACAAGAAGGGGAGCAGAGGAAGAGCAGAAGCAGAGGCCTGCTCCCCACAATAAACTGCACTTCCCCCAATAGAACAGCGCTCCCCACAATAAAGTTGATGTCTGCCATTTCATTCTCATGTCTGCCTCTTGTGGATTCTTCCAACTAGGCATCTCACCACTGAAACCTTACCTTCTTGATCAGCTTGGCACTGACAGCTAGCTTCAAATCACAGCAGAGTACCACCTAATGACTACTACAAAAGGCATACCCAAAGGGCAGACTGGGCAGGCATCAGAACCCTGTGAATGCAAATTCTGCTCCATAGAGTATACCCCTGCACAACTGCTCTTACACTGTAGTCCTCACAGACTAATTTGTCTGAGGGTTAATCCCTCCCATTGATGTGCAAACAGACACCAAAGCTCAGCTACAACCCACAAGGGACACACCTGGAGCACCTGGCTCAGATGACAAGAGAGACTGTGCCATTGATCCCCACAGCATACCTACTATATACTACTATAAGGACACTCAATTAAGACTGAGAGACATAGCAGCCCTGCCTCATACACAGAAACAAAGACAGGAGGCAGCCAAATGGGGAGATAAAGAAACATATCCTACATGAAAGAACAGAACAAAGCTTCAGGAAAAAAAAAACTAAATTAAACGGAAATAATCTACCAGATGCAGAGTTTAAAACACTGGTTATAAGAATACTCAATGATCTCAGTGAGAACTTTAAGAAAGAGAT
The DNA here is from genome assembly GCA_004027375.1 of Macroglossus sobrinus. Taxonomy (NCBI): domain Eukaryota; kingdom Metazoa; phylum Chordata; class Mammalia; order Chiroptera; family Pteropodidae; genus Macroglossus; species Macroglossus sobrinus. Next base: position 123,387 of record PVKZ01001456.1, on the reverse strand, counting down.
AGGAAACATAGAAATGGAGACCAAAAACATAAAAAAGAATAAATCAGAAACAGAGAATGCAATAACTGAAGGAAAGAATACACTAGAGGTAATCAATAGTAGATTAGATAAAGCAGAGGATTCAATTAGCAATTTAGAAGATAAAGTGAAAGAAAAAAAACAATTGAAACATCAATAAGAGAAAAGAATCTTTAAGAAATGAGAATAGTTTAAGGGGCCTCTGAGACAACATCATGCATACTAACAGTAACATAATAGGGATATCAAAGGAAGAGAGAGAGCAAGGAATTGAAAACCTGTTTCAAGAACTAATACCAGAAAACTTCCTTAAGCTGGTGAAGGAAATAGATGTACAAGCCCAGAAAGTGCAGAGAATCACAAACAAGATGAATTCAAAGAGGCCCACACCAAGGCACATCATAATAAAGATGCCAAAAGTTGAAGACAAAGAAAGAATCTAAAAGCAGCAAGAGAAAAGCACTTTGTTACCTACAAGGGAGCTCCCATAAGACTGTCAGCTGGTTTATCAACAGAAATTTTGCAGGCCAGAAGAAATTGGCATTAAAGAAATGAAACGCAAGGACCTACAATCAAAATTACTTGACCACGAAAATTATACTTTATAATCGAAGGATAGCTAAAAAACTTCCCAGACAAGAAAAATCTAGAGGAGTTCATCACCACCAAACAAGTATTACAAGAAATGCTAGAGGAACTTCTTCAAGAAGAAGAGGAGAAAAAACATTTAAAAAAATATGAATAAAAAAATGGCAATAACTACATATCTATCTACAATTACTTCAAATGTAAAAGGATTTAATGCTCCAATCAAAAGACATAGGGGTGCATTTAGGGGATAGGTGAAACAGGGAAAAGGATTAAAAAGTTTAAGCCAGCAGTTACAAAATAGTCATGGAGATGTAAAGTATAGCACAAGGATTATATGTTGCAATAATATTGTGACAACTATGTATGGTACCAGATGGGTACCAAATTTATTGAGATGATCAGTTAGTAAGTTATATAAATATCTAATCACTATGTTGCTCACCAAAAACTAATATAATATTGTGTGTCAATTGTAATTTTAAAATAAAAAATATTGTAAAAATGTAATTAAAGTTAAAATTAAATAAAGACCATTGAGTCTTTCTGAGAGAACTGATCAAAGAAAGAGTTTCAAGCCTGTCTCCTTGGTTTGTAGATGGCCATTTTCTCTTTTTGTCTTTACATTGTGTTCTCCGTGTATGTGTCTAGGTTTAAATTTTCTCCTCTTTTAAGGATACCAGTCATATTGGACTGGATTTTACCCTAATGACTTCATTTTAACTTAATTACCTCTGTAAAGAACCAGCCTCTAAATATGGCCACATGCTGAGGTACTGAGGCTTAGAGACAAACATTTAGATTTTAGGAGGGACATAATTCAGCCCATAATAACATTCATTTACTTCTAACCTTTCTGAATGCTTACAGTTTAGGTGGTTTTTTTTTTGTCCCATGTAGTTAGGTTTACTTGTTTTATTCTTAAGATAAGCACTATCTTTGATTTGAACTAGAAAATTAACCTATTCACACTTTAATATAGTCACTAGTATATTTGAGTTTAATTCTACCATTCTAATTTGTTTTTTATTTTTTTGCCTAATCTCTTTTACTTTTATCTCTCTCATTTTTTTTCTTTTTTTTGGATTATTTTTATTTCTTGGGGAAATTAAACCATTGTTCCTGTTCTTTTAGTAGTTTTCATAGAATTAGAACATGCATTTTTAATATAACAAAGCCTAAAACTAATTGAAACATTTACCCTTAAGTGATATGATGACTTTAGAGCTTCATAGTCATCATTTAACTCCTCCCAATTATTTATCTTTATTGTCAAGTATTTTAATTCTACATATTGTTTAATCCCTGTTACTTTTAAATACTTTTAGTAGATTTCCAAATTGGTTCATCCAACTTTGAAACAGCTTGCTTTCACCTCATAAAGATAAGGATTCATATTGTATGATCCAATTCCATCTCTAAGATGGCACCCCAGGGAAATCAAAATGTATATTCAAGAACTTTTAGCACGATTATAATAGCCAGCAACCAGAGAAGAAATGCAATTTCCATCAACATTGCAATAGTTAAATGTGTAATTACTATTATATCAATTGCAAATTAGAAAAGTCAAATGCTTTTCATTTCTAGTTCTTATACTTAATTCATTTTCTTGTCATTGTATTATTATTCTGTTTTATAATAATTCAGTATTTCATTATGCATAGATAGTTCATTATTTATTACACTGTATTTTAATTGATTGAGATCAGTTAGATGATCTCTAATATTTTGTTTGCTCTTATGAATAATGCTGTGATGATTAATATTACACACATATCACAGTATATATACAAGATCTATCTGTAGAATATATTCCTAGTCGAATAGATTGTTGAGCCTAATCACTTAAAATTTTGTTGTCTGCTCATCTTTCATAATTTAAAAAGAAATTCATTCAAATCCAGTACTGTTAACTTTCTCATTACTCCTATTTCTAAATGAGAAGAGTTTTTGTGGACCAAAAGCTCGGTGTAGGATATGTGCCAGGAATTATTTTTAATAATCAATGTCTTGTATTAATTATTTAAATTCTTACTTTTATTCACACCAAAATGTAATCAGATACATGGCTATTCACAATGTAATGTCTCTCTTCTTCTTTCAGATTTACCTCTAGATTATTTATTGTATACACAACTTATTTACATTATTCTTGGTTTAGTCTAAATTATCTGCTTCTTAGGTCCACCAGTGGCTCTGGCTTTCATTAATAATAGCTCATGAATTCTGTTCTTATGTGGCAAAGGAGTGGTTTTAAATTGGTACTTAGTTTGTGCTCCTGACCTTCTAGAAGTGTTCTTTTCTGGAAGCTTCTAAAATGTGGAATCATAAATCTTTTTTTTTCTAGTTTACTCAAAGATCCTATTCTCAATTATTTTCCTCATTCATGTTCATTTTAGGTGATTTCTGAACGAAGAACCTGGCAATGCTGAAAGTCCTCTTACAGTCTCCTTTTATTGGAATGTTTGTCTTATAGTCTGTTAGGCACCTCCAAAAGGTCTTACTTATTTCTAGAAGAATATGCTATCTTCAGTATTTCCAAGTAAAAACACAAAAAATATTTTGTCTAATATGTATCTTCTTAATATTTTTGGTCCCACTGATATCAGGTAGACTTGCCTGACCTACAATCTAAACTCTTTCTACACAGTTGACTCTTGGCCTCTGGCAATACTGAGGTAGTTTCCATATGCATGCATGAATACTTAAATTATAGGATTGTGAAGTGTTTCTATGGGCCTCAGTCATCTCATCTGAAAATGATGAGTTTGAACCTGATAACTATAAGTAATTACTTTAGCACTAAGGATTTAGGACTTCAGAGTATCACCTCTTGTATTATTGTTTTTATTTCTCAGCCCAATTGTTTTCTTCCTACTTAATTCATGCATTAGTATTCCAAAATATGTGTCCCTCCTAACTGCCTCATTATAGAACTAAGCTTATGCTTTTGGAATCTATTCTTTATGACTGTTACTTAACATAAGAAGTCTTTCGAAGACTTTAGGCCAGCACTTCATCTTCTCAGTAACACCTCTCTAGGGACTGTAATCTTTCTGATACCCTTTTCTGGGTCTGTGACATTTATAGAGGGTGATCTTTTATTCTTTTATTTGGCTGGGACAGCTCTGATTTTTGCTTGTTGTTCTGATATAGTTGTAACAGTGGTCTCTGTACTTTCCAAAATTGTCTAGTTTGGATAAAAAAGGTATATGCTCACCCTCCTTTTACAACCATGGACATACTCTCCCATAATGAGAGCTCACCTATCAGTCTCTTCAGGAGCCAATTATATTATGACGGAGTTCCCAAAGACATGCCCTTAGCACCAGCTCCTGTTGATAGCATTCTGTCTATCTCTTCTTCTGGCTACAATATAAGCCTTTTAGATCTACCTGCCTACAAATCAACTGTCATGTCTCACCAAAACATCCTTAGATACAAAATATGGAGAAAGCAGAATGTTATTTCATCCGACAGTTTGGTCAATGTTAAAGGAGTAACCTCTTTCCTATTTTACCCTGTTATACTCCTAGTGAAGCTGTTAATATTTGATTTAAAAACCCTTAAGACTGATACCAGCATATCCCAATGATCAGCCACCACCTTACCTGGGGGTAAGAGAGTCAGAAAGAGGAGAGTGGAGATAAGCACATGGTGCCTCATGGCCGATGAGCAGAGGCATGAGAATGGTCAGAGCCTGGAGTTTCTGAGCATAGCAGACCCCTGGCTTTTTATGATGCTCTCCAAGGCCTATGGTTTGTTCTTGGTTAGTAGAGCCTGACAAAAAGAGAATAACTCAGTCTCCCACAGGAAATCTCCACACACAAAAGTACACACTGTGGCAGTAACTCAATGGATGAGAAAGCAGAAGTTAATGCTGTCCATTTCCCAAGAGTCAGGCTATCCTCACAGTCAGCTGTGCTCTCTACTGCTTTCCTTAGGCACGTGCATGTGTGACCACTGGCCATATTTTATGACCTATTGTGTGTCAGGCTGTGTCATAAAACTATGGTACCTCAGCTAGATCAAATCACATAATAAGAGATAAAAAGTTAAATGGGTGAATTACCCATTTAGTATAAATAAAGGACAAAGTAGCTCAAAAGAGAGCATTGTTCTTTCCACCGAGGGGTTAGCAGCAGAGAGGGGATAATGAGAATGTCAGGAAAGACTTCATAGAAAAGATGATATAAAATATGCTCCAAAACAGTTTGGTATTTCATCTTTATAACACACTGCCATGTTGAAAGCCTATTTCAACATCTTTTTAAATTTTGTTGCCTTTTAATAAATAGATTTTTAATATTTTTTTAATAACTGTTATAGAAAATGAAGAAAACACAGAAAAGTAGAAAAAAATAAATTACTTGGAATTCCACTACTAAAATTCAATTGTAGTATACATTTTGGAAAATTTTTTCCAGTATAGATATCTTTTGCTATATTGGCAGAATAGTCACTATAATAATTGTGTTTTGTCTTAACCTGAATTGAACTATCTGTATAAAAATCTACTCTGTTGAATGATAGGATTATCAGCTTTTATGATGGTTCATAATAATCCCTGCCTCCTTGTGCTCATGCTCTTGAAGAATCTCCTTTCCTGAAAGTAAGCTGAACTAATGAGTAGAATACGGCACATGGGATGAGATGCCACTTCCCAGATTAGGCTACAAGAAGACTATTTTTTTCATCTTGGGCACCATCTCTCATGCTCTCTCTCTGAGTAAAACCAGCTGCCATGTTCAGAGAAGACCTATGGAAAGACCCATGTGGTCATGGATTGATGACTAGCGATCAGCCAGTGAAGACCTGAGGCCTGTCAACAAGCACAAGAGTGAGCCCAGCCTACGGGCAAACCTCCAGTTCAGGCCAAAGCTTGATAGCAACCTCAGAAGAGCTCTCGAGCCAAAGGTCCTAAGGTAAGTCTCACCACGTGAATTGCTTAGATAGTAAAAATGTTTATTGTTTTCAGCTGTTAACTTTTGGTCATACCCTATACAGCAATAGACAGCATGCCTCTGTCTTTGAGGATGTGAATACAGTTGAGAGGAGGAGGAAGGTGTTACGGTTGTATTTCACATCTTTTTCAGCCATATATCGAAGAGATAAATATATAAAATATTTAAATAACCATACAAATAACTCTACCTTGTATACAATTATGTGTCTGAGTGTGTGTGTGTATGTACATATGAGTGTGTATGTGGGAGAGGGAGAGAGAGAGAGAGAGAGAGAGAGAGAGAGAGAGAGAGAGAGAGAGAGAGAATAAAGAAATATGAAACAATCATTGGTTCAAGAGTACTCCCTGTGATAAACCAATGTTTCTTCAACATTATACCCCTTGTTGGAAGAAGGAAGAACAATGAATATAATACTCTGTGATAAAGCTGTAAGGAAATAATTCCTCTAAGATTTAGTTGTGTTCTCCTACGTATATATACCTATCAATCTGTTATATGTTAAATAATTAGGATGTTAATATTTTAAATGCTTGATAATGTACTGAACTCCTTTGATGAATATTTAAATAGACATATACAAAAATTTTAATGATATTCACTGAAATTTGTTTGAGTTATTTGAATGATCTGGTAACTCATTAATTTTTTCAACTTGTAAAACTATTAGATCCAATTACCTAAAAATATACTTTCAATTGTATTTTTAAAACACTAGCTTCTGACAATGAAAACTTTCTGTATTTTTCTATGTATTATTAAGTCTCACTTTTCCACTTAACATTTTTATGAAAAAATTCTTCCCCTCCACCATCACCCTCTCCCCGCTGTAACTCTTAATTAGGTTAAATTTGAATCATGTGTTCTGGTTGGTGTTGATATGATTTCAATGTTAATTTAAAATTAATTACCTTTCTTAATTCTGTCTGTATATTAGTTACCAATTGCTGCTCAATGAATTTTCCCCAAAACATGGTGACTTAAAACAATTTTTATTATCTTAGAGTTTCTGTAGGTCACGCATCCTGGTACATGGGTCTCTCATAATGCTGCAGTCATCGCAAAGCTGGACACTTAATGATCTGCTTCTAATTCACTCTCCTGGTTTTGGGCAGGATTCAGTTCCCCTTGGGCTGTTAAACACATCTGGCTCCTTACTGGGTGGACTTCTCCATAGAGCATCTCCAAAGATGGCAGCTGGCTTTACCAGAGCAAACCAGCAAAAGGGAATGAGAGTGAGTAGGTTGGCAATCAGTCTTTTAAAATCCAATCACAGGTCAGTGATATCCCATCCCTCTTACTATATTCTGTTCATTAGAAGCATGCCGCTTGGTCCACCAACATTCCAAGAATGGAGATGATACAGGTCAAGAAGACCAGGAGATAGAGATGACTGAGGGCCATGTCAGAAGCAGCCACTCTATGAGTAGTACAGATTTTCAGTAATACTTTACCCTTTTAAAAATTATCAAATACTGAAAAATTCTTCTTATTTTTACTTTCACTTTCTTATTTATTTTTGTTCCCTTCTTTTGACTAATTTTGGAGACTAGAATTTCTAGAACAATTTTAAATAATAGTAGCTAATAGGAAGTCATTTATATCTTATATCTCAGTATTGTTAAAACAGCCTCTTTGGATTTCAGTCTCTTTTAGCTTAATACTCAATCTTTCCTTTCTCTGCCTCTGTTTTTCACTAAAATTGTGTAATACTATGTTTGTGAGTTGGTCGGGGGTAGGTTGTGATCTTTTGTTAGTAAAGAAGAGAAAAATGAGGAAACTATGTTTAGGAAGATACACAATAGAACACAGTCATTGTCAGAATTATTCAATTAAGTTGAATAAAATTTTACATTTTACATTGTCTTATATAATAATCTTACCTATTAGGTAGGAGTGATGTTAGCTTATCTGATCAATAAAGTAGTACTAGAATTTTATAATGATTTCTTCTCTAGTTATTAAGAATGTTTTTTGAATTATTTTATGCTTATTTTTTCATTTGTTATCAAATTCCATTTACATGAATTTATGATCAAATATACCTGTCTGTGCTAATTTTGCTTAGAATGATTGAGGATCTTAGAAAGACAATACATAACCAGTCCTTCTTTATGTTCTGAAGAAAATAAAAATTGAATTATATCTCACATTTATAATGTTTAGAGTAAAATCTTCTAGATTTTACTTTACAAATTATTGTTTCAGGTCCTCTAGAGTCAGTCTTAATATATTTTTCACCTACTTGATCTATCAACTGTAAGAGATGAATCACAGTCTGCATTACTCCTTGTCCATTTATTCATTAGGTAACTAGACCTGTGTATCTTACAGATAATTGGATGACATAGTTGTGAAGCAGTAGCAACAGGAGAAACACTAGCAGCAGCAATGACAGTAGCAGTGATATCAGCCAGGATCCAGTTAGTTAGAACACAGTAGTATTTTGAACAAAAGACATTGAAGTCAGGATTTGTTAAACATATACTGAGGTCTCAAAGGGAACGTGGAGGTAACCCAGAGATTACTGCAGACAGCGTGAAACACGCCTCAGTGAGATGACAACAAGGAAGACACCAGGAGCCTGGAGAGGGCTCCAGGAGGAGGGACACGTTGTCCTGCTGCTGTTGGTGCCTCTGAAGCTCCAGGGAGAGACCTTTCAGAGTTAGTCCCCAAACATATGGAAAGGGGCATCGACTAATTGCTGCTGGTATCTGTTTGAAGACATGAAGAAATTGTTTCTAGAGTGCCATAAGAAGGTGGACACTGGAGCCAACTGTTGCTGCTGTAACCATCGTCATCGCTCTGGCAATGACAGGAGCAATATGGAAGAAAGTCTCTACTGTTCTTCAAACTCCAAGCCCCCATCCCCAGTGCCTATCCTTTACCATAACCTATTTACGAGCCACTCTGAAAAGTAGTCTGGTAAATAAATGTAATTTGCACAGCCTCAGTGCTAGCATCACTGAGGATGGAAGAGGGAAACTGGAACAAAGCTACAACAGAAAAAGGTGATAAAAGTGAAGCAATGTTTTATGTAGTCTTAATTCTATAGTCTTAATTATATTTGACATGCAAATGTTTTAAGAGACTATGTTGCAAACTCATTTATAATTTCTTTGACAGGTTTTAAGTAATCTAGAGAAACTGTCTCATGAATCATGGTGGAACTAGGAATGAATTAAGTCAGATTCTTTTGGGCAATCAGATCTGATGCTAACTGGACCAAAAGTTTGTTAGGCACTGAAAAAGATGGAGAAGCAAAAAGAAGAGAGAAACAATATGTAAGAATAAAAACTTTAACAATTATGCTGGAATGTCAAAAATGACTTTCAGAGGCTGCCTGTCCTCGAATTGAAGGCACAGCATTGCAAAGAACAGACATGGAGTGGTATCTGCTTCCTTCAGATCTAGAGATGACACTGGTGTCTGAGGAGGACTACAACGTGCCCTCCAGGCCAGTTATAGATCCTCGCTGGTTCTTCTCATGTGTCAAAGCTTCAGCACTATCGGCATGTGGCACCACATAATTCTGTCTTGAAAGTCATTCTGTCCATTGCAAGATGTTTAGTAGGACCCCTGGGCCCCACTCACTAGATGCCAGGATGACCTCTCTGGTTTTCACAACCCAAAGTGTCCCCAGACATTGACAGTTATGTGCAGGTGCAAAAGCATCTCCAGTTGAGAACTCTGGTTTATGGTATCAAAATCCTCATCTAAGGGTTTATTTTGTTTTCTTTTGTTTCCCTAGCTGTTTGGACCAATTCTTAGGGCTTAGGTTTGACTATAGGGTCATCAGGTTTCAGCTGACTTTGAATGAACCCAGGAAAAAGTATGGGCCATATGAATGAATCAGGAGCAGAATCATACAGGATACTTTTCTGCTCTTCAGTATTGGTGCACATTGTTTTATACTTTGGGCTAAGAAAGAACAGTGTAGGTTTTCTGCATGACTGGACCTCCTCCAGGGTTTATCTGTTTCTATAGTTGAGCCTGTCCTCAAAGTTACCAGAAAGTTATAGGGGAGGAAACTATGGTTACTCTGGAAGTCTATGTTTTGGGTAGAGAAATATAGAAAATTATTTTTTTTCCCACAATTTAAAATTTTTTTATTTACAGTTGAAATATAATATTAGTTTCAGGTGTACAACATAGTGATTAGACATTTATATAACTTATAATGTGATTCTCCTAATAAGTCTAATACCCACCTGGCACCATACATACATAATTATTGCAATATTAGTGACTATATTCCCTATGCTATACTTCAGTGGTCCCCAACCTTTTTGGTACCAGGGACCAGTGCTCCTATGAGAATCTAATGCTTGATGATCTGAAGTGGAGCTGAGGCAGTGATGCTAGCGCTAAGAAGTAACTGCAAATGAAGCTTTGCTCGCCTGCTGCCATGGCTCACCTTCTGCTGTGTGGCCAGGTTCCTAAAAGGTCAGATTAGTATTGGTTTGTGGCCCCAGGGTTGGGAACCCCTGCTGTACTTTACATTCCTGTGACTATTCTGTAGCCACTAATTTGTCACCTAGTCCAAACCCCTCTCCCATCTAGCAAACATCAGTTTGTTCTCTGTATCTATGTTTGTTTCTGTTTTGTTTGTTCATTTATTTTATTTTATAGATTCCACATTTAAGTGAAATCATGGTATTTGTCTTTCTCTGACTTATTTCACTTAGCATCATACCCTCTAGGACATGTAAAAAAAATTTTATAAATAAATTATATTATGACATTAATGTTCAATGAAAAGAAGATACAAGCTATTAGAAGTCAGATAAGGGGATCAGAAAAGGCAGAAGACAGAAACAGAGCTGATATTTGTTTTTATGTCAGATTTATCAAGCTATACCTTACACACATTGACTGTATTCATTAAAATTTATTTATAGAAATGTGTTCATTTCTATACATTTTGGAAAATGCATATAGTTGTATAATCCATACCACAGTTAATACCTAGAACAATCTCACCTCCAAAATTCCCCTCATATCTTTCTAAAGACATCTCCGGTCCTCAGCCCAGTCCCTACAGTTTGTGTTTTCTTCTTTCTTATATATTTCTTCTCTTAAGTGAGTTTTGATAGTTTGTCTCTTTAAAAGAATTTACTCATTTTCATCAAAGTTGCTGAATTTATGCACGTAAAGTTATGCCTAATAATGCCTGGGTATCCATCTAATGTCTGTAGAATCTGATGTCCAATATTCATTGCTGATATTGATAATTTGTGTTTTCTCTCTGACTCCCTCTCAGATGAGCATGGTAAGAGATTTATAAATTTTACTCACATCTTCAAGTAAGTAGCTTTTGATTTTATTTTTGTTCTCTGTTAATTTTCTGTTTATTATCTTTATTAATCTCCTTTTCTTATTTAATTTGTTTTTATTTAACAAATAAGCATTTGAAAACTATACATTTACTCCATGATACTACATTAGCTTTATTCCACACATTTTGATATGTTGTATTTTCATTTTTATTTAATTCAAAATGCTTACTAATTTTTATTCAGAAGTATTATAATTAATTTCCAAATATATGTGAATTTTCCAAATATTGAGTGTTAATTCCTAGTTATGTTCTATGAAAGTCACAGAGGATACTTTGTATGATTTGGATAATTTTATGTTTATCAAAACTTGTTTTGTGGCCCAGAATATGATGTATATTGCTAAGTGCACACTTAAAAAATGTTTATTCTGCTGTTTTTTTGTGAAGTTTAAAAGTAATATTAATTAGATTAACTTGGTTGTTAATATTGTTCTAGTCTTTCATATGCTTACTAAATTTCTGTCTTCTTGTTTTATCAGTTGGAAAATAAAGAAAAATTTGCTGAGATACAATTGATATATAACATTATATTAGTTTAGATATGTAGCATAATGATTCAATATATGTATATATTGTGAAGTAATCACCACAGTTATTATTATTAATATCTATCACCATACAGTTATAAATTTTTCCCTATGATGAGAACTTTTAATATTAACTATCTTAACAACTTCCACTTTTACAATACAGTATTGTTCACAGTAGTCACCATGCTATACATTACATCCCCAAGACTTATTTATTTATTTTACGATTTTATTTTTGCACTGTTTGACTTCCCTCACCCATTTTGCCCACTCCCGACTCCTTGCTTTTGGTGACCAAAAATCTGTCCTCTGTATCTATGAATTAAGGTATGTTTTTGGATTCCACATGTAGGTGAGATCATATAGTATTTGTCTTTCTCTGTTTAACTTATTTCATATAGCAAAATGCTTTCAAAGTCCATCCATTTTGTTGCAAAAAGCAGGACTTCCTATTTCCTTTAATGGCTGAATAATACTGCTCTACACACATTTATTGATGAGCACTTAGGCTGTTTCCATGTCTTAGCTATTGAGAATAATGCTGTAATGAATATAGGATGCAAATATATTTTCTAGTTAGTGGTTTTATTTCTTTTGAAGAAATACTCAGAAGTGGAATTTCTGGATAATATGGTAATTCTATTTTAAAAATTATCTCTGTTTGCAGATGAAATGATCTTATAAATAGAAAATCCTAAAGACTCCATAAATAACTGTTGAACTAATAAATACAATAAAATTTCAAGATACAAAATAAACATAAAAAACTTAGTTGTACTTTTATACACTAAAAACAAACTATCTGAAGTTAATAAAACAATATTATTTACAATAGCATAAAAAATAAAATACTTAGGAATAGATTTAACTGAAGATTTATACACTGAAAACTGTAAGATAATGATGAAATAAATTGAAGAAGACACAAATAAATGGAAAGAAATCCAGTGTTTCTAGGTCAAAAGAATTAATGTTAAAACATCCATCCACACAAAGCAATCCTTATTACAAATTTAATGCAATCCCTATCAAAATTCCAGTTACATTTTTGACAGAAAAAAAAAAATCCTAAAACTTTCATGGAACCACAGTAGATCTCAAATAGCCAAAGCAATCTTGAACAGAAACAAAGCTGGCACATCATATGTCCCAATTTCAAACTATATTACAAAGCTATAATAATCAAAATAGTATGTTACTGGCATAAAAACAGACACATAGACTGATAAAACAGAATCAAGAGCCAGGATAAACCCAAACATATACAGTCAACTAATATTTAGCAGGGAAGACAAGAACACTCAATGAGAAAAGGATAGTTTCTTCAATAAATGGTGTTGAGAAACTTGATATCCACATGTAAAAGAATGAAAACGGACACCTTTACAACACACACACACACACACACACACACACACACACACACACACACACAAACAACTCAAAACTGATTAGACTTAAATGTAAGACCTGAAACTATAAAACTCATAGAAGAAAATATAGGGGAGAGTTCCTTGACACTGATCTTCAAAACAGTTTTTTGGATGTGACAACAAAGGCATAAAACACAAAAGCAAAAACCAACAAATAAAACTACATCCAACTAAAAAACTCTGAACAGCAAAAGAAACACTCAACAAAATAAAAAGGCAACCTATGTAATGGGAGAAAATATTTGCAAACCATATACCTAATAAGGGGTTAACATCCAAAATATATAAGAAACTCATTCAATTCAATAACAAAAAATAATTTAAAAAATGGGCAAAGAATCTAAACAGACATTTTTCAAAAACAAAAACAAAACAAAACAAAAGAATGTAAAGGAAAAGGAACCCTCTGCACTGATGGTGGGACTGTAAATTTGTACAGCCACTATAGTATATAGTATAGACATTCCTCAAAAAATGGATAAATAAAAAATATATATATATATCTATATGTTATGCACACACACACCCATATATACATATAGTGGAATATTATTTAGCCCTGAAAAAGAAAGAAATTCCACCATTTACAGCAACATGGATAAACCTTGAGAGATTATGCTAAGTGTAATAAGTCAGACAGAAAAAGATATATACCATATGATCTTATTTATGGAATCTAAAAAAAAATCAAATTCATAGAAACAACTAGTAGATTGGTGGTTGCTACAGGGTGCAAGTGAATAGGTCAAGGTAGTCAAAGGGTAGAAACTTCCAGTTACAAGATGAATAAGTTCTGGGGTTTTAATTTGTAGCATGGTGTCTATAGTTGATATTACTGTATTGTATACTTGAAAGTTGCTGAGAGTAAATTAAAAATTTATAACACACACACACAAAATGGTAACTGCGTAAACTGGGTGTGTTAGATAACCTTCCTGTGGTAGTCATTTTATAATAAATATGTATCTGAAAAGAAAATTGGGCAAAAAACCTGAGTAGATATTTTTGCAAAAAAGATGTACAAATGGCCAATAGGTGTATGAAAAGGTGCTCAACATCACTATTCATCAGGGAAATGCAAATTAAAATCACAACACGGTATGACCTCGTACTTGTTAAAATGACTATTACCAAAAAGACAAGAAATAACAAGTGTTGGTGAGGATGTGGAGAAAAGGGAACCCTCACACACTATTGGTAAAAATATAAATTGATAACCATTATGGAAAACAATATGGAAGTTTCCTCAAAAAGTTAACACTAGAACAAAACATCCCTTATGTATAAACATATTACATATAAATATATATGATATATAATGCAATATATGGATATTATTCAGCCTTAAAAAATATTGTCCTTTGCAACATGAATAAACCTTGAGGACATTATGCTAAATGAAATAAGTCAGACACTAAAAGACAAATACTGTATGATCTTATTTACATGTGGAATCTAAAAGAAGTGGAACTCATAGTTAGAGAGAGTAGAACAATGGTTACTAGGGGTTGGGGGCAGGAATCGGGAAGATGTTGGTCAAAAGGCATAAACTTTCAGTTAGAAGATGAATAAGTTCCAGAGACAGAAAAAAATAATAATAATTCCTTGATTATATACTCTTCTAGTGACTAAGGGAAGACCTCTACAACTTTTCACACAAAACTCTAACAGTGACAATTTCTTTACACGAAGCAACTGAAACCATTTCTAAATTAAACAAAATGATGATGTGTGAGAAAAATATTCTGTGGCTGTTATAGGTAAAATAATGTCACTTCTCCTCCTGCCACAGACGTTCTTATTCTAATCTCTGGAACCTGTGAATATGTCACCTTACATGGCAAAGGGGAATCGAGGTTGAAGGTTGAATTAAAGTTGCTAATCATCTCCCCTTAAAATAGGGAGCTTATCCTGGCTTATCAGATAGGCCCAACGTAATCACAAGGACACAAAAAAGGGAAGAAGGAGACAGGAGATGAGTTCTGAGTGTCAAGACGTGAGAAAGAGTCAAGTCCATTGCTGGCTTTAAAGATGGACTAAGCCTGGTCACTCGTGATGAATGGGAGCAGCCCACCATTGCTGTGATGATCTTAGAGAAAGAGAACAGCCTCCATTAAGGAGCATGGCCCTGCTCACGTCTTGATTTAAACCCACTGAGATCCATGGTAGACTTCTGCCCTGCAGAACTATCCTCTAAAATATTTGTTTCGCTTTGAACCACTAAATTAGTGGCAATTTGTTACAGCAGGCATTGGTAGCAGACACCATGGCTTCCAGGATGAGAGGAAAAGCTGAATGGCCATACCCAATGGGAGGTGGGAACTGGGGATATTCTGGGTGTCTCAGCCAGAAGTGTGTGAGCAGGATCAGTGCACTGCCTTTGAAAAGGATATGAAAGAAATTGTCTTTCATCCAGGTGTTACTCTCTGAATGATGCAGGCTGCTGGTGAAGTCTGACTGATATGAGGAAATCTGATTGTGCAGGTTTCCTGCATGCCCCCCTTTGGCAGGAAAGGAGCCCCCACAAGGATGCATGGAATGAAATGGTGCATTTTCGCAGTGGGAAAGGGCAGCAGTCTCCCAGCACGAAGAGTGGAAGATGGAAGAGTGCTGTGCCAGGCATAACCGAGAGCTATGATAAAAGTGCCCCCGCTCAACCAGGAGCTCACTTGGACCAGATAGAAAGATGGCAACCAAATGGCAAAAGAGTGAAACTATAGCACATGAATTTGCAAAATAGGTTTTGCGTTTGCTAGTTTTGCTTTATTATTTATTGAAGGCTCAGTGAGAATCACTGTGAGAGAAGAAACAGAGTGACGAGAGAGCAGGAGAGAGCAAGAGAATAAAACATCCACAGAAAACACTTTGAAAATATTTCAGTCGTCTTGGGGTGTAGTAAGGTCGATTTGTGGCTGATTCCCCATGGGCAGGCAGCACGGTCGTCCATTTAAACATCTCCCAGCATGGATTTCTGTTTCAATACAAAATTCTTGGCAGAAGCCATTTGGACGTTCACATATCTCCTTGAATCTGCCCCTGGCTGCACAGAGAAGAGGGGTATTTGATTACTTATTAGTCTCTCTGAATTTTTATTAAATTACACAGAGAGGGGAGAGTGTCTGAAAATAATCTTGGGTGGATTTTTGTTTTTGTTGTTTGATTTCTTAAGCCAACACTTAAAAATCTGCTTTCACACAAACTTTGGATTTTTGGCATTTTTCAAAAATCTGGCAATATTGGATGTGTCGAAGTAACAAAAGGCCAGACCTGGGTAGCCCTGTACCTTTAGAAGTTCTAGGGCAAACACACTCTAGCTTATCCCAGTTCTTACTCCTTGTTATCTCCTAATACTGATGGCATAGATTGGTTTTTATTTAATATCAGTCTTGTATTGCTGATTTTCCTAGAGCAAAAGAAAAACTTTTAAAAGAAATCTCAATCTCCCTCTTTCTCTCTTTTTCTCTCTCTCCATCCCTCTTTCCCTGTATCTTTCAAAGGTGAAACTGAAATACAGATCTAAAAGATCATATACTTCATTGAAATTGTTAGAGAGGATATTTTTCTGGGAGAAAGGAACACTATTCCTATGTATTTAACATGCAGATAGTGTGTGTGGTACTAGTCTTTGAGGTTGCAACCCTGCTCAGAAACCATTGC
This sequence comes from Macroglossus sobrinus, assembly GCA_004027375.1. Taxonomy (NCBI): domain Eukaryota; kingdom Metazoa; phylum Chordata; class Mammalia; order Chiroptera; family Pteropodidae; genus Macroglossus; species Macroglossus sobrinus. The sequence continues at coordinate 106,853 of PVKZ01001456.1, read as the reverse complement.
ATACATTAAAAGTTCTTCTTGAGGACTAAACAAATACACTGTTAAAAACATTGAGTAGAATTTGACTTATATCCTAATATATTGCTGTACTGGGGGTGGGCCACACACACTGAGATTCTCAGTTTCAGAAGTGGTTTAATAGAATGAGAGTAGTCTTCATATGTTACACACTGTTCCTTTTCCATGACAGCTCTTTGATGAAAGTAAGAGAGGTAGCGAAACCAGCACATCTAGGTTTTTTATTCTGGAACACAAAGGCCAATTCTTGAATAGTTTCAAATCAGTACAGGGCATTTCTATATATTCAATAAACACCTTTGAATTTACCTAAAAATCAAATGGGTTAAGTTTAATTTAATTCATCAAGTTTACAAAGCAATTAGCTAAAGAATAGAAAATTAAATATAGAACATGATGTTTTTACCTAAAATGTGAATTGGGAAATAATTAAAGGGTATTTTTTTAAAAAAATAAATTTCCATTCTAATTGTTGACTCCTCTCTGGACTATATAGCAATGAAGGTGACTGGCCTGTGTCTTCGTGGAAGTCAAGGGCCATACCATCTTTTCTTTCTTTGTATGCTTGCTTCCTAATAAGAGCGCACAGGGCTGCATAACAGATATCCAATAAATAAAACTGTTCTCCCCGCTACCGTCTTTCCCCACTTCGATCTCTCCCCTCTACTTCCTCCAGATTGGTTCTCCTAAAACAGAGTTGGAATTTCCCTCACAGGCTGCACCTTCCCGACTCCAACCCTCCAAACCTGAAGTACTATCTACCCATTAGTAGTAAATAGTCCTTTGAAACACTGATAGGACAGTTTGATTTTACCAGGAATAGGCATTCCTCCTATTTTATTTTTGTTGAAAATTGTGGGAAGTGCCTTTTCTCAACAAAAAGCATAGCAATCAACAGTTTCTTAAAACATAAGAGGATCATCCACATTTACATATCTATGACTACTTTACTCCTTTCCAACACTTGAGCCCCTGAATCCTCAGGAAAAGATAAGAAGATCTTCCACTTGATATAGAGCAATAAGTTGCTTATTCCTCTTTGGATCTACATACACTGCCATGAGTTCTAGGAAATTTCTTGATCTATTTTGGGTGTCTGGTCACTTTCTTGGGTAAAAGCAAGGAGATCCATACACAGATACCTGTTTGTATGAGGTATCTTACACCTGTGATCTATGTGTGCATGCTGAATGCAGTAAGATACACTCTCTTACAGTGTTATCTCTGATTCTTGTGTTTAAGTCCTACTTTAGAAGACTAGATGTTGAAAAGAAAGAGGAAAAGCCAGGGGTTGAGATGAAGCATCAAGGGGCAGAGTCAAGACTGGGGGACCAATAGAATTGAGGGACAGTGGGATGGAGATTTCTTAGATTTAATGTAAACATTTCCAAAAGACCCCCTTACCAATTGCTTCTGCCTGAGCCCCTCTAGCTTTAGCATAACTCTTATGCCAGTATCCTAGGATAACTACCTTTTGCTGAAAGTAAGTAAAAGTTTTGGAGACCAAGATTTAGTAGGATAATGTGCCTTTTTTTTTTTAATCTAGATCTAGAAACTGCTAGTAAACTTTCTCAATTAAATTCATTTTTAGATATGAAACAAAAAGGGTTTCAAGACCATTTCATTTAGTCTGAGAGTGGCTATGGAGAACTGAGCGAGGTGGCTACAGGGCTGTCAGCCAATGGGTCTTCCACACTTGCTATGAGACCCCTTCTTACGCCATTGATGATGGGATTTTAGTCTGAGTACTGGATCCCCATAAAGTCTCAGGCACTCTACTCTTACCAAGGTTTTCATAAAGTTTTTGTTGTTGTTACCTGGTATAACTTGGTTCATAAAGAAGAGAATGGTAAAGAGGAGTACAGCAATCCTCATTGTTGAAGAGAGGAGAAAGCTTGGCTTCATTTCCAAGACACAGAGAAAACTTCCGTCTGTGGTTCTCTAGAACCAGCGGAATGTCTTTGTCTGGGTAATAAGTGCCCTTCTGTACCTCATTCGGGATGTTCGTGGACAGAAGAGGTCTATGTATACAGAGTGGCCTTCCTAAGGAGACTGAAGATCTTTGTTCTGTTGGACACAGTTCATTAGGAGGACGTGGGCGCACAGTTTTGACCACAAAACCTTGTTAAATGGGAACATAAGCTACAAACACTTTGGCAACAGATTAAAGTCTATGAACAAAGAACTATCTATATTAAGTTACAAAGAGTCAGACTATGTTGAGAAACCAGCTAGTTTAATGATTACACATTTTGTTAGTTAATACTTGCCAGACTTTACTAGCCTTGCTAATAATTAATCACTCCCTCACTCCTGGTCTGAACACCCATGGCGCTCTACTCATGGTGTGGTGCTTACCAAATGGTTGTTAGTCTGCTAAACATGCATTTGCCTTCCCCATCAATGTGTGAGCTTCTTATTTGCTAGGACCTTGCTCTACTCCTTAGAACTAAGGAGCAAGTTTGAATTGTGTGGTCCTATATTCTCAAATCCTTCTCATCGACTATAAAAATGCAGGGCAGTGAAATGCCACTAAACTTGGAGCCAGCAGGTCTAGATTTAAGTTCTAAATCTCTAAACCTGCTACTAACCAGAGACATGGACACAAGCAGGAGACTGTCTTCCTTGAACCTCAGTAGCATTTAGTAGAGCTAAACCTGTTGAATGTAGATAAGGGGCTCTCACTCATTATTGTGCATAAAACCAACTGGGAAAGTTGCTTAAAAATGCAGGCACTAAAATCCACTCCAGGAAATATTAGTTTGGTGAAGTGCAGTGGAGCCTAGAAATCTGCATTTCACATGAGTTTTCTAGGTAGTTAGTCCAAAATTTATTTTAGAGTACTCATTGGAAAACATCAACTTAGATCATTGCTAAGCTTCTTTCTAGCTCTAACATGAGAGTATTCTAAGTTCTCTGTCTCTGATCTCATGTTTGGCTTTTATGGGTGATAACAACATTGTGTGTACATGTGTGATGTGTGTGTGTACAGGCACACACACACATTCACATACATGCATGTTCACAGCACAGAGGTGTGAAGCACACACAATAATTCACACACAATTAGATCCTAGTTTTATAAAGAATACTCAAGAATTGGCCTATAACTAACTAAATTGACAGAACAATCTATTTGGCAGAAGGCAATTGTAGTAATAGAGGCTAGATGAGGCTCCAAACTGTGTATATGGAAGGGAGAGTGAGGCAGAGAAAGATGGCTGTAGTCGGATCTCCTCCTGACACCCTTAGCAGCTAACTTCCAAGTGAAAGTGACTCAGCACTTCTTCCATTTTGAAACTATGTGCCGGGTACACATGCATGGGATTACTGGCATTGTGTCACCATTACTGGCATTGTGTCACTATTGTTTAACCTGTGTATAAAAGGCACCATTGCTATGTGAGGCGGGCTATGCCCTTGATGGAATAAAGAGCTATGTCACAGCTGCCTACAGCTCCCTGCATTTTCTTCCAACAGCCTTACCTCAGAACCCAGAATCTGCAGCAATACAGAGGGAAAATGTTTGAATTACGAATTACAGGGGCATAACAACATACGTAAAGTGGGCGTATATGAGTAATGCAATATATTTAACCTGAGTGCCTAAGTATTTGTAACAATATTTATTAAGCTCTGGACAAGTAAGTGAAGTTCAACTAGTAGCTAGCCTTCAAAATAGCTCTCAATTATCTTCTATCCTAGTAGTCATACACTAGTGCAGTTTCCTTCCATACAGAAGGGAGCTGACTTGTGTAACCAATGGGATATTGCAGAAATGATGGAATATGAGTTCTGAGACTAGGTCGTAAGAGATGTTACAGCTTCAATTCTGTGTTATTGGAACCTTCACTCTGGGTGAAATCAGCATGCATTTCATGAAGATACCCAAGCAAGACTATCGAAATGTCCAACTAAGGCCTCTTGTTAACAGGCACCTCTCAAAAGATCTTTCGGACCAAGTCAAGCCAGCGCTGGTAGGTCTCAGTCTCTTTGCATTCCAGTACAGCACCAGAATTTCTGTGTCACCCACAGAAACAAAGAAAATTTCCAGAGGTCAGGTGGCTTTGTAAGCTATCCCTACACATCTTTTTCAGAAAACATCAGGTCCTGGGCTCCAAAAGATAGAAAATTCTGCAAAGAATAAGGTGGGTGAGAACCTCTCTCCAACCTTTCCAGGAAGGCAAGTGTCCTTCCTGGGCCCCTGAGCTGAACTAGAAACTGACAAGTTTCCTTAAATATTCAAGTCCCTTTCTGAGGCAGAGACCAGCTCACTGGCAGGAGAGATTTGGGGAGAGCATCTCTGTTCAGGCGCAACTTCTGCAAACACTTGGAAGTACCCTTAAGGGCCCAGCAACCACTTGTCTCAGCCTGCAGGCCAAAGTGAGGGCATCTCAGCCCTGCCAGAGCCACCACAAACTTTTAAAGTCATCTCTCAGGCCCAGGAACCACTTCTGACGGCTTAGATGGCCGTGAATAGCATCTGGGACCTTCCTGAGACTCAGGTAACTTTTCTAAATCCCTGGAGAGAGAGGGCAGAATCAATGATTTCCACTTGGAATGACAGGAGAGGAGGTCTCGGGCCCTCCAGAGCGTCCTCAAAATTTTCTAGTCAGTTTTAAGTTTTATACCCAGGGAGCTGCCATTATTGACATAGGATGCACACAGAGGGCATCCTGTGATGCCTGAGGTGCTGGAAATGGTTTAAGTCTTTTTGAGCTTTCAGGGAAGGCTTTATTTAGCTGTACTAAAGGCACAGGGAGGGTGGTAGGTCACCTAAGCAAAAGCAGAATTCTGTCTTCTAAGGGAAGAACCCCTGCTGCTGGCCTATGCTGCCACCTGCTGGCCAGGAAGCACATAAGATCCTACCCTCCAACTGGCAGAGATACCGAACCTTGGTGCTCTGACCAGGAAGGGATTGGGCAGAGCAGGTGGCAGATGAGTAGTCAGGTGATGAGGGCTGAGCTAGTACTGGGGCTTAAAGTTCCTTGAAAACAGTGCTTCTGTGCAGTGTAGAGCGGATATAGCTCTGGAGTTCTGCCTTCCTTGCAGAGAACCCTGCCCAACCAGCTACCTGGCTGACTTTACTGAAAGCTGCGGAGAGTCCTGTGGCAGTCAAGACTAGAGTCCTTCAACCTCTGTCCAATACTCCTCTCCTCTAGCGGTTCATGCGCAGATCCCACCACTCACCATACCTTCTTGAAAATTATCTTTTCCCTTCTGTTGCTCTCATTTGCAATTATGAAATTTCATAATACAATCCTGTGACTCTGACTCCAAACAAACCTGTATCAATGCCTAGTTATTCACTTAGGGAAATCTGTACTATAATATCTGTCTCCTTAGTTTAATATTACTGTATTAAAATTACTAGTATTTATATCATTTTGTGCATCATCACAATAGTCTTGGTTGTTATTCATCATTAATTTTTTATTACTACTATTTTTATCTTGGATTATTTTTGTGGTGATTAAACAACACTGAATAGAGGCAGTTTGAAATACTGTCTATTCCTGGGACCCCTCTGTAAGCAGGGAATAGCTTTTGATGTCAGGACGCACAGAGGGAGGATGCCCTTCCTTGATCTGCCTGAGCCTCTCAAATTTTGCAAGTCCCCTTGAGGTTCCAGCAACCTCTTGTTCTGGACTTGGTGACCCATGTTGGTAGTCTTTGGACTGCCAGAGCCATCTCAAGTTTTTCTAATTCTACTCAAGGTGGTAAGAACTGCCTTTACTCTTCTGGGATAGTTGGGCAGGGTGTCTACATGAGTATGTGCTCCCTTAGAATTTTCCACATCAGCTCAGAGCTCGGAAACTGTCATTGGCTCCCTGGCTCTGAGCTGAAGTAGAAAATACCGAGGATGTTAGGGCAGCTGGTGATACTTTAACAAGTCTTTTTAGAAAGCCAAGAGCAATATCGGCCCCTGAGTACACTTAGGAAAAAAAATTCCATGGTCCTGTAGAGCCAAGGACAATCTCCTTGTGTCTTCCAGGACAACACAAAGGTTTGTTGTGTGCTCAAGGTGACTAGTAAATTCTTCTAGAGGCTTAGATAGGCTAAGGGCATCCTGTAAGGGTCTCTCCTGACAGCAAAAGCAGGTACATTCCTCCAGAGGCGCCTTGGAATGATAAAATAGACTTATCTTACAAGAGGGAACCAAGCAATACAGCTGGAATCAGAGAGCATAAGTATGTGTGCAGTTCTTTTGGGAAAACCTCTGTAACAGTTTCCAGTAAATTGGATACCGTTTGTAAACAGGGAAACTCTATCAATGTCTGTAACAACAAGCAAAAAAAGAAAATCCATAATAATAAATGTAATAATAAAGATATAATAAATTACAATGACAATAGAGATGATGATCATAGTGGCATTAACACTAACACTACTACTAATGATAAAAGTAAACAAACTACCAATGTGGTCTTAGCAACCATAGTCACAGATTTCTGAATCATATTAAGGGGACTGGGACTATGTGAGAAAATGCCTGAAAATACAATACTCCAGTAATCCTATTTCTTATTTCTTTTCATATTAATAAGGATATTTGCCCAGAAATACCCATGGCTACACTTCTATTGGAAAGGAAGTGTTGGAACTACACAAATGTCAACCAACAGGAGAAAGGATTAAAAAATAAAACTCCATTGCATCTACATAAATAAATAGTAAATCTCCATGAACTTGATTGAAAAAGAGCTACATGTGTTATAAGATTTTTCAGGAATAATTATTTAGGTCAAAAGACAAGGTGCAGAATGAAAACAGAAAGTGTATTGACAAATATACAAATGTTTTTACTTGCATAAAATATATACTTAAAATTTTACACATGTACTAATATTTTTAAATGCTTAGAATAAATGCTTCCAAGAGATAATTTGATCAAATGTGATTTAATCAAGTAGTAATTAGATTAGTGGGACTGAGTTAATCAGATACCTCCAAAAGATAGAACCCTACATGTAAGAATATTTTATAAATCATATTCCCAGATTGTTCATCAAAACACATTAGCCATCAAACTGCTTTCAAAATGACACTAACCATGTACATTTCCTAGAAGAGTGTATGAAAGAACTTGCTTCAAATAAATTAAGAAGACAATATCAAGAACTTTTATAGTTTTATAGTTTTCCAATTTTATGAAAAAAATATATCAAGGTAATACCAGATTTACTGGAAAAGAATAAAAACAATAAAGAAAAATACCCTTAATGTGACTTGTATTCTTACACATGAGTAACAATGTGTTATATATTTATAAAGCTCCTTTGCGATTTGAAAAGGAAATTCTCAGTAGTCAACTGCAACAAAATTACACACATAACTACGTGACATGTTTAATGAAAGTAACAACAAATTTCCAGACCAACATGTTACACTTATAGGATGAAAAATAGCTCTATTTTAACCAATTATTCCACAATCATTTACTAAATATCTACCACATGCCCAGAACCTGAGCCAGATTCTGGGATACATGAATAGGGAAGAATAAGATGTGACTTCTACCCTCAAAGAATTCATCATCCAGAAGTGAGGTCAGGTGGGGAACAACATCATAGTAGAAAATAATAAGTACCACAATAAAGGGATGTCCAAGAGTGATTTATCATATACCACAGGACAAGTCAGTGGTTCATCCTCTAATATATGAATTTCAGATGATCCTTCCAGTGGAAATAGGCCAATTTTAGCCCAAGGTAATTGGGGCCTATAGATACAGTAGTTGAGCTTGTTGCAGATAAAATTTTTTCCATGTTAACAAAATTCTCGCAAATATGATATATTCCACAGGTACTTTGATTTCTAAACATTGCTGATCTTGAAAAATTACTTTTATTACCCAAGTTTATTTACTGGAAAATAAAAGAGGAGTTTGGTTGGACCTGCAGCTTATGAGAAATACAGAATCTCAGGCACAACCCAGTTCCACTGCATCAATATATACATATGAAAAAATGTCCTTCAAGTGATTTGTACACATATTGAAGTGTGATAAGCACTGCATTTAAACTGCTTCTCTTTGGGTTGTATGAAATCACCTGACGGGATTTAAAAAATACAGATGTCAGGGTTCTTCTCCCAGAGATACAAGTTTAGAGGGTATTGCGAGAGTTCTGAGCGCTGGGATGTTAAACACTCTAGATAATTCTAATTCTCTAGCGAGGGAACTTCTAAACAATATGCCTCCCATGTGCACCCAAGAAGAATTACTTCAGTTGACTTTTAGCCTCCCAAGCACACACCATGTAAAAAACAACACAGAAAATTTAGCCTCCCAAGCACACACCATGTAAAAAACAACACAGAAAATTTAGCCTCCCAAGCACACACCATGTAAAAAACAACACAGAAAATTTGTGGGTTGGAGGCTGGATGGTTTACACAGAGATCTATGTCACTTGACTTCTATGTAAAGACAGATAGCGATGAAAAAAACTAAATTGGGGAGGGGTTCTGATATCTGGATTCCCAGACTGTAAAACACATGCAGTCCCAGCTCTTTAATCTGTGTCCAGTTTCCCCTACAGATCTGAGAGGAGTCAAGTGAGTTCAAGTTAATTGATCTCAACCCTAGAGACCCAGAGAAGCAGTGACATGAGCCCCATAGTTTTTACTGTTCCTCTGCCTAAGAGAATGTTATCTTGCAGAATTTAAATTCATTTGAGTCCAAATATTTAATAGTTAAAAAAAAAAAAAACTTAGAAGTTGGAGAAACTCATATTAGTCATGAAGAAATCAGAAGAGTTCTTCTTTGGACATAATCTTTGAGAAATTTCTACGGAATAAATAGTTGGGATTTAGTCATGCCAAATTTCCTCTAGCATGAACTTCGGAATTCACAAAGGAAATTTTAACTCATATTTCACATTAAAATTTATTAAAGGTGTAAATTAGACAATTGAATTAGAAAATTCAGTTTATTATGCTTTTAAATGTTCATGTGATAAAATAGATATTCCAATCAAACCTATCTTCAAATAATGAAATATTGACTTTTCAGTTGTTAGAAACATAATCTACGTATCTCCTCGGGTGCACATTTTTTACAAGCCTCATTATCCATACTTGACATGAAATATTCAGAAACAAAAAACAGAACATAGGTTAAAATATCTCATTTTTCAAATAAAAATACAGGTCATTCTGAACATAAAGAAAAAGGAAAATGTGAAATTACAATATATCTGGAAAATAATGACATGCAAGTTGTAGGATGTCATCCGAATTTGTCTCAAAGGTATTTGAATGGATAAATCCCAAGAAACGCGAAATAAATTAAATGTAAAGGAGAAATATTTACATACACATACAAGCATTATTTATTTATTTTTTAAAAGCAATTACTCAGTCCTCCATCCTCGCTGCCCTGTTAAGTTCTCAGATCTGAGCCTGGGGTTGAGTCTCTGCCTCCCAGTGGTAGAGAATAGAAATGGAAACCACCTTTTGTGTTCGTCAGTGTGAAATTTCACATTTCACAACGGAAAATTCGGTGTTCACATTCCAGTTCTCATCAGAAACAAACAAAAAACCGGTTAAATTAGTGAAGCCGCGGACGTTCCAAGTCCAATCACCGCTTACAGCGACTCACCCAGACAGGACTTGCTCACAAAAAAAGGGTTTTTGATTTAAACCGTTTTGAAGTTGTTGACCAGGAAACACCTCCGCATTCATATATGTGGCTCCACCCTCAAAACTTTGACTTAAATTATCACTGAACTTGAAGTAGGGTGGGATCAGCTGGGCCCACTGGAACCGCAACACACCCCTGCAGACGCAAACGCTGAGATTCAAGTTCTGTGGCCAGCAGAACAGACCCGGAAACGCCCGCGGACCCAGCAGAAGAACGCTCGGCCCGCCCACAACAAGCCCCGCCTCCAAGGCTCCGCCCCCCTAGTTAGCAGTTGCTTGCCGACCCGGAAGCAGATTTCCCAGGTCAAGGGGCCAGTTTCCTGGAGCGAGTTTCAGTATTTAGTTCAAACTTGAACGTTGATGTTCTTAACGCCTGTCCTCCACACCCGGAGTCCAGGGTTCCGGGGACATTACAGAATCCGCATTCGCTATCTCCAGTCGGGGGGAGCTCCGCCTAGTCAAGAACCGCTCTGCTGCCGGGTCTGGATCCGCGTCAGTTTCAGGTAAAATAGCTCCGCGACCGTACCCTGCCTCGACTTTTCTGCCTTGTTTTTTTTCACCATCTCTTCTTACCACGCGTGCAGTGTCTGGAGGCGTTTTTGCGGTGTCTGGGGGTAGCTGCCGGTCGCCCCGCCCTCCTCCTACCCTTGGGTTATAGAGACCCCTGTCAACCTCCCCATTCTGGAGTAGTTCTGGGGCCCAGCTCTGATGCTCCTCAGGCCTCCCCTTTACAGTCCCCGCCTCAGGGAGGCCCCAGAATCCCGTGCCGGGGCGCTCACCTGCCCCTGTACTGTGACACTCCTTGTTCTGTTTCCAAACCCATCCCACTGGCTGTGCTTGTCAAGGTGTTTACATTTCTGGTGTAATGTGCTCTTCCTGGGCAGGATTATCTTTATTCTAGTCCTGTGAATGCAGGGGCGAGGCAGGTGATGAGGAAATAGAGAGAACCAAGGGAGAACCAGGGAGACAGAGTGAGTTAGGGAGAGTGAAGGAGAAACAAGGGGAGGGTAAAACAGAGAAGGTGGGTCCGGTGGATTTGGAAAGACACAGTAAGAATGAAAGAGAGTGACCTAGGCAAAAAGCAGTGAGATTAATGAAAATAGACAAAAAGAGGATCAGTAGAGAGATGAGAACAGAGTAGGAGGAGGGAGTTTTGACCAACAGTAGAAATGGGGGCAAAGGAAGGATAGATCCCAAATTTATTAGAGTTTTGTTCTTAATTTCCAATCTGTTTTTCCTTTCAAATGTATTGTGTCCAATTCAGATTATGCAGTCTCAATGGTTTTCCAACCTTTTTTTTATATGTTAATGACATTCTGTGGTGCTCAGCAAATAATTTTACGCTATTTCAATATGTTCTTGGTAAGGATATTGGTGATTTTTCTACACTGACAATCAAAACCTACTTTAACCAATTAGTCTAATATTCAACGTCTTTCTCCCCATGTTATCTTTTAACTAAGTGGGCTGTGAGCTAAAGTTTCCAATTAAATATATGTTCTCTTTACCCTGTCTCTGAAAATGATCAAGAATGAGCTGGATTGTCATGGAATTTTGTCAGATGTTCTCGAAAAGAGGAGTTAAATATTTTAGATCATTGTGATTAAAACCTTGGGAGAGAAGTGGCTCTTGCGCAGTAGTTTGAAACATGATCTATAATTTTTAAGGATAAGGGTGAGAACTGCCACTATCCCATCTGGGCCATGTCATTCCTTTGAGAACAATGCTGGTTCCTCTATTTTGGCTACCTGCTGTTCCTCCTTGCCTGCCCCACAGTCACAAGGCAGCTTATTAGGGGAATGCCCAGACTTTTTAAACTAAGCATACATTCAAAAGTATCTCTCCAGTGAGGAGGGAGGAAGGGACACTGACTTTGTGAAGGCAGCTTGGAGAAGGAATATGAAGCTGTTTGGGGGTTAAAGATCCGCAGAATAGGAGGGAGACTGAGAAGCTCAGGAGCAGAAAAAAATGTGTTTGGTATGTATTGAATAGATGTAAAAATATCAATTTTGTAGAGCTTCACTTCCAGTGATGGTATCTATGAAATGTTTAATGTCCTATCTGAGATACTCAAAAGATTAAGGGAAGAGTTTTTTTTTTAAGTTCATAACATTTAATAAATCATAGAAACCTTATTAGACAGTATTAATATTTTCTTTAACAGCATATATTAGAAACATATATTTCAGGACAGCAGAATTCTCACTGAACTAGTTTCCATCAAAAGGCTGAGTGATATATGAAAACATCAGATTTAATGTAAAAAAAAAAAACTCCTCTTGCTTGGATTTGTTTAATTGCTATATGGTTTTCAAAGTGGCTTATTATTTGTTAACTATAAGTTTTGATTGTTGCAAAATGGATGTTCTAGAATAAGCTGTTATTTTGATTTTCTGTGTAATTCACATTCATATCATAACAACTATCATCTTTTTTCTTTTAAAAATATTAAATGGATTTTTATTTAGATGTGTTCATTATTCCAAAATGCTGAAATACAAATGAGCAAAAATATTATAAGCTATAAAAATACATCTGGAAAACAATCTGTCATTCAGAGACAACTCTTGTATTGCTTTATTTAAATGTTTTTGTGTATGTGCCTTCTAGAGAATCTAGTCTCCCTAGGATGTGGCCTGACTCAGGAACTGTGCCCTGCCCTGCAGCACTTGAAAGCCCCACCTATCCTGAACATTAAGGCTACAGCACTTTCTTGGCCCTGACTGCCTTGCTGCACTTTCTGACTTCTGTTCCACCCTACCACTTTCAGGTATGTACTTCTGGCATCTTGCTTCTGAGCCTGGAGATGTTGGTGGGAAACTGGATTCATCCCTCCTTGCCCTCTTCCGTGTTTGTAGATCTGTAGAGTGGCTTGAGCAGTTCCTTGATTCTGGGGCATAGTACTTAGAAAATACTTCAAAGGCTCCAGAGGAAAGAGACCACCTCTCTATCCTTCCATGCTTGTTCCTTCTATTCCTTGGCCCCGAAGAGTCTTAGGAAATTTTTAATTGAGCCTGGTGGGCCACGGACGTCCTCTCTGGGCCTTGCACACAGGTATGAGTTGCCCCAAGGTGATTTATAATATTTTCCAGAGGCTCAGGCAGGCCACGATGCCCTTGTCCAGTCTTCCCTGTCAGAATGGCCACTTAGGACTCTTAGAAAATTTGTGGACACTCGTATCTGGAAAGGGCACAAGGAATGACCTGGAAGCATCTGTGTGTTTATATGTATTTTGGGAAAATCCTCTGTAGTTCCTTTCAGTAAGTCTGACACCCTGAGTAGATAGTGAACATTGATTTAGTGTTGCCTAACAACAGTGATAAATCATAATTGTAATAATTACAATCATGATGATTAACAACAATAATAATAATGGTCTTCATGGTGAAAGCAATCATAATAAGAAACCTAAGGAGAATCCAGACCTCTGTGAGTGAATGACCAGGTACCCAGAGCAGGACTTGGGGTAGTTTCCCTCAAAGTCTTAGGTCTGCTCCCTGAAATGTGTTCCCTGAAGGTGAAGAACAAGCAGCAGGAGAGAAAAAGTAACACCAGAAGTGGGTTATAGGTGATAACAAAAACTTCTCAGAGATCACCTGTAGGTGAGGCTTGCTGGGGGAGAGGAGCCCAGGTCCACAGCCTTCCTGCTGCCCCTACACCCATCCTGGAGCCTGAACATCTGGCAGGAGCAAGGGACCTGCTGGGATGCAGGCTGGATTGCTGATCCATTTCCTGCCCCTGTACAAGGAACAGTAAAACCCCCAGAATTGTCACAGCCCTCAGTGCCAGCTGCCTTTCTGCCATCTGCTTTTCCCGGGTCCTTCAATATCTGCACATGTCTGTTACTATATTTCTGCCTGGGGCTACTGGAAGGTGTCATCCCTGTTCCTCTGGCCATCAGGTGGAGAAAATAGACAGCGGGAACAGATCCTGGAGAACTTAAGACAATTCTCTGTGTGGAATGCTGGAAATAAAACACTAAAGGAAAAAGGGGATAATAATTATGAACAAAGAAGAGAATGGAAAAGATTTTTAATAAATGTAAATTATGGTCCCTCAAAAATAATAACTCAGAGCCAGATAGATTTCATTCTACCTGGAATAGACTTTATAAAGAATTCCATAAGATCCTCTGTGAGAAAAGGTTTGTTTATTTAAAGAATGATGCAGTAACACATGACGATCCACTGGCAAGAAAATATAGTTGAGTAGGAAACTCTTAAAAATGCCATGATGTGTTGGATCACTATGTAAAGCAGAAATATTATAAAAGTTCCTCCAAAATAGGCATAGCATATAAATATTCACCACACAGAGATGCTCAAAATAATGAATATATCTTTCTAGACATATGTAGGCATATAGATATATAGAATGGATATGAGAGAATAGTTTTCTATATGGCATGGAATGGCAGAGCATTTAAATAAGGATGTAGTAATGTAAAAATACCTTGCTTAATCTCCTCTGACTGCTAACATTAACCAGAGTGAAAAATTCTACTTCATATGATGATGAAAAAAAAGTATCTTCATACATTGTGTATAGAGCTATTAAGTGTGCTACATTTGGAGTTTAGCAACTAGGCAATATCTGTTCACTTTGAAACACACATGAGCCCATGACCAGCAATAAATGCACCTTCTGTGAATGTCTCTCAAAATAATAAACTCATTATTAATTAAGTATGTCAAAGACATTCATGTTGATACCACTTTAAGGCAGGAGAAACAAAATCAAGCACTGAACAAATAGTTAATTTGAGGTTCACTCTTGTTTTGGAACAATAGAGAAATTTAAGAAATTTATTATATCTCTGGCAGAATACTCAGAGCATTCCAGGCTGTGTTTTTGTTTTTTGTTTTTTGTTTTTGTTTATTTGTTGTGGTAAAATACACATATAACATTTGGCATCTTAACCATTTTAGAATGTACAGGTAAGTGTATTAAGTATATTCACATTGTTGTCTAAACTACCATTCATTTCCAGAACTCTTTCATTTGCAAAACTGAAACTATATCCATTAAACAATAATTCCCCATTCCCTCTTCCTCCATCCCCTGGCAACCACCATCCTACTGTCTGTCTCTATGAATATGACTGCTCGTATAAGTGGAATCATAACATATTTGGCTTTATGACTGGCTTATTTCACTTAGTATAATATTCTCCAGGTGCATTTCCTTTCCTTTTTAGGCTGAATAATATTCCATTGTGTGACTATGCCATAGTTTCCTTATCCATTCATCTCTAGCCTGTGGTTTTAACTAGAAACATATTCACTGACGTGTTTTATGGTGTGAAAGTTTTGAAAACTGGGTGATAACTGGGTCTCTCTACTTCTGTACATGACTACTTGTTAGCCTGGATGAATTAGTGAGAGAAGGACCAGATAAATCCACCTCCACTGAAAGACAACATTTTGTCAAAGAACTCTTCTTAAATAGACATGTTTTTTTCTAGAGTATCAAGCAGCCCTAGGACCTCTTCCCTAGGTTTCCCCACCAACATGGACCTGGCTGTACCTCCAGGAGTTTTGTCTGTGAACTAATATCAGTAGTAATGATGCCCATGAATTAACAGGGACAAACAAAACAAAACGAACAAACAAACAAAAAAACAAAAATCAAAAATGAAGTGGGGTTATGGGATTGGGAGAACTGCTGATGAATGGACTCAACTGTCACCCTTGATTAAAAAGGTAACGAGAGGGCAGCAGAGTGTTTTATTTATTTTTTTAAATTCAGATTTCAGACTGGGAGATGCTGTAACATTTAAATGCTAAGAGGATGGATCATATTGAGAGAGAGTTGTAAGATAAAGTGCATATTTTATAAGTAATAACAAAATTCATGATATAACAGGAAATTATAGGACCCAAACATAAAGAACCTAGGTGGAATTTTAAATAATTCCTCACCTGTTATGGGGGAGATGGCATAAACAATGGATGTGAGTGCAGGAGTACTTTATAAAATTTAATGGTTAGAAGTGCCTACCTCCAAAATTATCTACTTCATTTGTGAAATAAATTATAAACCATGTGATGAATGAAGGTAAGAGGAAAAATGAGTCTGGAAATCCATCATTTATACCAAAGGTTTGAAATACTATTTATTTTGCATGGGAGTTGGAATTGACATGCAGGATCTAATGGAATTGCCAGACATTTTTGAGAAATAAACAAAATGACCAGAGATACAATGTTATATTTATGGTGTCTCCTGGTAGAATTACTTTGCTATGGGAGCCAGAAATCTTAAACCAGAAGATTTTATCTCTGCAGGCATAGGAATTCCACTTAAATGTATATTTAAATTATGAATGATGGTGATAAAACCATAACTACATTGTGCTATGAATTAAAATTTTTAAAAAAAATTCCTATTAGTTAAAAAGTTAGGTTGGCTTCTCATTTTTATTGAATAGCTAATAAAGTCTTAGAATGTTCTTGAAAGCACTATGTGGCCAGTGTTACTGTGTAACACTCTCCTTCTCCTTACTAGTAATATAGTTTATTTTTGTCACATCAAAATGTGTATTGTAAATTTTGTATTCATTCATCTTCCATTTTATTTTTAAGTTAGGATTTCCTCCATGGAATTTGAACTTTATGTCCATAGAATCCCATGTGTCTGGTTCTCTGCTGTATCTGTTTTTAGATTTTCATTATATCAAAGCAACATCTTACAGTCTTTAAATTTTATTCTATCGATATTTACTCCACCAATTTCATGTCCGATTTTTGATTGGTTGTGTTCCTTTCCCATTTTTGTCTTGAATCTATTTTATTATTTTAGCTACCTCCCCAAGAGTCTAGATCTGTGGTATCTAATACAGTAACCACTGGTCCCATGTGGCTATTCAACTTTGATTGATTAAAATTAAATAACTGTCATATCCATAGTAATGCTAGCCAGATTTCAGGTGTTTGTAACCACATATGCCTGGTAGCTGTGGTATTGTACAATGCAGATATAGAACATTTTCTCCATCACAGAAAGTTCCACTGAGCACATCGATATATATCTTAAGTTTTTACTCTACCATTTTGGCTTATGAATAATTTATTTTCTCATTCTTTAAGTTAATTGCTCTTATGGGTTTCCTCAAGTGAATTTTTTCATTTTATTTCTTGAGGTAGGTGCTTATATTATTGTAACCCTTTTTAAATTAATAAAAAAAAACATTAAGACAAAATTTTTTGTGAATGATGTTCTAGCTTTGTTCCAATGGTACTTGTACATAATATGTTCAAGTATTATTTTTCATAATGTCTATTTTGAAAAAATTATGGTAAAGTTATTTAAAAGATTTTAAGTTGGCCTATTGTGTCATCTGTAGTTATTATGTTCTGGTCTCTTATTGAATTAACTCATAAAATTATTGATGTCATATCATTTCCTTTGTTATCTTTACCAGTATGGATTTTATAGTTGTGAGCTTGTCTTTCACAGCTTTCAATTTCTTTCCAATCCTTTCAATAGTTTTACTTAATCCTCTTCCTTTTGGTCATTTTAAAGCATGTCATCTACATAAATGATTTTTTAGCATTGTCTCTTTTCTTTTCTTTTATTTCCCAACATGGTCTCTTCTCTTACATGATTTTTGTTTTACTTTTGGAAGTTTTGGAGCTCTGACAAATCATTTTTTCTTCTCTTGTCTTGTAAATCTTTGACTTGCATTTTTGTAAATCTGTTTTGAAGTTCTATTAATTAAAGTTTCTAATAAATTGTAATTCATCCATTACTAAAATTATTGGATAATTTTTAAATGATGCTTTCCTCCAGGGCAAAGGATTTCTTGAATATTAATATTCAATTACCTTTTTACTCCTAAGTCCTTTATATTTTATTCTTTTTAATAGGTACTTTATTGGGTTTTTTTTCAAGTAATTTGTATTGAGTTTAATTCTCAGTAAACCACATGAATTCATAGTAGTAGTTTGAAGAGACATGTGTCAGGATTGTACTGTGGCAGGAACTCTTCCTAGGTCAAAATAATGACTGTTTAATACAGGACATTTGAAAAGTTTGTGGGACCTTATTGGGGTTTTCCATAATCTAAGAAAGATCAGCTTCTGATCAGCTGCTTTTTCTTTATTTACTAGTTCTCCGCCACTCATGATCTTCTTTGATGCCTACAACTTGGAAGCATGGACAGAGCACAATGCTACCTCATACTTTCTTCCTGTTCATAGGGCTGTCCTGTTTCATACACATAAGGTTCCCTGGATATCCCTATATTTCATTAGAAGAAAAATTTTAAAGTTAAAATATTATTTTTCATTTCAATCTAAATTTGCCTTGAAGTCAAAATCCAACATAATCCCATGGTTAAAGCCTTATTAAGTTGCCTAGATCTTCTTTCTTTCTCCTATGTTTTCTGGATAACTCAAATTGGTAAACCATATTTTTCGAGTATCTTTTAAGCATTATGAACTGTCTTGGGTATTGGCTACCTTTCCCTAGTTATCAGATCCTTGCATTAATCTGGGGTTTCTCTTTCAGATCTGATTGAAAGCTCTGTCCTCCTTGTTTGGTAACTTACAGAGGAAAATAAGAGGAAACAGTACCCAGAATCCAATTTTCACTCCCCCACCCTGCACCCAGATATTTAAACAACCTTCCAGTTTCTCAGACCCTTTCACTCATCCTAGAAGGCAAAAGATTCAAATTCTTCATTGTAGTACATGTATACAATGGGCAGAGAGCAGAGCTTGATAACTACCTTGACACTGCTTGTTCCTGTAATGCTGAAGACATTTTCCTTCCTATGCATTACAAAAAGATTCAAATTTCCAAATATGGACTAATGGCCAAGAGGAGGGATATTCTACTATTCTGAGAAGAGCAGGCACCTCAGTCCTCAGGGTAGAGACGGGGGTTTGCAAGGTATAGAGCGTAGGGCCCAGTCTAAGCACCCTAAAATGGAAAACACTGGTATAAGAGCTCAGGGCACAGTTGGAGCAGGGCATCCAACCAGTTTCTGGCCTTGTGGCCATGGAGGAGGACAGCAAAGGCTCAGAGGAGGAATCTTAGGCTTCCCTCAGTTTTGCAGATGACTGTGTCAATTTTCTCCCTTTGCAGAGTTTGAAGCTTTGGAAGGTGCTCGCTGAACATTCTGCACTATGATGATATGTACCTGATACTTTACAGGGTATGTATAGACTCTATTTGGGAAAATGCTTGAGAGACTTTGTGGTGTACCTAGGATGGCATTCCTCACACAGAAGCCACCCTGGGCTCCTTGAGGGGTTATATATGATGCTTCAGTAAAGTTCTGATATTATCCAAGGGCCCTGAGTCATCATTGCACTTCCTGATTCAGTTGAAGGCAGTTGATTTTAGTCCCTTGATTGTCAGACTGCTTGGCTCTTGCAGGGACAAGCCCCTGTCATAAGGCATCTCTTCTGGAGATACATAGGATCAGGATTCCAGTGTGGGAGGCTACCTGATCTGAGGCATAAATATTTCTAAAATCATTCCTGCTTTAATTAAGGAAGCTCGCAAGAAGATGTAATTACAGCAGTGACTCATAGTGTTCAAATGTGAGCACTTTACACTCATTAACCTATTTTTACCTATCAACAATCCTACCAGGAGTATGGGCCATCTCTCCATTCTCCATTTGTGCATCACCAGCATGTGGGGAATCCTGGCTGGGGCCCTGGCAGGCTGTGTCCATAGCCTGGTCCCTTAACCTCTGGGCATTCAACTTAAGAAGAAACTAGTTTAGCATTCTTTTGTCCTTAAGGCACTCATACTCCATGATGATGATGGTGGTGATGATGATGACAGTTTTTAAAAAATCAGTTGCTTTTACTTAAAATTAATGGTATATTGCAATTTTTTTTCCAAAAAGTTTGATCTTTTATATCTGTTTATCTCCATAAATCTTAAGATATGTTCTTAGTCTTTCAAATGTTTAATATTTTCAAAAACAATTAAAGCATGTCTTATTTACAGTAAAATCAATAGTGAAGCTAATCCATTTATTCTGTGAAGCCCTAATATTTTGAAACTCATAGGGTTTTACTGTCCTTAATCATTAACTAAATCTGACTTGAAGAGAACTACAGTGAACTCTGTTTTTATTCCTTAGTGGCAAAATATGCACAATTGAAATATCTGGAAAATATGCCCTTTGTATGTATATTTTAAGCACAAATGTTTCTATTTAAGATAGAGTCACCCTGATGCACACAGCTTGAAAGATTTTAATAGATTACAAATTCTCTCAAAAGCAGATCTCTTGCTTTTGCTTTCTACGGTATTGCCCATAACAACCAACATCCACAAAATAGTGAGACTTCTCAGAAAAGAGATGAGGGTTGCTTTTAAGACTTTTAGAAGGATGAAGAATTAAAGGGCATAATCTTTTGGTGAAATAAGAGACAGATTATTGAAACACAATAGGTAGCCCAGAAATACATCCACACAAATATAGTCTTTGTGTGGATATATATGATATTTTGCAAAGAAGCAAAACAATACAGTGGAGAAAAGTCTTCAAAAGGGAAAGAGTAACAACTGGAAATCCACATACAAAAAAAAAATAAATAAATCTAGATATAGACCATATGCCCTTTTCAAAAATTACCTGAAAAAATAAAGTAGACTTAAATGTAAAACACAAAACTATAAAACTTTTAGAAGAAAACATAGGATAAACATTTAGATGACTTTGGGTTTGATAATAACTTCTTAGATTAATACCAAGATATGATCTGTGAAAGAAGTAATCGATAACCTGGACATGATTAAAACGAAAAGCTTCTGCTCTGTTAAAAACACTGTTAAGAAAATAACAAGACAAGCCAGAAGCTGAAAGAAAATATTTGCAAAACACATTTGATAAAGGACTGTTATCTACAATTTATAAAATACTCTTAAAACTCAACAATAAGAAAATGAACAACCCCATGAAAAATGGTAAAAGATCTGAGCAGACACCTCCCCAAAAAAGATACACAGATAGGAAATAAGCATATGAAAAGATGCTCAACATATGTCATTAGGGATTTGCAAATTACAACAAAAATGAGATACTATTCCTTGTCTATTATTAGAAAATCAAAAATACGGAGAACACCAAATAGTGGTGAGGAGCAGCAGGAACCTTCATTCCTTTTTGGTAGGATTGCAAGCTGTTGCAGCCACTCTTAAAGACAGTTTAGAAATTTTTTACAAAATTAAACATTGATGGATCATTCTTATCATATGATCCATCAATCATGCTTCTTGCTGTTTACCCAGCTGAGATGGAAAATATATGCCCACACATAAACCTGAACATGAATGTTAGTTATATAGTAGCTTTATTCATAGTTGTCAAAACTTGGAAGCAACCAAGGTGTTCTTAAGTAAGTTAATGGGTAAATAAATTGTGGTATATCCAAACAATGGAATATTATGCAGCAGTAAAAAGAAATGAGCTATCAAGCCTTTAAGACACATAGAGGAACTTTAAATGCATATGACTGACTAAGTAAAAGAAGGCAGTCTGAAAAGATTGCATTTGTTTGATTCCAACTATATGACATTCTGGAAAAATCAAAACTATGAAGACAGTAAAAAGATCAGTGTTTGCCAGGGTTTGAGTCAGAGAAGGGATGAATAGGCATAGTACAGAGGTTCTTTAGGGCAGTGAGTCTATTCTGTACAATACTTGTCATTATACATTTTCCAAAACCCACAGAATGCACAACACCAAGAGTGAACACTAATGTAAACTATGGACTTTGGGTAATAATGCTGTGTCAGTGTAGGTTCATTAACTGTAACAAAAGTACCACTGTGGTGACAGATGTTACAGTGGGGAAGGCTGCTTATTTGTGCAGACAGGTGGTATGTAGGAACTGTAATTTCCCCTCAGTTTTGCTTTGAACCTAAAACGACTCAAAAATAAAGTGTTTTTAGAAAAGGAAAGGACATTATCTGTTTTCTTCATTACATCTGTATGAATAACCTAGTTAGTATTTTGTTAAACAAGGCCTGCCTTGATTAATTTTATATTGACTGGCATCCAGATTAATTAGAGTGTATGTTTTGATTTATATGATTGATGAGGCTATCAACTGCTTATAAAGATAGATCTCCATCAAGAGTGTGATTTATCTAGAGAGATGAAGAAGCTCTGAGATCTTTTGTGTGGTGATTGCACCAATAAAAAGAGTCTTCACTGGCTTTTCCATCTTTTTGGGTTTTGGTAAGCACTGGAGAGAATTTTTACTAGGCAGGACAGACACTTCTATTTCAGAAAGGTTTACAATCAGAAAATAATTGTTTGACTGTAGGCATTAGGGAGCAGGCAACCTGAGGGTAGGTTCCCTTACTGTGAACATAGAATTTCTCTGTATTTATCCTATATTTTGTGGTCAGAGGGAGACTTGCCTGATCTTACCATTCAGAGGTTGATTTTCCTGCATTTAGATCATCGGGAGGACAGGATAGAAAGATGGATGGATGCATGCATACATACATACAAATTAGATGAGCAGCCTGAAAGAATAGTAGAGTTCATTTATGTCAAAGCAGAGGGGAAGGAAAAGGCTAACTTTGGTTGGAGTTCAGTGAAAGTATCTACAAGTGAGATTTCAACTGAAATGGAGGTGAAATGGATGTGGGGTGAGAGGTTTGTATATGGAGATTAAGGTGAAAATGAAGGTTGCTAATAGTGCCCAGTGTAGAGAGGTAATAGCAGGGTGTTTGTTGGTTCAGTGAGGTCATAGTGGTCTCCAACCTTTTTGACACCAGGACCTTTGCTTCTATGAGAAGGTAATGCCTGATGATCTGAGGTGGAGCTGAGGTGGTGACTAGCTAGTACTGGGAGCAGCTGCAAATACAGATCAAGCTTTCCTTGCTCCCCCGCTGCTCACACACATAGATAGATAGATAGATAGATAGATAGATAGATAGATAGATAGATAGATAGATAGATAGATAGATAGATAGAGATAGAGAGATAGAGAGATAGAGATATATTTTAAAGGGAGTCTTGAGACATTACAGTAATATTGAGGAGTTCTTTGCAGAGGGCAGGGGAGAACAACTGGTTATAGAGGGACCTGTAGACAGTGATGAGACTGAGGTTTTCAATAAGGCTAGGAAAACGTTAGTTCTGAAAGGAAGTCAAGGGTTAACTTTTCTTTGTTTGCAAGTAAGGTTTTATTTATGGGAGATAATTGGCAATGTTAACAATACGTATTTATAAAATAATTATTGGTAGTCTTTACAAGTCAAAGGGTGAGGAAGATGTGGGGAAATAGTAACTGAACTTCCAGTTTGTGAAGAGAGGGTAGAAAAGCAGGAACTTGAGAAAACATAGGTTCAGGGAAATTTTGGCTTCAAGTTAGAAGAGACATAATGAGCTTAAATGATAACAGATTGATTGTGGAGAGATGGACAGGTTTCTGATAAAGCAGATTGAATTTATAAGCACTAATATAGTTCTCAGAAAAACTGAGAGAAAGGAATTCAATTGGAGACATTAGGCTTAGCTGGAGGTAGCAAGACTCTTCAATGTGATGAGAAAGGAGTAACCAATGGTAAGAATGCAGGTGTATTTGTAGATACTATGATGATAAACTTAATTATTTTGTCACATTATGTAATTCTGTGTTATGGACTACATTGTGTGTCCCCAAAAGTCAAATGTGAAAGTCCTAACCTTCAGACCTCAGAATATGGCTATATTTGGAGAGTGGGCCTTAAAGTAGTAATTAAGTTAAAATGAGGTTCTTAGGGTGTGCCTTTATCCAATATGGCATGTCTTTACAAGAAGAGGAAATTATAACACAGAGACATATAGAGGGAAGACCACGTGAAGACATAAGGAGAAGACAGCCATCTACAGGCCAAGGAGAGAGGCCTCAGAAGAGACCAACCATGCTTATACCTTGATTTCAAACTTCTAGCCTCTAGAATTTGTTGTTTAAGCCACCCAGTGTATGGTACTTAGTTACAGCAGCCTTAGCAAACTAATAAAATATGCACAGTGGGAGACAACCTTCTCATTTGAAAGGTGAGAATGTGTAAATCTAAAAGGCATGGAGAACATTTGAAATATTTATGGAGCATGGAAGAATGATTTACTTCACAAAATGTAGTAGAGTTGCCAGGTATATTTGAAAACCAGTAGGAGCAGTAACTCTGTTTAGACAGAAATCAACCCCTTAGTGATGTGTGTCAGAAGCAGTCATGGAAAATGCAGGTACATGGAGTCACCTGCTTTTGAGATCTTGAGCAAAAAAATGTGGTTTGTAGTCTAAAGGGTAAGAAAAAGTGCTGGTCTTGGTGTTTGTTGAAATGAGTAAGTGTGCATAAAACTGGGCCAGAAAAATGAGAGAGAGAGCCAGATGTTTGAGAGGTGAAATCAGTACATTGGTAGTTTCCATGTGGCAGAGAACTTGAGTATGGGGTATAATTTTGTGGAAAAGTAAAAAGCAAAAGAGGTTGTAGTAACATATGGTGGGGACTCCTGATTATTAATGTCAAAGGTGATGCTGAGGTAAAACTTAGTTGTGGTATGTAATTCTTAAGGAATTTACGCATAGGAGACAGAGCAAAATTAAAATTACAGATGTGTCATTTTTTTAGCTGTGTGACTTATATTATTAGTTTTTTGAACCTCTTCTGGTTATGTCATTTGTTAAATTGGTAAATAAACTATAATCAATAGGTTACTGTGAGGATTAAAAAAATCAATATAGGTAAATATCCAAACACTGAGTCATATTTGATAAAATTTATTTATTTTTTGTTGTTTTCTGGACCTCAGTTACAAATGGGTGAGTTAATTCTACTTTTGTTTATGATATATTTTCATCTTTCCATAAAATATTTTTGATTATTATTGGTATTTCAGAGGAGAATTTACAGTTTATAAATGCTTTTTCTATGTGTCTCTCACATAATCTTTCTGTGTATTACATAGATATGCACATTCATATATACATACTTGTGTGTTTGTGTCTAATGAAATTCAGGGATACTGTAGCTAATGAAGATTAATATAAACTAGGATTTCAAGAATTTTAGCTAACACCTTATGAAAATATGAGATGGACCAACTAGAATTCCTCCTAAACCCCAGCTATTCTATGTTCTCTGGACATCCTTGACCTAGAGAATTGAGGCAGTACATGACATTAACATTATGACTCATGTATGTGCTCCTGCTACTTTCTAATGCAGAGGATTTTTAGGGACTAGACTAGACTGGGTGCCATTGACCTCTCCAAATGGAGTGAGTCGTTGAATTAATTAACTCCCATCATAAAATAGATTCTTGGTTTCTCGATACCTGAGTCAAGGGAGACTTGTGAGCAGGAAAAAAGTGAAGGTCCAGATGGCTCCATAGATGATGGAGAACCAGTGCTAGTGCATAAGGCAAGAATAATGAAAACTGACCGATTCCCTCAGTATTTATCCACAGGTAGAAACCAAAATCTCCACATGGCATGCATGATTTAGGGATCACTATGCTTTGGAATCAGGAAGGGAATCAAATAACTGGATGCCTGGCCTGTTTAACATACAAAACCCATTACTTTCAGGGTTCTTATCACATATCTGTATTTCTATGTTTTTTATTATCAACTATAGTCATAATCTTTCTTTTGACTCTGGAGAAAGAGGAGAGTCCTCTGTGCATTTCCCGTAGAGTATATTTCACGTTTGTTGGTTATACTGGGAGTCACAGCCAGGTGAACATTGGGGATTCATAACAGTAAGATCTGGAAATTTTGCACAAGACCAGGCTCTCATGACTTCTTTCTCTATCTCTAGCTTTGCCTGCTTAATGTTTGGACTGTCTGTGAGAGAAAACTCAGAGGAAGACAGCTGGCAACTGAATTATTGACAATGCAGCCATTGGTGAGTAGGGAATGCCTCTTTCTACTGAAATTACATCACTATTGACAGTGCTGGGCAGGTTTCTCCTGCTTGCATCAATGTTCTAAGTTCAATCAGGAAGTATTCAAGGATCTGAGCTTCAATGAAATATCCCCAGGATTCTGAGATGGATATAATGGGTCTCCTCAATAGCTAATATTCTTCCTAACATCATACTAATTTATTCCAGCAGGTGTGCATTTACAGAAGAGATGACAGAAGTTTTCTTTCTCTCTAATTCAGTCTATGATCTCACTAGGATCATTCACTCATTAATCATGTTATTGGCTATAATGGTGTAAGGGTTGTGGTGAATAGAAATGAGCAAGGAGCAGAACATTACAGTCCAATAGGAAGGCAATGGTTTCATCAGGTAAAGCCAGTTAATTCAGTGTTACAGGTCCTGGGTGAGGGCTATGACACATTGAAGGGAGCACAGGAGGTTTAAACCAGAGCAAGCATGAGGAATCATTCATTTATTTTTTTCCAATTTTAAATTTAAAGTTTTGATAGAGAGTATATTTGCATTTTTGGATAATTAAAATTGTTGTTCTTGTCCTAATCACACATTTTACCTTTTTGTAATTCACTTTTTATTTCATATTTGGTAACTGGAGCTAATGAATAGGGAGTATTATTTTCTTAATTTTATTTGCACATGGAGGAGAGGGATATAGTAGAGTAAAATTTAAGACCTGTGGAAATTTTTGAAGAACTAGATGGACCAAAACCAATCAAGATTCTTTTTTAAGCTGTTACCATGAAGCCAAAATAAAGCTACAAGAGAAACGGCAATAACTGATGTTTGAGGTCCCAGAGGAAAACAGAATGGGAGGCCTTATCTCACAGGAATGGTCAGGCTAGGACTGTCCTTCATCAGTACAACCCTCTCAGAGGGCCCTGGCTTGTGCTGCTGAACCATCTGACCTTATAGTGTTATGAACACCTGTGTCTTGTAGCATTAAGACAGACAATACCTACTAGTGTCAGCTTCTATATAAATCTTCAGTTTTGATGAATGCTGGAAATTGTTTCAAGGGTCTTGGTCACTTTAGTGAGTAATAAGCTAATGGCTTGTATTTAATACATGTTTACCTAGATAGGATAAACTATATATTAGTTCATTTGATCTTGCAACAAATGTTATTAAACCATTTCGTAGACAAGAAATCTGAAATTCATCTAGGTCAATGATATAACCATGGTTTACAAGTGGCAAATCATGGTTATTGTGTGCCTTAATGATAAGTCTGGAAAGTTACTTGACATTAATTAGGAAGAGAATTTTAGTGATGAGTCTTTAAAGGCAATTTTTTTACTCACATGTCTAGAAGTGATAATACCAGTTCGTTGGAAATTTCCAGGTTATATTACACCATATTTCATATAATATTCCTTTATAGTAAAGGTTTATTAATTCAGACTCTGTATATCTCTGTGATGTATCTGAAGAGCACATTCTAGCTTAGCACTGAGAATGAACTGATGGGAACTCCACGCTCAGTTTGATCTTTCTATATACCCAGCTCTTCCACTTCCTTTTTCAGTGTTGTCATCTCAACCCCCCCCCCCCCCACTATGGACATTGGCAAGGATTTCTCTGTCTAAACCAGAATATTCATGATGTTTTAGGAATCAGTGATGTTTGAAGATGTAGCTATAGACTTCACTCAGGAAGAGTGGGCCCTGCTGGACACATCCCAGAGAAAACTGTTCAGAGATGTGATGCTGGAAACTATTAGTCATCTGGTCTCCCTGGGTGAGTCTGTCAGCTTTTATGCATGTGTATAGATAGGTAGGTATGTAGGTCTTCATTTATTTATTAAATCAGAAAGTATCTGGAATATACCCACTGTTTTCCACCCTGATTCTTACACACCCCCACTCCGCTCTCTACCTTGATTCTTTCATAGACCCTATAACTACATGAAAGAGAGTTGCTCTTTTCATTTATTTACACTTAGTTTGTCACCCCACTAGAATGTAATCATGATCACAATTTGTCTTTCTTGCTACTCAGTCTCTAATACTCAGAGCAGAACTGGAAACTCAGTAAATATTTTTTGCATGCATAAGTAAATTGATGGAATATTTTTTAAATAATTATTCTGTTCTAATCACTATGCTAAAGCTTGAGACCAGAGTTAAACTAACAAAACTTGATTATTCTTATTGAGCTAATGATTATTGGCATCTGTTTGAAAATAATATTCAAATGTTACCCACTGTGGCAACATTTAATTTCTTCATCTTTGAAAAGACCAAGGATTCTGCATTCTGACTTTGAACATGGGCATGGACATTAGGATCCAGAGGTTCTCAATATTTTAGACACATGATCTGGATTTCTTTGCATTCTGGTGAAGGATCTTTAATATTTTCTTTGTTCAAAGTGTTGTTGACTGGACTGACCATCAGTGTTCTTATTCTTCCTCAGTAGCCTGTTCTGGACTTGATTATAATGCACATATTAGGACAGATCTCAAAATCCATGTACCTTTTTTTCCATGAATAGGATATCATCATGCGATTTTCCAGTTGGAGCAAGGAGAAGAACTGTGGAGTGAAGGAATCGGATTTCTCCAAAGCCAGAGTTCAGGTGAGGAGCAGGGATGCGTGCTTCAATATGAGGAGGTGCCTGGTCAGTGAATGACTATATCCTTAAAAATTCCAAGTGAAGATTTTGTTAAGTAAGTGATATTTTCTAAATTATAGATGAAGGACATTGAAGCATAATTCTTTAGATGCCCTTATTCCTTCCATAGGTTGATCACAATTCATGTGTCCCCTTGCCATTGGCTTTAGGGAGAAGGATAGTCATATGCTCACTGAAGTTAAACTTGCACATAACTCTTGTCCTGATCTCCCCTTGGAAGGTTTTTTCTCTCTTTACCTACTTATCATCTCATCTCCATTTTACTTTGTTCACATTTCAGTCCTGAAAATCTTATTAATTGTCAGT
Organism: Macroglossus sobrinus; assembly: GCA_004027375.1. Classification (NCBI taxonomy): domain Eukaryota; kingdom Metazoa; phylum Chordata; class Mammalia; order Chiroptera; family Pteropodidae; genus Macroglossus; species Macroglossus sobrinus. The sequence continues at coordinate 78,331 of PVKZ01001456.1, read as the reverse complement.
GCCCTATAATGTTGTTTCTATTTCCTAGAGTATTCCCCATCAAAATACTAATTTTTGAGACATACACAGATGGGTCTTGGTGCTTTTCAGCATTTTATTCTCCTAATGCTGTTTAATTTTTTTTTTCTATTATTTTAGGCAGGGAACGTGCCATTAAAAAACAAGAAATAATAGCCTCACAACAAATCAGCACAAAGGACACATTTATAATCATACCAATGGTAAGTTTTATGGATGTTGACCCTGGTCATCCAAATTAAATATCTGGCAATGGGATGTTAGTAATTGAGCACAACAGCCTGATTTATGTTAAACTGTTGTTATTCTTTCTCTGAGCAAAAAGTTTTGGGTAGTTTGAATTAAGTGAAGGAATTATCCTGAGCTCAAAACTATATCTTGAGATCTTAATAAAAAGATGCAATATTTAATTGCATGAACATTGATCATATGCCTAGTCTTTGAAACATATTGAATTCTTCAAAATTAATCTATAAGCTTTGCAGTTGGGAATCTACAAAAGAGAAAACCTTTATATATGGAGGGAAGTAACACCATGTATATGCAAATAACATTGGAAAAATTTTAACTGGAGCTGATCACTGAAAGATTAATATAAGACTCATATGTAGAGAATGAATGTATGATAAACTAATGTGGGCGAACTGTTAATAGACTTTCATCTCTTTCTCCAAAACAGAAATCTCAAATTCCAGAGGATCCATATGAATATAATGATTTGGGAGAAGATTTCACTCATAGCTCCACAATGACTCAAAATTTGTTAACTCACGTGGAAAAGAAACCCTTTGTCAGCAAACAGTGTCAAAAATCCCTTAGTGACCTGTCATACCTTAATCAACATAAGCCAACTTACACTAGAGGTAAATCATATGAGTGCCATCTGTGTGGAAAAGCCTTTATGAATAGCTCTACCCTTAGACGACATGAGATGACTCACACTGGAGAGAGACCATATGAATGCCGTATCTGTGGGAATGCCTTTATTCAAAGCTCTGACCTTAGAAAACACAGTCTAACTCACACTGGAGAGAAACCGTATGAATGTCATCTATGCGGGAAAGCCTTCACTCAATCCTCTAACCTCAGACAGCATGAGAGAACACACACTGGAGAACAACCATATGAATGTCTTCTATGTGGGAAAGCCTTCAATAAATGTTCTGCTCTTAGACGACATGAGATAACTCACACTGGAGAGAAACCATATCGATGTCAACTATGTGGGAAAGCCTTCAGTCAGTGTTCTGCCCTTAGACGACATGAGGGAACCCACAATGGAAAGAAAATCATGAATTCCTTTAGTAAATATTCTGACCTTAGATGACAAGGTATACATGTAATGAATATGGAAAAAAACATCAATCATAGCTTTAACATTTAAACACAGCAAGAGGACTCATACATTGAAGAAACACTGTAATCAGTGTGAAGGATCCTGCAGTCATCCATACTCATTTGACATATGCAGGTTTATATAAAAGAGAATCCTTATGTATGACATCCATGTGGCAAAACCTTTAGTCAGAGGTCTGGCCATAGATGACACATAGAACTCACACTGGAAATATAAGGAATGCAGAAGTCTTCAGCAACAGCTTTGAACTTTAAGTACACAAAATAACTCGCACGGGGATACATCCTTGATCTGTAATCTGTGTGGGAATGCTTTTATTTATAACTCATGGCTAAACAACATGCGCAGACTCCACTTAGGAGAACTTTTAGGTTTGTAATCACTGTGAACAAGTATTCAGCCAAGCACAAGGCATGATGTGCACAAGAAAACTCAGTGAAGGAATAACCATTAAAATAGGATGTAAGAGAATAAAACCTTTTGAAGAATATTAGATATTTCATTCTCGAGAAGTGATTCAATTAAGAATTATGAGAAATCCTTTATTCATAGAGGAATACTTGTGGCACATGTGCTGATTCAGATGGTACAAAATACTCCTAGGTGTCATGACAGAAGGAAAGTCTTCAGTAATTATTTATTTTATAGTCAGCATTACAGTTCTCACAGTGAGAAGCTAGCAGTCCTAAAATCAAAGTGGAGAAACCTTCAGATTTCACATCAGGATACAGTCTATGGAGGAAGAACTCTCTAAGAGAGCCTGTAACATATTTTTAGCAAATAATTCAGAATTTTGAGAAAATAACTTCAGAAAAATGTGGCATATAAATGCAAGATAGAGTGATCTGGAAATAATGCAGAATTTTATAGAAAAATAGATTACTTTTTTATAGATTATTGTAAATATTTAAACAATAAACCCTGTTGCTGAAAAATCTATTGTGTTGGTTAAGTTTTAGTTTTCTTTGTGCAGTTGTAAACACACGCATTTGAGTCTCCATTCTTTGCCATGTATGTTAAATTTAGCCTCTCTGAGTCTTTTCTTTCTCCAACAGCTCCTTCCACACAGCTTAACCCCACTCATTCCCATCAATATCATCCGTTTCTGTCTGTGCCCAGGTGGTGACACAATAGACACCTTCACCTCACTTGACCAGTTTCTTAGTGTGCTGTGACCCAGGGTCATAGGGGCAGTAACATGGACATCTAGTGTAAACCATTGGAAAGTCTTTAGTTTTGCTTCTGCCCCTGGGAATCTCTGGGGCCAGAGACAGGCAGCTTTGTTTTGCTAGGCCAAGAATGCTCGTTGGATTTTTTTCCATAATTTTGACCTGAACTAAGTTGGGGCACAAGTTCATCCCACAACCCCATCTCACATCTTATTCAGGTGAGGCCTGAATTATGCACCCGCTTGTTCCCCAAACTAAGCCACTGCTGTGCTTCCTTCACAGCAGCCCAGAAAAACTAATAAGATAAAATCCCCTAACCTATCAGACACTTCATAAGCCCTTATTAACAATGTACTCTTTCCCAAGCAAAAGGCAAGTTCTCACAAAGGAGACTTCCCTTGCTTTACCCCAGGGCTTGGAATTATATTACCCTTCAAACTCCAGTACTGAACCTAAATCTGAAGGGGAAATGCTCTCAAGAGAGAACTCAGCTGATTTGTGCTCTTCTCAAATTTGTACAATCCCCAAATCAGGTTGAGACTAATTAAATGAGCATATCTCTGGGTGAAACTGAAATGTCATGAAAAAAATTCACAAATGATTCTGTGCAGCCAGCATGGAAACAAGTCGTATGAGGACGATGAACAACTAAAATTCAACATCTTGGCACCCTCATTGTACAGGCAGGGGTTGTGATCAGGCAGGGACATGTGGAAGTGTGAACAAAGGTTAGAGAACAAATTAGTGATTAGAAGTTCAGACCTTGGATACAGACCCCATGGGTTCTAATTTCTACTGTCACAGCCCATGAGACCTTGTCACAGAACCTTTGTGTGACTCAGTTTCCTAAATTCTAAGGTCGAAGTACCTTAATTCCTTTATCTTAGAGTTATAAGTACTAATTTGTCGATACTGTATACATCAAGTTATTACAGCTACTGGGTACCTTGTGTTTGCAAGTAAAGAATATTTTACAAATTAAATTGATATGGGTACATCACTTTTCATCTAATTTTTATATTTAAATATTTTCTAATCACCTTCTAAAATTCTGGTCATATTGTTATTACATTTAATCTGCTTAAGACAATATATAACTTACCCCAGACTGTAGTTGATGTTAGCTGTGATCCCGAGGAATCACACCCTCTTTCCATTGTGTCTCCAGGAGAGAAGGGGCAGGTCCTGCTGCCCACTGCGGGCAACTCCTGTGCTGGTGCTGGACTCCCCAGGATATACACATTGCTTTCCCAGAGAAGCTCACATGCCAATGGGATTTATCTCCACTGAGGTATGTATGTAAATATGTTGAGCAGCTGTAGTCAGATCACTGGATTTCGGGATGGAGAAAGGATAATTACATGACTACAAGGTGACAGGACCACACGACTAGCTTGATTTGGACAGCACATTGACAACTTGACTGTGAAGAGAAGTCCCTCACAGGATGACGACTTCTAGAGGCAACAGTGTGGGGCCACCATTCAGAAGGCAAGTAGAGCAAGAGAACTTCTGGCAAAGGATGCTTCACTGTCCTGATGAACTCAGCCTTAAAATGGGGCATCTCTGAGTCAGAGAACTACAAAAAGCTAGCAGCAGCTTAGAGATTTGTATAGTCCATGTCTAGGGCTAGCAGATGGCAGGTGCATTTTCACAGGGTATGCAGAGCAGGCAAGCTCTAAATGGTTAAAATAATGCTAATTCAAGCTATGTTTAAAACAATTCAGTGTGTAAAAGTTTGAGTTTCATTCTGGTGGGCTTTTGAGCTAATGTGCCTAATCTGCTGGGAAGAAGTAAACACACAGGCCTCATACCTAATACAATCAGAAGCATGCTTGCAAAGCTGGAGGAAAATTATCCAGCCTTGTTTTTTTAAAAAAAATTCTATATTCTAATTGCTTGATTTTATATTCTTGGTTCTAGTTTGCTGTCAGTAATTGTTCAGATAACTGAGCAATTTCATGCTGAGCCTATGTTGTGAGTTCTTGCCTCTGTGAAAATGAAATAGTAGGTGTCATTTCCAAGGTACAGAGTGATCTGTGGTATCTCTAAAGGATACACTTAATTTAGAAAGTTATTTGAAATACAGCAACCCATTTTAACCTCTGCTTTTATCTTTAAAAATCTTTTGTATTCAAATAATAACAATTTTTTGAAGGTTTAGATGATTTGGAGGATAAAGGAAGAATTAACCTAAAGAAGGTTAAAAATAAGAAGAGACAAATTGGAGTATATGTTTTGTTTTCTTCCCATAGAATCTTTTAAATGTACTGTAAGCATAAATGTAATAAAAAAACATTTGGTTATTAATAATGATCATGGGTTATCACATTACAACCCAGGAGTATGCAAATAACTTAGTTTATAGTTACCTCACTCTTGATATGTATTTGGGCTCTACCAATTACCACCTGTTTAATCCATGCACACAATCCCATGGTCCAAAATACCCCTTATTGGTAACATGTGCCACAGCCCAGCCGCGACAGGATTCAGGGGGCCCCAAAGGTGGGCAAGGCGTCGGCGTGGGAGACAGTCGACTACACAGCTCAGAAACGGTGTGACACTGTTCCATTTTATTGTGATTTGAGTACAACTTTTATACTTTCTATTTTGACATTTGATTATACTTTGTCGTTAAGGTAGCAGAGAGTTAAATTTCCGTGGTTAAGCGAAGCAGAAAATCTTACAGAGTATATTATTATTCATGATTAATTAGTACATTCTTTTTTCTCAATCATTGGAACAGAATCACCTGATGGAATAATCTAAACTTTTAATTCTTATATCTATTATGTAAGATAAAGTTTGACTTAAGTAAAGGTGATAGAGGTATTCATAACAGCAAATATTGGCTCATGGGTAGACATTGTTCTTCTTTTTGCCTGAATAAATCTTTCAGTTGCTACTTTATTTATGTTGTTACCTAAAGTTTAAGCTGAACTTTTTCATAGCTGTTTGACAGTTTCCCTGGTGCAGTATCGAGGAAAACATTTAAAAAATCAGTTTTGCAAAGCTGCTTTTGTAAGCTAAGTTTTCGTTCCTTTGTTTTTCAGCACCAAGGAGATCCTGATCCAACCAGCCTTTCTATCAGTCTTAAACTACTAGTTTTCTATTTATCCAGTAGGCCACAAAAGGAGGCCTTTTCATAATAGGCACAGGCTTATGAGTAAATTTCTTATCTTTTACTAATTTTTCTACTAACTGTGTGGGAATAAGAGTATAAGCTGGTTCTAGTAATTCAGCTTGTTGTAATTTATTCATAACATCTTTAAGAGGCACGTCAAAAGGACTTTCCCTTCATAATTGTTCAAATAAAGGGTTTATGCATTCTGAATAGTCAGGGTGACTGGAGCTAATCCCATACGTGGGGAATTTACCATGTTTTCCTCAGAGCCAATTTTGAAATCCACTTGTACAGTGTCTACACTTACTAGAATTTGTGCTACCCAAATTCCCCTTATTAATAGGATTTTTCTTAAGAAACCAATTATCCCTAGACACTTGCCATGTCCTTGTTCTTGACGATGCATTCCTTGAAGCATCTGTTTCCATCTCCGGACCTTGTCACACAGTAGGTAGAAAGAGGATGCGGCAAACATGGATATATATCAAATCTGTCTATCCTTACAGAAAAGAAAGGAGACCACTGTTCATGGTCCAATACTGTCATCCTTTCAAATGATGTAGACTGGATAATCAGGCTCTTGACACAAAGCTAGTCTCTTTCTAACATTAATATAATGGATTCCTGGTCCAAAGCCACCAAGCCTGTCCTACTTGATAACTATTAGAATAGAGACCTTAAACCACAAGTTCGGACTTCTCTGGTAAGAATATCTTTCTCGGAGAACTAAAACCTTGGCTCCAGGCCTGAACTTTCTGTTTGCAGAGAGAGTGGTGACCTTAGCTTGCATTTTCAATCTCTTCACCTTTTCCAGGAGGTAGAGCTGAGTCCTCGGCATTTCTTCTGTCTTTCCCTAACAAAGACTGAAGTTCAGGCTTAGACCCACGGTTCTAAGCCTGTCCTCCCTGAATGAATGTCGAGTGGTAAGCAACAAGCCTGTGTTTATGCAAGAGCAACTAGAATGTAGACTTAGGCCTGTGACACCAAGCCTAGACTCTCCTCACAGGAACTAGGACACAGGCCCAGGCTCCCCAGTTAATGACCTTCTAATTTATAATAGACTTGAAGAAGCAGCTACTCACATGGTATCCAAGATAACTCCTGTGAACAGAAACTCATATGGAGTGGATGGTCCACAAACAAGGCTATCTTTTCTGAAGAAAGGGAAGATAGGAAGCCTCTGTTCATACCATCAACGCTGTCTTCCCTCAAAAGGATGTGGAGTGGAGACATCGACTCAAGACACAAAGCCAGCTTTTTCTTAACAGTAAGTACAAGGGAGACTGGGACCCATGGGACTAAGCTTATTTACTCAGAAAACTAGTAGATAGGAGACCTTACCTACAGGGCAAGCCTGTCTTCAGGTAAAGAATCTTAACTCGGGACCTAGGACCTTGTCTCCTGCCTGGATTTCTAATCAGGAACCAGAGTGCAGACCTTGGTTTGCAGTTCCAATCCCTCCCCCTATTTCCAAAAATTAGAGCAGAGAAATTAACCCCAAACAAGGAGTGAAGGGGTGGATTGCACTGATGGTTTTAGGCCTGTGTTCTCTGAATGAATATCTCCTTGGGTACTAGGCCCACAGAAAAAAAAAAAAGCCTTCTTTATGGAAGAGAAACTAGAAAGGAGACTGTGGAAATTGGCACCAATCCTGGACCTCCAAAAAAGAACTAGTTTGCTATCCCTGGCCAACAAGGTCAAGGCCATCGAATTGGTGACAAAGTTCAAACTGAAGAACTAGGCCCACAACACCCAGACTAGACCCTGCTACCAGAAACTCTTGTGGAGATCTTGACAAACAGAACAAAGCTGTCATCTCCTAGGAGGAGAAAGAATGGAGGACTCAGTTCACAGCACCACAACTGTCCTCCTTTTAAAGTATTTAATATAGAAATTTGGGCTGATGGCACCAAACTTGTGTCAACCTAAAGGTCCATCTGCACAACTAGGTCCAATGTCACCAACTTTCTCCTTTTCCAGTTATTGAAAAGTGATTGTAATCTACAGCACCAGGCTTTCCCCTGGTAAAAGAAGGTAGTGTGGCCACTTAGAAACATGGCACAAAACCTAGACTCTTCTTTAAGGAACTTGACTTAGGAGCTTGGAAGCACAACCAAGCATCGTTCTTATTTCCAGGAAGTAGAGTGGAGACCTAGCCTATATTTTCTTAATGGAACCTTAGATGGAGGACTTGGTACACAGCAAGAACATTTTAGTAGGAAAAAAAAAAAAAGGAAAGTTGATAGAAGTCCTTGGCCTGTGGCCTAATCCTCTGCCCAGATCAGCTGAAATAGAGTGGATATTTGAAAACACGACATCAGACCATGTTGATCTGATTTTCAAGGTAAACTCAAATGGAAAACATTTCCCACACACACAAGCCTAGTTCATTCTAAAAAGTAGAGTGAAAATCTATGCCCACAACAACAAGTCCTGGTAGACATTGATTCCTGCGGGGTCTTTTTTGACCGCCATGGGAAAATTACAAGTTGTTTACCTGACTGCCGTGTGAATCCCTAGTGATTGCTACATGATTTTTAGGTGACTCACCTTATTTCTGTTCCCCTATCCTCAACAACATCTCATAAACACTTCATTTTCAATATTTCTGCATTGATGCATAGGCAGTTAAACAATTTCTTCTTGACAGTAGAGATCTAAGGTCTACCTATAAGAATAGTGTGGGAGTTGCACCTGAAGCCCTTAAGAGATATGCTCACAGTGACTCAGCATTTTTGCTACAATACAGAAAAACGATGGCTGCTCTTTCTACCACTCTAAATTAGCTTCTTCAAGTGCACTCAGCCTCCCAATTTTAACAGAGTTAATGTGACAGCCACTCCCATTTCCTTCAAGCAGGTTGCCTGAGCACAGCCAAAACCTCAGGCCAGTTATCTAAAGATCATTGTCTGCTAGCCAATTTCACTGTCCTCAAGAAAGTCTTCTCAGGCAAAACTGACCTTTTGATAGAAAAGCAGTGAGGTCCCATGGCAGGAAAGTCTGTTCCACACAAACACTCTTTTACTCACTATGTGAATTTTACCAAGAAATGGAGAAGGGTAAATCAAAAGTGAGCACCAACCATCACTCAATGTTCTGTGATTTCTCAGTGCTGCCCTCATGCAAATCTCTTGATGGTCATGTGATTCATGCAGGGAGGCATGTGAATATCACAAGATTCTCGTGTTTTTGCTATGAGATTTTCAGGTGTCCTCCCCCTCATTCTCCTCTTCTGGCCAAAACCAAGACATTCCAGAAGATGTTGAAAAAACATCGTCATTGAAAATATCTCAATTTTTATTTTATGGTCGTTAAGCTAATCCCTCTCAGAATTTATAGTCCTAGATTTCCAACAGAAGAATTTGAGGCAGCAATTATTTCTGCCCCAAAGAGGTATGCTCACAATGACTCAGTATTTTACCTACAATGGAGCAAAATTTTGGCTATTTCCCCCCTACTATCTAGTCGGTTCCTCAAAGCACACTCAGCCCCCAGGTTTCAACGCAGCCAATATACGACGGCCGCCTCCAGTGCCCTAAAGTACATTTCCTGACAGCAGACAAATTCTGAAGTGAATTAGGGATTATACTTTGGCACATGTACCATTGACCTCAAGGAGCTTTTGTACCGTGGACACGAAATTCCATTGGAAATCAGTTAGGAGGCTGTGTCAGCCTCCATCTGCTATGCAGAGAATAATGTTTCTGTGTTTATGTGAATTTTATCAAATGATATGCACTCCTCATCCAAAGGGAGCACTAGGTCAGCCCCATGTCACATGGTATCCCTGTGTTTCATAAAGGCCAGTCTCTTGAGATTCACGTGATAACCAAGGGACAGCCACATGATTCTGTCGTGATTCCCAGAGGGCTATGGTTCCAAGATTAGCACTGTCTCATTTTGAACAGATTAAGCAAAAGACTAACATTACCAACAACCTAGATCCTATGAAAAAATCTCTGCCTGGTCCGCAGAATAAAACTGTCCACACTTTAAGGAAAATAAAAGAGACCTATGTTCATGGTAACAGTACTATACTCCCTTCACATCATCTAGACTGGAGTCCGGGCCCATGACACAAAGCCATTCTCTTCCTAACACTAATACAACAGAACACTGGTAAAGCCACCAAGCCTGTCCCCATTGGAAAATTACTAGTTTGGAAACCTTCAACCACATGGTCACTCTTATATCTGGTCAGGATATCTGTCTTGGAGAACTAGAACCAAGTCTCCATGTGTGGAATTTCTCTTAGGAGCGAGTGTGGTGACTTTGGCTTGCAGAACCAATCCTTTCACCTCGTTCGGAAGGTAGAGCTGAGACCTCGATCCACAGCATTTCTTCTGTCATTACCTAAGAAAGACAGAAGCCGTGGCTTGGCCGCACAGATCGAAGCCTGTCTTCCTTCAACCAGTGTCAAGTGGTGTCTAGGCCCACAGCATCAAGCCTGTCGTCTTTATGTAAGGGAAACTAGAATGAAGACATAGTCCTTTGAATCTTAGGCCCTTTATGGTTTACATGCCTTTCTCAACCAGTGCCCTATACAACTGGAAGGCATAGAATCCGCCTTTCTCCAAGAAACCCCAGGCATTAATGGGACTCAGAGAGTGTCTTTCAGACTCACCGTCACACCTGGGATGATTGTCAACAGCTTTTAGTTACCCTCTTCACCATGTAAGGACATGGATGCATTCAGGCAGAAGCACAAAAGATAGCTGCAGGAGGGAGGAAAGTTGAGGAAGCATGGGAACAGATTGAGGAGGAATTTCCTTCTACCCGCCCAGACTGGGGACACAATTCTCAGGCAGGGAGAACAGCATTAGATTGGTACCACCAGATTCTAACTAGGGGAATTAGGATGGCTGCTCATCAGCCAACTAACCTTTCTAAAGTAACTGAAGTTATACAGAGACCTCAGGAATCCCATGGAGCATTTCTTGAATGACAACAGGAGGCATAATAGGTATACACCACCATTGATCCCGAGGCCACTGAGAACCAGCGGGCGATTAATATAGCCTTTGCTACTCAGGCAGCCCATGATATCCAGAGTAAATTGCAAAAATTAGAAGATTTTGCAGGGATGAATCTGTCCCAAGTTGTCGAGATAGCCCAGAAGGTGTTCAGCACCAGGGAGGAACTGGATGACCTCAAACGTATGGCTAAAATAATGGTAGCTGCTATGCAGGAGGAGAGACCAGGGAAGACTAGGGCACAACAAAGGAGGTCAGAAAAAGGCCCATGTAAGGAGCGCACACCCCTAGGGAAAAATCAGTATGCCTACTGCAATAAAGAAGGCCATTGGAAGAATGGAAGTTCTAAGAAAAACACGAAAGACCAGGGAAACTGCAAGACTAAAATCTTCGTCACTGAGGAAGAAGACTGACAGGGCCTGGGCTCTTACACACTAAGTTCCCAGAAACCCAGGGAAGCCTTAAAAATTGGAGGCAAAACTATTAACTCCCTGGTGGACACAGGGGCCACCCATTCAGTTTTACTCGACCCAGGGAGACCAATCTCCAAATGAAAGACCGCCATCCAAGGGGCCAAGGGCAAAACATGAGAATACCCATGGACCACTGAAAAGACTGTAGATCTGGGGCGAGGGATAGTGACCCGTTCTTTCCTCATAATTCCAGAATGTCCGGCCCCATTTCTTGATAGAGATTTACTCCAAAAGCTTAGGGCTGCTATCACATTGGGAGATAGCACATCTCAGATGTCCAGGTCCGCCCCGTCAACTATCTTAGTACCTGTCCTCTAGCTGAAGAGTACCTTCTCTGCGAGAAGGAGGAAAATGTAGACCTGTCCACAGGGCCCTTACTAGACAGACTCCTGATAGAATATCCAGAGGTATGGGCTGAAAGCAATGCCTCAGGGTTGGCTTGGCACAAAGCCCCAGTAGTGGTGAACTTAACCGCTACCACGACCCCTGTCCAGGTTAAGCAATACCTGATTGCCCAAGATGCCAAAATCGGTATAAGGAAGCATATCCAGCGGCTGCGGGAAATGGAGATTCTTGTGCCATGCCAATCACCATGGAACACTCCCTTGCTCCCAGTCCAGAAGCCTGGTACTCAGGATTACCTGCCAGTACAAGACTTAAGAGAAGTTAACAAGAGTGTTGAAACCATCCACCCGACCATACCCAACCCGTACACTCTCTTAAGCTTGCTATCTCCCGAGAGAACTGTTTATACTGTATTAGATTTAAAAGATGCTTTCTTCAGCATTCCCTAGCCCCCAGCAGCCAGCCTATCTTTGCCTTTGAGTAGACAGACCCAGAAAAGGGATTCTCGGGCCAACTAGCCTGGATGTGTTTACCGCAAGGATTCAAAAGTTCTCCTACCCTACTCGATGAGGCCCTAAGTACAGATCTCGGTCATTTCCGTCAACATAACCTTGACTGTACATTACTCTAGTATGTTGATGATTTACTATTAGCATCTGAAACTGAGGAGATCTGTCTCGCTGCAACCAGGGATTTTCTTGACACCCTAGAGGCATATGGGTAACAAGTCTCCACTAAGAAAGCCCAGCTGTGAACCCAGTCGGTGGCCTACCTTAAGCATACCCTCGAAGGAGAAAAACGGACTCTCTCCTGGCAGAGGATTGAAGCTATTCTCCAGATTCCGGTACCCACCACCAAGAGACAGGTAAGAAAACTCCTTGGCATGGCAGGCTATTGTAGACTTTGGATTCCTGGGTTTGCAGAGATCGCAAAGCCCCTGTACTCAGCTACAGGAGGAAATCAGCCCCTCAGTTGGATAGAGACAGAACAGAAGGCCTTTGACCTTCTCAAGCAGGCACTCATATCAGCCCCACCCAGCCCTTGCTCTTCCAGACATCACCAAGGGATTTCATCTTTTTGTGAGTGAGACCAAGGGAATCGCCAAAGGGGTCCTAACCCAAACGCTAAGCCCATGGTGCCGACCAGTAGCCTATCTATCAAAGAGACTAGACTTGGTGGCTTCCGGATGGCCACCTGCCCATGAGCCATAGCAGCAACGGCTCTCCTAGTCAAAAAAGTTGACAAACTCAACGTTGGGCAGAATCTAGACATTACTGCCCCTCATGTGGTAGAGGCCCTTCTCCACAGTAGCCCAGAACGATGGCTGACTAACTCCAGAATCACTCAATACCAGGCTGTCCTCCTTGACCAGCCAAGGATCAACTTCTCCAAAGCTACTGTCATTAACCAGCCAATCTGTTGCCAGACCCAGACCCCGAGAACCCCGTTCATGACTGCATAGGTTTCACTGATGCCGTGTGTTCCTCATGGCCAGACCTCACAGACTCCCCTCTGCCTGAGGCCGATGAAATTCTGTTCACGGACGGGAGCAGCTTTAGGCGGGAAGGAAAAAGGTACGCTGGGGCAGCGGTCGTAACTCTAACAGGCACCATCTGGTCACAACCTCTTCCCCATGGGACTTCTGCTCAAAAGGCCAAACTCATTGCTCTCACTGAAGCACGAAGATGGGGAAAGGATAAGGCAGTCATAATATACACTGACAGCTGACACTCCTTCGCCACTGCGCATGCACATGGAGCCATCTACAAGGAAAGAGGGCTTCTGATGTCAGTAGGAAAGGACATCAAGACAAGGAGGAGATCTTAGCCTTACTTGAAGCCATATGGATGCCTAAGGCTCTTGCTATTGTTTATTGTAAAGGGCATCAAAAAGGGAATAGTCCTGAGGCTAAGGGAAACCGTGGAGCCGATACAGAGGCAAGAACAGTGGCCACAAGGCCAGAGGGGCCCCCACCACATCTACTGACCATTGTCCCTTACCCAGAACTGCCTCCATCTCTGACCTATACTATGGAAAAGAACATATATATTCAAGATAAGGGAGGCACTAGGTGTCCCGTCCCACGGGACAGTCAACGGGGGCCCCAAGCACTGAAAGAGAAGGGGGACAAGAAACACGAAGAATGGAGACAAGACAGGCTTTCTGATCAAGTCTCGTTTATTGTAGGTAGGGGTAGAGTATATAAGGGGGAGGAGGATTTGCATAAGCACAGTTGCCTTGGAAACCAGAGAACATTCCATTACCTTATATGACCAAAAACTACAGGAGTGTCCCAGGAGAGGAGGGGGCTGCAAGGTCAGAGTAGTTTGATCAAATGGCTCAAGGGGCCCAGGGTATGTCAGTGCAACTGACTTTATGCTGTCTGTCCTATCAAATAGCACAAGGCGAGGCAGACCCTGTCCCAGGGCGAAGTTGCCAAGATCTCAGGTATGAGAACCTTGATAAGAACAGCTCCCCACAGGTCCCCCTTTTCTATTTATTAAATAGTCAGGGCCTTCACAGCTCTGGTGCAGAAAGACTGTGCCTGTCTTAGGCGACCCCTCACGAGCACAAGCCTTACCCGTCATTGGAACATGAATGTCTTGCATTCATGTCCTGTCTTAGGTTGGTCTTGGCCCTGAAAAGTCTTACCCATCATTGACTACCAGCCTCTGTAAATGGAGGACATTTTTCACACCTGGATCTTGCATTTTAATCTTCAAAAATGCCTTGGTCTGCAAGCTCTAGTCGATGATAGTGAACCTGAATAGGTTTAGATTGTATAGCATCCACCTGTTGTTTAACAAAGTCAGTTAACTTTCTGAAAGCCCCGGGCCCGAAAGACACTAGAAGTATAAATCCTACTAAAGGGCCTAGCAAGGAAGGCAGAGGGGTAGTTAGCCAGGGAGAGGTAGAGAACCAATTGTGAAACCAGCTTTATTCTTGTTCTCTTTGTTTTTGCCTTTTTTCAAGGCCTTCCCGCACCTTAGCCATAGAGTCTGTGACCACCCCAGAGTGGGCCATATAGAAACAGCATTCTTCTTTGAGGACAGCGCAGAACCCTCCCTGTTGAAGGAGCAGCAAGTCCAAACCCCCACGGTTCTGGAGAACTACTGCTGCAAGCGAAGAGAGGAATTTTTGTAGGTGGGTAATAGCAGATTCGAGGTGTTCAAGATCTTCATCGATAGACAGCCGAAGGTCTGAATAATATTTGTCGGAGAGAACAAGAGAGGTTATGCCCACCCCGGTCCCTGTGAACCCAAGGCCCAAAAGTACCGTGAGTGTCATAGCTGTGATAGGTTCTCTTTTGGCCTTTAGCAACCTATAGTCACCCTCGGGATCCCAGGCCCGCGAAAATTGTTCCTTCATGTAGTAAGTCAAGCGAGGGATCAGCTGAACTAGCACACAAAAAGATGTTCTTTCATTTTTAAGGAGGCTAGTATAAACGCAAGGTGTTAAGCTATCGCTGCAGGCCCAGCATGGCTCTGTCAAGAGGCACTACAATTTTTTGCAAAATGTCCTCTTTGTCCACAATTAAAACACCTATTGGGTGATACGGGACCAATCAGGGTCCCCTTTAGGGTGGCTCCGATGGCTAAACCTAATTGATGACTGGAGCCAATATCTGAATAAAGACGGATGTAATCTGAAAGGGTCCCTCCTCGTTTGTGAGGATGGATTGCTGCCTGACAGGCAGAATTAGCATTTTCAAAGGCTAACTGTCTAACAAAATCACTATCAGTCTCAGAACTGCCAAGGAGCCTTTCAGTCGCATTGGTAAGGCGACTGACAAATTCAGAGTAAGACTCGTCGGGCCCCTGTCTGATGTTAGCAAGAGACGTAGTTGCAGCCCCTTTTTGTGGGAGTTTCTGCCAAGCCCTAGTGGCTGCATGTTGTATCTGTGCATTGAGGCCGGAGGGATACTGACTTTGGGCCTCGTTAGTATCATGAGGCTTATTTCCTGTTAACATATCACAGGTCCACCCAGCACTTTCCCCACCGGCCTCAAGGTTGCGGCAGGCGGTATCTTTACAAGTCTCAGAGAATTCTGATTTCCACAAAACAGTCTCCTCCGGAGAGGGTGGCTCGTGCAAGGTGGTACCAGTCATTAGAGGTGAGCCACAAATCACTTAATGTCTCTAATATGGAAAGAGTAAAGGGGGCAACCAGCCCGTACTGAGTAACAGCAGCTTTTAACTCCTTTAGAGTCTTGAAACCCAGGCATTTATATTCTCTAACAGGGTCCCCCTCTTTGTCCTCATTATTTCTTATCTGAGGGAACCTCTACTACTGGGAAAATATCTAGTGATGGCCTGAGGGTTTCCTTTCTAAAGAAGAGGCGTGGGGGGTTTTGAACTGAACCGGAGGGGGAAAGGTCTGGGGTTTTTCTTAGATCGCGAGGAGGTGGCGAGGGGACGCTCTCCATGCGAGTTAACCCAAGATCTAATTTTAATTCCCTTAGTTCCTTGACTAGTTCGTTATGTTCCTTTTTTAATTGGATGGCCTCTCTAAGTTTCTGAATTCGTTGGGTGAGCTGCTTTGGGAAGAGGACCTCTTCAGAAAGATCATTGTCTTTTAAAACTGTCGCGGACGAGGGAGGAGCACAAGCGAAAGCAGGCATCTGTAGTTGATAGGGAAGGGGCCAGAGTAGTAAGGGCGGGTAGTCTGAAAAAGCTGCTGTCCTTAAGGGCGGCCAGTCACAATTGTGATACCGGGCAGCCTCTTCTTCTAGTTCGACCTCTTCCTTGGGGCCTAAATAGTCATTACTGGGCCTAAATAGTCATTACTGGGCCTATTTTCAGAATGGAAGACTCTCAAAGAGGGATACAGGCTCTTTGGTTGTTTTGGTTTATCAGTCGGGGGCACCTCATCCTCGGGAGGCATGGTTATAGAAACCGAGTCCTCTTCTTTTGGACAAGGGGGGGTCCCTGGAGTACCTTTTTGAGATCCTAATTCTAATGATGACTGACTGCGTCATCGTTTCCTTCTTTTACTATTTCTTTGACCTCATTAGGGTGGTGGGAGTGGACTGACAATAATTCATAAATGCAATTCCAATAAGTAAAAGCCGTTACAGGAACCTTTTCTGGACCAAAAGTTCTATAATAATTATTAAGCATATCGCCTACCCTTTTCCATCTTTTTTCTTCTATAGTCCCTTCTTGCAGGAGCCACGGGCAGACATCTTTTAAGAATTTAAAAAACTGAACTAAATCTTTTTTCTTAACCTTTACTCTTCGCACTTGTAAGGTTTTTAGACCCTCTATAAACCTTTCCTGAACACTTATGTCTTGTCCCATTTTTAGTCGTCCGCTCACCTTTCAGGTCTCCTTTACACAAGTAAGGCACTCTTGTGGGGACCTCTTCTTTTGTTTTGCTCTGGCCAGAGCCTTCCGTGGGGACTCTCGACTCTCCCAGCATCTTCGGGCCCCATGTTGGGCGCCATTTGTCCTGTCCCACGGGACAGTCAACGGGGGCCCCAAGCACTGAAAGAGAAGGGGGACAAGAAATGCGAAGAATGGAGACAAGACGGGCTTTCTGATCAAGTCCCATTTATTGTAGGTAGGGGTAGAGTATATAAGGGGGAGGAGGATTTGCATAAGCGCAGTCGCCTTGGATACCAAACCAGAGAACATTCCATTACCTTATATGACCAAAAACTACAGGAGTGTCCCAGGAGAGGAGGGGGCTGCAAGGTCAGATTAGTTTGAGCAAATGACTCAAGAGGCCCAGGGCATGTCAGGGCATGTCAGGGCAACTGACTTTATGCTGTCTCTCCTATCAAATAGCACAGGGCGAGGCAGACCCTGTCCTAGGGCGAAGTTGCCAAGATCTCAGGTATGAGAACCTTGATAAGAACGGCTCCCCACAACTAGGAACCAACAGGGGTGGTGGGTGACACTAGATGAAAAAATTGGGCTCTCATGGCCCTTGGAAGGATCACAAAGCCATTCCTTTTCTAAAACTAATACAACGAAACACTGATATAAAGCCACCAAGCCTGTCCTTGTTGAAAATTAGTATATTAGAAAACTTCAACTTCATGGCTGCTCTTTCCTCTCATCAAAATATCTGTCTTGGACAACTGGAACCAAGTTTCCATGTGTGGAATTTCTCTGAGGAGGGAGCGAGGTGACTTTGGCTTGCAGATCCAATCCCTTCACCTCTTCTGGGAGGGTGAGCCGAGTCCTAGATCCACAGCATTTCTTCTGTCATTACCTAAGAAAGACTGAAGCCATAGCTTGGCCACACGGATCGAGGCCTGTCTTCCTTCAACCAATGTCAAGTGGTGTCTAGGCCCGCAGCATCAAGCCTGTCTTTATGCAGGGGAAACTGGAATGGAGACATAGTCCTTTGAATCTTAGGCTGAATACTCCTCACTAGACCTAGATTGGAGGCCTGTGCTCCCACAGTCAAGACTCTCTATATCTTCACAGACTAGACAATTCAAGTACTCATACTAAACCCAAGGGAACACATGTGAACAGTAATTCATGAGGAGTACTTGGCCAACGAACAAAGCTCTCTGTTCTGAATAGGATAGATGAAGGCCTCTGTTTTCTAGCATCACTGTCATCTCTCGAAAGGAGATGGAGTACTGACATGAAGCAGGGCACATGGCTTGTTTTTTCCTAACAATAACTACAAAGGAGAATGGAACCCATTGCAATACACCTGTCTTCTCTGAAAACTAGGAGACAGACTTTTGCCCACAAGGCAAGCCTGTCTTCAAGTCTAAGAATCTTTACTCTGTGCCTAGAACTTTATATTCTTCCTGGATTTCTAATGAGAACCAGAGTGTTGACATTGGTTACCTGTTCCAATCCCATCACCTATTCCCCAAAAGTAGAACTGAGAAGTTGCCTGACAACATTTCTTTTGTCTTTTCATAGCAGAGAGCGATGTGGTGGCATGGGCTCATGTTTCAGGCCTGTCCTCTCTAAACTATTGTCGCCCAGATTCCTAGGCACACAGCAAGAAGCCTTCTTGATGAGAGAAAAACTAACATTTAGAGTGTGGAAATCTCCATCAAGCCTCAACCCTAAAATGAACTACTTTGCAGCTATCACCCTCAAGTTAAAGACATCCAGTTGGTTAAGAAATACAAAACTGAAGATGTAGGCCCACAACACACAGCCTGGCCATTGCTGCTAGAAACTCTTGGGGAGAACTTGTCCCACTGAAGCAAGATGTCATCTCCTAGAAGAAGGAAGAACAAAAACTTGGTTCATGGCACAAAGACTGTCCTTACTTCAAAGCATTTCCGATAGAATTTTAGGCATGAGACACCTAGTATCATTTTTAGATTCCATTCAGCACAACCTGGTCCCACATCAACAATTTTTCCTTTTGCCAATTATTGAAAGGTACCGTAACCTATGGCACCAAGTCTTTTCCTTAGTAAGAGAGAAAAGCGTGGGAACATTGAAACTTGGCACAAAGCCTGAACTATTCTCTCAGAAACGTGATTGGAGAGCTTGGATGCATGGCCAAGTGTTGTTCCTCTTTCCAGGAAATAGATACAGAACTTGGCCCACAGAATCTAGCCTCAATTTTCATCAGTGAACTGTCGGTGAAGGACTGAGCATATGATTACATGACTGTCTTGGCGAACACAATAATTGATCGAAGTATATGGGCCATGACCCATTGCTCTGTCTGTGTCAGGAAAGGAGAGTTGATGATAGAAACTACGACACCATGCCAGTCTCATTTTCCACATAGCCTCGAAAGGAAAATGTTTCACACACTATCAAGCCTCTTTAAAGGTAACGAGTGAGTGAAAACCTATGCCCACAGTAACAATACTGATCACGTGGTAGAAAAACGATTTCTGTGAGGTCTACACAGACCCCATGTGACCCCCACGATGTGTTCACATGACTCTTATGTGAATGCCCGGTGACTGATTTTCAGGTCACCTGATTCCTGTTTTCTATTCTCAACCAAGTGCTTTCAAAATATGACTCATATTTTCAATATTTCATCATTTATACATTAGCCGATAAGGAATTTGCTCTCTAAATTAATAGCCTAAGGCCTGCATCCAAGAAGAATGTGGGAGTCGCCCCGAAAACCGTTTTGAGTTGTGCTCACAGTGACTCAGCATTTTTACTACAATACAGAAAAACGGCAGATGCTGTTTCCAACACTCTCAAATAGCTTCTTCAAGCAAACTTAGTCTCCCTATTGTAACGAGGTTAATGTGTGACAGCCGTTCTTATATCCTTCAAGCAGGTTGCCTGACCACAGCCAAAACCTCAGGTCATTTATCTAAATATCATTTGTTTGGTAGCCAACCTCACTGTCCTCAAGAAAGTCTTCTCATGCAAAACTGACCTTTCCATAGAAAGGCATTGAGGTCCCATGGCAGGCACCTCTCTTCCACATGGTCACTCTTTTTCTCACAGTTTATGTAAATTTTACCAAGGACTGGAGAAGGTTAAATCAAAAGTGAGCACCACACCATCACAGAATGTCATGTGATTTCCCAGTGCAGCCCTCAAACCAATGTCTTCAGGATCACGTGATTCTCGCAGGGAGGCATCTGAATATCGAGAGATTCTAGCATTTTTGCTACGAGATTTTCAGGGGTCCTCCACCTCATTCTCTGCTGGCCAAAACCGAGAGATTCCAGAAGACATTGAAGGAACCTCCTCGTTGTCAATATCTCTACTTTTATTTTATGGTCATTAAGCCAGTCCCTCTCAGAATTTGTAGTCTGAGATTTGCAACAGAGGAATCTGTGTCAGCCATTATTTTGGCCCCAAAGAGGTATCCTCTCAATGCCTCAGCATTTTACCTACAAAACAGCAAAATGTGATTTTTTCCCACTATCCAGTTGGTTCCTCAAAGCCCACCCAGCCCCCAGGTTTCAATGTGGCCAATATACGAAAGCTGCCTCTAGTACCCTAAAAAATGTTCTGGACAGCAGACAAATCCTGAAGCGAATTAAGGATTATATTTTGGCCATGTGTACCATTGACCTCTAGGACATTTTGTACTGTGGACACAACATTCCATTTGAAATTAGTTAGGAGGCTGTGTTAGCTTCCATCTGCTACGCAGAGAATAATGGTTCTCAGTGTTTACCTGAATTTCATCAAGTGACATGCATTCCTCATCTAAAGGGAGTACTAGGTCAGCCCCATATGACCCATGGTCTCCCTGAGCTCCATAAAGGCCAGTCTTTTGAGAGTCACGTGATTACCAAGCAGCAGTCACGTGATTCTATTGTGACTCCCATGAGGTCATGATTACAAGATTAACACCGTCTCATTTTGAACAGACCAGGCAAAAGACTCAATCACACAACCAACAGCCTAGATTTTATAAAAAAAAATCTCTAGGGTAGTTCCTGGCCCACAGAGAAAAATTGTCTAAGATACAGAAAATAAAAGAGACTGCCGGTCATAGTAATAGTGCTCTCCTCCTTTCCCAAGATGTAGACTGGAGACCCCAGGCCCAAATCACAAAGCCATTCTCTTCCTAACACCAATACAATGAAACACTGGTCTAAAGTCACCAAGCCTTTCTCATTGAAAATCAGTACATTGAAACCTTTGACCACATGGCCACTCATTCTTCTGGTTAGATTTTCTGTCTTGGACAACTAGATCCAAGTCTCCATGTGTAGAATTTCTCTTAGGAGCGAGCGTGGTGACTTGGCTTGCATATCCAAACCTTTACCTCTTCCATGATATAGAGCTGAGACCTTGATCCCCAGCATTTTTTCATTCAGTACCTAGGAAAGACAAAAGCCATGGATTGGGCCCATGGATCAAAGCCTGTCTTCCCTCAAAGAATGTCAAATTGTGTCTAGGCACAGAACAACAAGCCTGCATTCATGCACAGAAACTAGATTGGAAACATAAGACTGTGAAACACATCTGGACACTGCTCACTAGACCTAAATTGGAGGCCTGGGCTGCCAGATTCAAGACCTGGTGTGTCATCACAGAATACATGAATCAACTACTCATATTAAACCCAAGGGAATACATGTATACAGAAATTCGTATGGAGTTCTTGGCCCACAAACAAAGCTGTCTCTTCAGAACAGAAAGATGTATGGAGGCCTTTTTTTTTTTTTCCAGCATCACTCCTCATCCCTTGAAAGGAGATGGAGTCCAGACATGGGACCAGGTCTTTTTGTAACAATAAATCCAAAGGAGAATGGAACCCGTTGCAGTACAGCTGTCTTCTCTGAAAACTACGAGAAACCTAGGAGATAGACTTCGCCCATAGGGCAAGCCTGTTTCTAGTTCCAAGAATCTTAACTCGATGCCAAGGATGTTGTATCCTGCCTGGATTTCTAAACAGAACCAGAATGTTGACGTTGGTTAGCAGATCCTATCTGTTCACGTATTCCACAAGAGTAGAACTGAGAAGTTGACCAAAAGCATTTCTTTGTCTTTCCTAAAGACACCGAAGTGGTGGCCTGGACCCATGATTCAAGGCCTGTGCTCTCTAAACAATTGTCGGCTGAAGCCCTATGCACATGGCAAGAAGCCTTTTGACGAGAGATAAACTAACATTTAGACTGTTGAAGTCCCCACGAAGCATATGATAACATGACTACCTTGGGTGAACACAATAATTGATCAAAGTACATAGACTATGACCCTTTACTCTGCCTGTATCAGGGAAGTAGAATAGATGATTGAAATACCATGCCAGTCTCATTTTCCATATAGCCTTGAAAGAAAAATGTTTCACATACACTAAAGCATGGATTAAGGTAAGAAGTTTAAGGTAACAAGAAGTAAATTTGGCTTCTTCCTTGATGAAAATGGAGGGTGAATGAGACGATGGAAGGTTGGGCCAAAGCATCCCTAGGCACGCTGTCTATGGCTGGCTCTTCAGTCAATTGAAGGGTACAGAGAAGAATGAAACATAGTTTGAAACACACCGAACACAATGGGATGGTGAGTGCTTCTCAGACTTTTGTACCCAAGTGCAGAACATTTTCTGCAGAGGCCCAAGCCCCTGGGAGGCATGGACATTTGCCAAAAGTCAGAAATTTCTCCAAAGTCTGCACTTTTGGCACAAAAACGGCATGACTGGAGTGCTTTTTGCCAGAGCTACCATATATATCTATGCATATATATGAATATATTATTATATTATTATATTATTATATTATATTAATAGATTAATATATTATATGAATATATTAATATTAATATATTATATGAATATAATATTTCTAATTGGAAATCCGATTCTGGACTGAAGCACACACTGCCCCATCCCTCACTTTTGTGCCTGGGCCAGTCGTGGTGCTTCTTTTCTATTCATTCAGATTAAGAAAGGTAACACGCAGAGACGTGATCACACAGCTAAGATTTGACAGAGTCACAATTCACAGCCAAAACTCTCTGAATTCTCCTTAGACTGATCTCTCTTCTCCAGGTGATTCTGCAATTATGGCTTCTCCTCGACACGGATGGAGGGCTGGATGAAACAATGGAAGGTTGGGCCAAAGTATCCCTGAGCACGCTGTCTATGAATGCACAAACAGATAAACAAAATATGGTATATCTATACGACGACATGTATATTATTCAACCATGATAAGGAATGAAGTACATTATAACATATGCTATAACACAGACGAACCTCAAAGACATTATGCTGATGGAAACAAGCCAGTCACAAGAGACCATATACTATACGATTCCATCCATATGAAAGCCCAGAACAGAGAAATCTATAGAGATTGAAAGTGGATTAGCAGTTGCCTCGGGCTCACGGAGAGGGATGTGGCAGATGAAAATGACAGCTAAAGACTAAGGAGTTTTTCAAGGTGATGAAAATGTTCTAAAACTGACTCTGGTGATGGTCGCTTGGACCTGTGAATATTTCGAAAACCACTGCATCAAACAGGCTTTTTGTTTTTTTTATGTGGAGCATACAGTTTATTATAAGACTTGGTGAAAACCAAGCACTTGAATAAGAACCACCTGCTTCCTCACAAACATGGAAGAAGAGAGGAGCAGAGGCGGGGAGAAGGGCCTCAGGGAAAACAGTCCCATCTCCAAAGTCTCACCCAGCTGCGCGTCCAGGTGTAGATCTCCAGCGAGGGCCCTCCCGTCTTGTCCCTCAGAGAGCTCCAGGCCGTCCTCTGAGTTCACCAGGGTACGATGCTCCTGAAGGCCACAGAGATGCCCGACACCGTGCTAATCTCGATTCTATGCAGAAAACTCTGAGCTAGTTTGCACACCTCCATCATCCACTGGACCAAGTCCTTCGCAAACTCCTTGCACTGTTCCCACCCACAGCTGTCTGCATCCTGCCTTGGGCCGATCTCCTGTGCCACATTGCCAGCTTCCCTGGAGCTCAGCATCTATGACTCTGGCATTTCAGCTGCAGGGAGAGTGGCTTGAGCTCCCCCGTTGTCGCCTCTGACTCTGCTCGGCCGTCGATCTGTCACTGCTCAAAGCCCAAGTTCAGCATCTCCTGGGCCACCTGGGGGTCGACGCTTTCACGGGGCAGCTTCGTATATGGCTCAAGTTCATACTGTCCCATATTTACCCAGGGGTCCTTCATCAAGTCTTCCAGGGTGCTTCGCTTTTGTGGGTCGAGTGTCAAAAATATTTTTCAGGATATTCTTGCACAAAAAGGACACGAAATACGGGACCTGGTACTCTCCTTTCAGTATCTTCTGCCATAGCGCATTCACATGTTTTGCCAGAAATGGCAACTTCCCCGTAACAGTTTCATAAAGGATGACTCCCAGGCTCCATACGTGGGCTCCGGGGCCATCATAGCCTTCTCCCAGGAAGACCTCTGGGGCTACATAAGGAAGGCTGCCACAGAACTTATGCATCTTGCGGCCAACATACCCACTGCTGAGTCCTAAGTCTGCCAGTTTGATGTAGAATTCAGAATCCAAGAGCACATTCCCTGGCTTCAGGTCCCTGTGGACGATGCCCTTCTGGTGGCAATACTGCACAGCCTAAATCAGTTGTCGGAAGATGCCCTGGACCTCGGGCTCATTCATACGGCAAATACGCTGAAGGTATTCAGCTAAGCTCCCTCTGCTCGTGTACTCCATGACAATGAAGATGGTATATATAGTGTCAATCACCTGATACAGTTTTATAATATTGGGGTGGTTCAGGCTTTTCATGGTTCTTATTTCTTGTAAAAAAAAAAAAAAAAAAAAAAAAAAGGTGACCTTGATGGCCACCTCTGCTCCGATAGGAATATGTCAGGCCAAAATCGCCCAGGGCATGCAAGAGCTGGTAGTTGCCAATACGGGGCTCCCTGACGGGAGAGATGGCCGCAAGTTCATGTGGCATAGTGATCACTATCTACACTAACGGCTGATACTATCGCTGTAAACTATACTAGCAGACAACGCTATGCTAATTGTGCTATCACTAACACATGATACTGACTATGCTAACTGCACTAATATTAAATGTGATAATACTAATGAACAATGCTAACTACCAATACTAACTGAAAAAATTTTCAAAGAACAAAATGAGAACACAAAGAAAAAGAAAAGATATGAGAAAAGAACAAAGAAAAAATAAAAAGAAAAAGGAGAATAACAAAATGAGAAAAAGAAAGGGAAGAGAAAAGAGAAGAGGAAAGGGAAGAGAAAAAATAAGCAAAGCAACAACAAAAAAGGGAGAAAACAAGCTAACTAGTCCAGTCCAACAGGTCACCACAGATCAACTTCCTGGGCTCTACGGACAAAAGCCTCAGCCCAGTCAGGGCCTTTTATAGGAGTTGTTTGTAATTCCATCACAATGGTGCTTTACGAGGTCAGAGCAAGACGTGGACCGATCACGGCTGGATATAAACCAGTGGTTCCCTCACTTCTTGGTCTCAAGATCTTATATTTTTGACACTTAAAAAAAATAAACAAAACAAAAACAAATAAGGACCCCAAAGAGCTTTTTGTTCATGTGAGACAGTAAAGATTGATATTTACTTGATTATCAATTAAAATCTGTAGGATGCTTCAGTGACCTTTTCATTGACAATCTGAAGGTCTGTAATACATTTTGTCCTTTAAAGACCTTAGAGTATCTACACTTAAAATAGTCCATTCTTTTTTCTTAAAAATTATGCTACAAGTTAACTGATATCATGATACTATAGGAAAATGCTCTGTTGAATAAGATAAGGTACATTGTTAACATAATGAGCAGATTGCTCAACAGAAACCATGGAAACCAGGTGGCAGGGGGTCGATGTATTCAAAGCGTTGAAGGAAAAAAAGCTATTAACCAAGAATCATATCTCTGGCACAACTATCTGAAAATGAGGAAGACCTTAAGACATTCCCAGATCAACCGATGCTGAGGAAGTTCTTTACCACTAGACCTGGCTGGCACACAGCACATCCTTCAGGTTGAAATAAAAGGACACTGGGCAGAGACTCGAAGCTTTCTGAAGAAATTAAGATCTCTGCTGATACTCAGTGCACGGACAATTATAAAAGCTAGTACTCTATGGCCACGCCACCCTGAACAAGCCCGATCACATCTGATCTCGGAAGCTAAGCAGGGCTGGGCCAAGTTAGTACTTGGGTGGGAGGCCACTTAGGAAGACCAGGTGCTATAGGCGTAAAAAAGTAAAAAGAAAGCATTATAAGCTGACAAAGTCCTTGCAATCTGTGAGGTCATCTAAGAGGTGCCTGTCTAAAAAGAAAAAAATATCAACCTTACAATTTTGAATGCTCGTGTTCATGTTCCATACGGTTCATTTATACTTGACTGTCTCCATTAACCCAACTTCATCCTTCTAATCATTCTATGCTCTTTTGTCAAAGAGGAGGCATATATAAAGAAAGAATTGACAGACTCTTTTCCTTAAATTGTTAATAAACAAATTCTTACAGATTTCCACAATTGCATAAAACAACAAGCAAGTCAGCTTCACAAAACGCAATTGTTTTTACGGTTCAAATATGGACTGCCTATAAGAGATATAAAAAAATTTTAATATCATAAAGTATGAGAACGATTTCTAGGAACCAAGACACTGGGGCACGTGAGACACAGCTCTGCCTCAAGTTAGTCCTAGGACCTAGGCCACCCCACTTAAACTTTCTTGGCTTCTGTTTTTTCTCTCTCATATGAGAAATTTTATCTAGGTGACCTTTTAAATCTCTACCAATTTTAACCTTTATGTGTGTTCTAAGGGTTGATCACTAGAAAAAACAGGAGTCAAAGAGTACAGTCTCAGTGTGTGCAGTGAGGACTGGTGTTTATAGCTTGCTTTAATTTTAATACTAAGCTGTAAAGTAGTGATATCTGGTAGTATAGCCTACTGATGAATTTTTTAAGGAATACGAATGACCACTCTGTTCATACACTAAAAAATATAGTTTTTGAAAGTTTTCTGACAGTTTTGTGTTCAGATAAACTTAAGGGTTTACAGAAAGAGAGGAGACCCTTCCATATATTTTTCAAATTATACTTTTCATTTTAAGATAATTATAAATTCACATACTTTTCTGTCAGAGCCAAATTCTTCAAGGTCCCTTCTCATCTGCGAGGCCCAGGGGCCCCATTCTCAGATGTCTGCTCCTTCCTGCTTTTCTAATTTGAAATCAGACTGCTGGACTGGAGCAGACACCTCCCCATCCCTCACTTTTCTGCCTGCGCTGGTCGTGGTGGTCCCTTTCTACTCATTCAAATTAAGAAAACTAACACTCAGAGAGGTGATCACACTGCTAAGACATGACAAAGTCACAATTCACAGCCACAACTGTGTGAATTCTCCCAAGACTTACCTCTTTTCCCCAGGTGATTCTACAATTATGGCTTCTTCGTCAACACGGATGGAGGGGAGGATGGGACGATGGAAGGATGGGCCAAAAAATCCCTGGGCACACTATCTGTGGCTGAGTGTTTAGTCAATAGGAAGGTACAGAGCGGAATGAGACATAGTTTGTACCTCATTGAGCTCAATGAGACGGTGAGTGCATCCCAAACTTTTCTACCCAAGTGCCCGCAAATGGGTGAACATGCCCTCCATAGCCCAAGGCCCTGGGAAGCCTGGACATTTGACGCAAGTCAGAAATTTCTCCGAAGTCTGCACTTTTGGCACAAAAACCACGTGACTGGAGTGCTTTTTGCGAGAGCTACCATATATATATATATGCATAAAATGAATGTATTATGCATATACATATATGGTGGCTTTTAAACTAAAAAGGCTGTTTTGCCCCCAAAACTCTTAGAAACGAAAGGCCATTCCAAGCACATCCGCCTGCTGGGACTGTGGACACAGGGTGTGTCAGAGCCACAATTCCTCGAGGTCCCCTCTCATTCGAGAGGCCCAGGAGCCCCATTCTGAGACCTTTCCTCCTTCCTCCTTTTCTATTTTGAAATCAGATTCTGGACTAAAGCACACACCTCCGCATCCCTCACTTTTATGCCTGGGCTGGTTGTGGTGGTCCCTTTCTACTCATTCAAATTAAGAAAACTAACACAGAGCTGATCACAGAGCAAAGAAGTGACAGAGTCACACTTCAGAGCCACAGCTGTCTCAACTCTCCCAAGAATGAAGGCTGACATTGTGGCTGCTTGTCCACATGGATGGAGGGCAGGATGAGATGGTGGAAGGTTGGGCCAAAGCATTCCTGGGCACGCTGTTTGTGGCTGGCTTTTTGTGAATGGGAGTGCACTGAGAAATATTAGACAAAGTTTGTACCCCACTGAGCTAAATTGGATGGTGAGTGCTTCTCAAACTTTGTACCAAATTGAGCGCAGATAACTGAATATTCTGTATAGAGGCCTAAATTCCTAGGAATCCTGGAAATTTCCCGCCAATGAGAAATTTCTTTGAAGTTTGCACTTTTTGCACACAATTACAATTCTAGAAGAAAAAACTTTAAAG